>JAJEJO010001373.1:190604-309528 GCA_020662805.1 Glaucomys volans | reverse complement strand
CTTTCTTTCCTTCCTTCCTTCCTTCCTTCCTTCCTTCCTTCCTTCCTTCCTTCTTTCCTTCTTTCTTTCTTTTTTCTTTGTTCTTCTATCACCACTATCTACAGTTATCCACATATTGTCAATCCATTTATAATTAATTATTCATACATTGTTGCAAAAATTCTTATTTTATTCAAGGGGCTATAAAATATTTTGAGTCATCATACTGAATGTTTAAAAAACTCTGTTGAAATTTTATTACATTCAAGATTCAGTTTTTATATTTAACCACCTGATACAATTCAGAATTCAGTTTTTATATTTAACCACCTGAAACAATTCAGAATGTATTCTTTTCTTTTCTTATTTTTTCATATGTTTTTACTGGGGATTGAATCCAGGGGCACTCCACCACTGAGCCACATCCCCAGCCCTATTTTGTATTTTATTTAGAGACAGAGTCTCACTGAGTTGCTTAGGGCCTCACTAAGTTGCTGAGTCTGGCTTTGAACTCATGATCCTCCTGCCTCAGCCTCCCAAGTCGCTGGGATTACAGGCCTGCGCCACCGCGCCCAGCTCAGAATGTATTCTTGTAAGAGGTATGATATATGGTTTTAAAATTATTTTATTTTTACCCAGAATATACTATCTAGTTTTTTCAGCACCATTTAAAAAAACTTTGTGATTAGAAATTCCACTCTTAAGATATATTCTGTTGTGTGAGAGGTTAAAATATGATATGTATTTATGAGATATGACATTATTTATACTGTGTCTATTTAGTATTTTTTGTGAGAGTCCTTGCATTTCCTTTTGCCTTATAAAGATAGATGCATTATTTGCTTAAAGGATATTCATCTAAATTGTGAATTTCCATTTTTTCCTTTTCATAGGTGTTCATTTTCTGCTTATAACTGCATTTCAGGAGAAAAAGTTCAAGAGATCCATTGTACCACAGGATGACTATGGTATTGTGTACTTGAAACTCAGAGTAATTTCAATTCTTTTCACCACAGAAAAGATAAGTATGTGAGATAATGCATTTGCTAATTAGTTTAATTTAGCCATTCCACAATGAATACATATTTTGAAACACCATGTTACACACCATAAATAAAGTCATGTGCTGCATTGGGATGGTTCTATCAGTGAAAGACCACGTGTACAAAGAAGGTCTCTCATATTATATTCCCTATTGATATTAGAGACATCTTATATTGTTCAAATATGCTCTAGGATGTTCCCACAACAACAAAAGTGCCTACTGATGCATTTCTGAACATATCTTCATCCATAAGTTACAAGAGTTGGTATATATACTATATATATATAGTGTGTGTATATATATATACATATATATATATACTTATTGGATGTATAGCTTAATATGTGCTCATGACTGATTCCATTTTTATCAATTTGCAGAATACTGTACTATCAATCACTATTTAACCACTTTATAATGCCTTTCTCTATTGTAACTTAAATGCTATATATATATATATATTTAACTGCTATATATGTATATATATATTTAACTGCTATATATATATACATATATATATATATAAAAGCAGTGTTTTGAAATGTTTGCATTTCCTATGTTTTGATTATGTTTTCTTCAAATATTGACCCATTGAGAGGAGTTATTGTCTGTAGCATATCCATCAGTCTAAAATGCACTGTTCTGTGGATTTTCAGTTGTTCTTTCTCTAAAGTACAGGTAGAAGTTCATGATTTTTGGTAGTTATAAATAAAATTTAATGGATAATAAATCTGAATCATAATATTAGTTTTCCTAAACTGAGTCTTTTCATACAAACTGAATATGTCAGAAAATTATCTCTTCTCTGAACTTCATAGGTCATTCTGAAGAACTCAATTGCTTGAACAAAATCAACATTCTCTTTCTTTTTGTGCTTATTTTTAATGAAGTTAAGCAATATTTGTTGGAAATAAATAATAGTAGCAGTATCCTTGATGAAATTATTTTTGAAATAGACACAAATAATTAATGGTATGTAACAAATGGTAGATGTAAAGTAGAAGTGTGGGTCATATCAGAGAGTAGTGTACTATTCAGACCTGTTCAAATTTGTACTCAAGATCACAAGTAATGGGAAATTCTAGTCATTAGTTATTATGACAAAATATTAAGTAGATGTCAATTAAGAAATCTGTTTTATTTTCTAAAGAGAATAACATAGATATAGAAATGCACTATTAAAATATTTAAAGATATAAGTGTAAGAAATTTTAAAAATAGGAAAATTCATTTAATGTAAAGAATAATTACATGTTAGAAAGGATAGATAGCATAGAGGGAAGGGAGGGGTGGGGGCGGGGTGGGGGGCAAAAGTAATAACAGAATGTGTGACAGATACCATTGCCCTGTGTACATGCATGAATGCACAGATGGTGTGACTCTACTTTGTGTGCAACCAGTGAAACAATAGCTGTACTCCATTTGTGTTCAATGAATCAATAAGTAAATAAAAAATAAATAAATAAAAGAAATGTTCTTAACATTGACTTAAGTTTCCTAAATAATTTAAAAATTGGTCACAAATTAACAAAAAATTTAAGTTACAATAAAGAAAGGTGTTATAAAGTGGTTAAATAGTGATTGATAGTACAGTATTCTGCAAATTGATAAAACTGGAATCAGTCATGATCACATATTGTTATTATACATCCGATAAGTTTTAGAATTCATTAGTGAAAGTTTATTTGAATTATTATACATATTATTCTAAAATTGGCCTGGTAAACAGATATGAACTAATAGATTTATATTTCTCCAAATAATACTTTCAGATAATTTATTGGTGAGCTTATATTAGTATTTTAATAATGTTGTGATTTAAAAGTTAAACAGTATGCTAATGAAATACAACTTTGCCAGAATGCTAAAAAATATATTTTTCTTCAGAAAGAGCAATAAGAAAGTATATCTTAAAATTTTAATTTAAAATTTAATGTTGAAATAGCATTTTTGCAAAAAAAAAAAAAATAGATATTCCAAACAAAAGATCTAAAACTTAAATGTATTTGATCATGTAGGAAAGCAAGATTGATACTGAAGGTTAAATCTAGTCATTATTTACAATTATTCTGTTTGATGGATACCTACTGTTATACTGCCCCTCTTCTCTATCTCTACACACACACACACACACACATGCACACATAACATTTACTGAGAAAGATTTTGCTTTAACGTACTGGCATTTGGACATTGCAAGATAAACTTTGTTATCTAGATCACAACATTTTCCTAAATTTAGGAATACTGATCTTCCCCTCACTTTTTACTAAACCTGTTATCTTTTGCCTTAAATTCCTTACTCCAAGAATCCTTAAGAAGAACATTTTTATTTTAATTACAGCTACAATATAGAGATTATGTCGAATATAAAATCTTTACTAATTATACTATGATAAGAAGGAAACATAAAACTTAATAATACACCTAAACCAGAGTAGAAATAGAAAAATTAATTGACATGATGATGGGCGTAGGAAGAGATCTCAGAGATAGGAAGTGAAACGGAAAGATAAAATTGAAGGCAAAATACCAGACAGCATTAAAGTTTGTCATTAATCCATTAAGCTAGCGATGAGCTTACTTTCAGAAGACATACAACTTTTATTAATGGTTAGCTATATAAAGTTTGACAGGTTGAAGGAAATGTGCTGAAGGGAACATCTTGTCGCTGGCCCAATGATTTGAATCAAAGAGGGAGCTTTATAAACTGAAGTATATTTTGCATTTCTAATTTGGGCAATTATTTGATACCAATGACTTGATTACAATTTTCATATAAAACATAATATATGAATGTAGGCATGCTGTGACAAAGTGTTCTATAATATCTGAATAATAATACATCAAGAGGTAGAGGCTGAGTTGTGTTTTGAAAGAATTCCACATTATTCATCTCTTAAAGAAAATCAAGAATTATAAAAAACCTTTAGTACTTCTTGATTAAAATCCTCCTTATTTACATATTACCATAAATTTATATTATTTTTATCCAGTTTAACATAAGAATAAATATAACATTGCAAAATTCATGTAATAAAAAATTCAGGGTGAACAAAAAGCTAACCTCAAAGGAATGAAACAAATTAATCTACATGGAAAATCATAGCCAGTAGACAAAAACTCTGTTTTTTAGCTGAAATATAAATTGTAAAGCTTATAAAGTGAAAAGAATGGATAAAATCTGAATTAAAATTAGAATTAAAAAAAAAGGAATAACGCTGTAACATCAAACCAGTTAAGGTTTAGTTAGAAAAACTCATTGAAGAAGGTTGTACTTTGAAGATGCCATCTCTGTGGAAGTCATGTTTTTTACTGATTCCAAGGCCATTACTTAGTTTTGGAAATACGTCTAATGATTTTCTGCTAATAAAAATAAACTGTAAGTTGAATCTCATGTTCACTTACCACCATGTCATGCAATGTTGAAGATGATACTCTCTAACCATGGCCTCCGGTTTTCTTTGTTTATCAACTACCTAATCCCAAGACTCAGAAACTCAGAATCTAATCAATTCTTGATCTCTATCAGGCTGTTGAATTTTGCATAAACCACATTTTACACTTTTTATTCTTGTCAATCTCTGTTTTTTAAAAAATCTGGCTCAGATTTCATTGTTGATCATTAAAATTACTCCATCAAAAACTTCTTTGACCCTCACTCTAAACTGAAAAACCACTGTGGCCGCCGGGACTCACACAAGAGACTTTTTTATTAGGCAGACACACAGCTTCTGCCCCGAAAAGAAAGAGAAAGAGAGAGAGAACATGGCCAGGGAGCTTCTTTTAAGCTCTCAAACTTTGCGGACAAAACGATGATAGAGTCAATTGTTGAAATTGAATTTTGGTGGGCTAGGGATTAGCCAATGGCTGGCAAGGACAGGCTAACCAGTGGACCAAGGGTGGGCTAGCTGTAGGGAAGGGGCGGGGGAGCTTTCATCCCCGCTAAACTTCCCTGCAGGCCTTTCCTGCGCCTGACCCCCCAGAAGGGAGCCCCTTGAGGTCTAGGTCAGATAGTGTGCTGCTAGGCAGCCCAAGGCTTGAGGCAAGAGCCAGACTGCAGGGTAAACCCAGGGCAGGCCTGCTGCCCGCATAGGCGAGCTGACAGGGGACGGGGCCACCTGGAGAGAGTGGTGCTGTGACAGCTGCCATTGCTTCTGACATGTGCGGCCATTGCAGCTTTTACATTACAGATTTCATTGTTGACCATTAAAATTACTCCATCAAAAACTTCTTTGACCCTCACTCTAAACTTTCTGTTTAAATAGAAATAAAAAATACCCAATTCAATCTATTACTCTTCTTACTCCATGTCTAGAAAATGAAATATGAATTCATATTGACTCATCTCACTACAAGTTCATGCTCCTCTAATACATTACCATTTATTATTTATTTGGTGGTGCTGGGGATCAAACCCAGAGCCTCACTTATGCTAGACAAATTCTCTGCTGCTTGGCTACCCACTTCCCTGCCAGATTTCATATAAGTTCAAATAGGATGAGTTGAAATGTATGCATATTTCCTTCTTCCTAGGTTGTTTTACTCTTCTATTTGGTTCTCTAACTTCATCCCCATTCTGTTCCAGCCTCCAATGTCTTATTCTCAAGAACATTTCCTTATCCTTGATTTTTTAATGCAGTAGAAAAAGTATTAATATTTTCCCATGTATTTTCATTATTAAGCCTATAACGTGCCTGCACCCATTATCCACTTTTTTTGGTTTACTTCTGTTAACTTCTCTATCCTAACTGAAACCTTCTCCTCATTTTGCCTTCTCTTCTGTATTATTTCCATCAGCTTATTTAACATGACAATCATATTTTAACAAAACATCCTTGACACTATTACCTACTCTGTCCAGTTCTTTGATATACCTCAGTCCTAAAATTACTCTGAAGAATGGTATTGATATGTATTTCCTCTCTCCACCTTCTTCAATTTCATTATTTAATCAATCAATGCCATCATACTATATTATACCATCATTCTATCAAAATAGATTATGCCAATATCAGTCATGACTTCCACAAGTCAACTTTATGATCAGTTGATTCAGTTTGTAAGAACTTGATGTTGTTTACATATGTTCCTTTTTGAAACCTCTTCTCTGGCTGCTGAGGTGGCCCTCCAGTTTTTATCTCTTTCAACCTCACATATCTCCACTTCTTTGTGTTTATTTTTTTGTTTTTTTTGTTGTTGTTTGTTTGGTTTTCTTATGTACTTGACTCACAAATTTTTGTGTGAACAATTAGTTCTTAATTCTATTTTTTATCCAGATATACACTCTGAAAGCACAGTTCACCATTATGGCATTCAATACACTTTATATGTTGATGACTCTTGCATTTTTATATCTAGCTTAGACTTCTGTCTTGAACTCCATGAAGATATCAAATCTTCTACTTATCATTTTACCTAGATATAGTAATTATCAAGTGTAGACCAAGCTTTAATTGTAAGAATATCTCAAAATGCAGAGATAGAAGTGTATAAAATATTGCTGTTTGCTCACATTTCCATCTAGAAATAAGCAATCAGATTATGCTGCACAAGGTGAAATAAAGACATTTTCTCTTTATATTATTTCTTTGGTGATCTAATATGCTGTCTTCATGTGCATGGCCAAAGCTGTGTTACTGCCTTATATAGTTTCCAACACGCAGATAAAAAAATTGAGAATGAGAACCACATATTTCAGTATAGTGACTTTAAATGAAACCAACCAAAAAAGAATAAAGAAAAGGGAATGTATTTGGATTAGAGGAAAAAATTATTCAGAAATCATAAATTATGTATTTTTGTAACAATTTTTTAATCCAGCAAGTTTTCTAAATATAGTCTTAATTATTTATTCCCATCTATTTCTATTTACCAGTAAACCTTAGAATGTAATTTTTGCATAGATCATTTACAATAACAAAAAAAGAAACAAGAAACAAAAAGCCCTAAGAACGTAAGTATAACTCTAATGAAATATATGTAATACTTGTAACAAGAAACAACAAAATAGTAAAAAGTTTACTTACATGAGTATTGTTTCAATTTGCACATTGCAGTCCATTGTAGATTATTGTTTTTTGAGAAATATAGTCTAATTGTCTAAGTCTACATTCATGTGGACTTTATTTCCTGAATTATTTGAAGAAAATTTAGTAAATGTTACCTCAGAAAAGTTTCATAGTGTAATATTTGGGAATATTCTAGAGTAAAGTTACATTTATTTATACATAATTTTAAGATGCTAATTTTCATTTAACTATTAATAGGTAATACATTGATTCATGGAAAATATTTTATACATAATACCTACAAATAATGGCCTGGTGATCTAAATGTTTTCCTTCTATCTTGTCTTACTATTCATACATTTATAGACCCTGTAAATTCCACTCAGAATTTAATCTTTCTTATCATTCTCCAAACATAGAAATGTGTTTTTTAAAGTTAACATTAATTTGGTAACAATAAGATCTAAGAGAGCCTACTATGCATCTTGCATGCATTAATTGGTACGATTTTTGTGTTAAAGAAGTGGAAGTCACTGCAAATAAAAGCAAAAATAAACCAGAAATCCAGGCATTTTTCTAATTTTTATTGTGGAAAAGTAGATGATATTACTTTAGAGGAAAACTGTAATTTAAGATGAATCTTTTGGAATTTTGTTTGTGTTAAATGCTAACTATACCTAATGAGCACTGTAAAGAATCTCAAGAATAAATTTCTCTAGTTACTTATTCTTAAGATCTTGAAGAAAATGATGTTTCTGGCAAAAGAAAAATATGCATTCTCATTGGTTATAACAGAAAACATCTAACACTAAAGTATTTCTCTGGAATAGTATTATTTGGAAAGAAAAAGGGGAATCTTTGATTTAATGACAATGGAAATTTAATGTAAAAAATTTCTGAAAAGTATTATCCAGAAAAACTTCATAAGTACTTTAATTATGACAACAAAAAAAGATTGTTTCTCATTCAAAAGATCTTTGATAGCCAGAAACAAAATGAATTTGTTGATCACCATCATACCATTCTGCCACAAACAAGTGTGTCTCTTTCAAAAATAAGGATTATGTAACCATTGAAACAACTTTTATTAACAAAAATCACTTTAATTAACCACATCTATTTCAATATGTCAGGTTTGTTTTTGTGATTTTATACAAAAATCACAGTTATTTAGAGATAATTAAAATCTTGAGAATTCCAAACAAACCTAGTTTTTCCCCTTACTTTGTAAGTAAGTACCTTGTAAGTAAGTGAAGTAAGAAATATTTTTACCTAGTGACTTTCCAGAAGAATGCAACCAATATTTTACATTTTTATTTTTATTTTTATATATTGGAATTCAACATTTGAATATGAGGAAGGTGAAACAAATATTAGGCATCAGAACAAAACTCAGTAGAACAATGAAGATTAGTTATCTTAGCTACTCATAAGAAGATGCTGCAATACATTTAACATAAATATAAAAAGGAGTTAACATAATAACCAGAAAGATTTTTTTTCCTTTCCTGAAGTGAAAGACCCTGGTCATTTCCCTTCAAATGCTATAGAAGACAAAGCATAACATAATAATTGACAAGAGAATTAAGCATGCTCATGTAGGCAAACAGCACATTTCTCTTTTGAACTACTTTCAGAAATCTTAAAATTAACACTAGAAAATAGTTTTAATATATAAAAGATCAGAAAAACACTTATGAATAAATTTAACAAAGGAAGTAAACAGCATGTATAATAAAAACTATAAAAATTGTTTAAGAAAATTCAAGTAAGTGGAAAATCATCCTGTGTTCATGAAGTGGAAAACATTTATATGATGGCATTTCCTCCTTTTAGTTAAAACAAAATGCATGCTCACGTCAAATGTGAAAATGCCAAAAAAAAATGCAGAAGAGAAAAAATATATCTTCTCTTTTTTTAACCACAAAATTACCAGAGAAAACTATTTTTTCCACTGCTTTATATTAAGTATATAGTGGCCAAAGGCTTTGTCTATATGTGGAAACTCAGTTTTAAATACTTTTTATTTTAAATACTTTTTATTTTAAATACTTTTTATTTAAAACAGATGTTAAAATGTTTGTTTTCTCCATATATTGCAAACTAGTTATCAACAAACAATTCAGAGCTGCACGTATTACAGAAAATTTTTTTAGTATAGTCAAATCAATTTAATATATTGAGTATTACCACATGTTGGTCCCATTTTTACTTTTCAACTCAGATTTGCTCACATGCTTATTAATATTGCCTTCCTATTACATAGAAAATAATCTCCAAAAAGTTTAATAGATTTCATAATTCAAATAACTCTAATTTTGTTGTGCATATATATCTAGACTCATTTTTGCTAGTGTACAGCACCACTTACATTTTTGTAATTAATTAAGCTTCAAATTTCCAGAGAAGGAATAAAAATTTGTTTGTATCTATTTATCTATCTACCTATACATATATATGTATATATGTAATGAATTCCTATATACATGTATGGGCATTTCTATGAAATCATATGTATATATACATATATATACATATATATATGAAGTTTGAAAAAAATTATAGGCTACTGTGGAAGGTAATTCCCTCTGTAAGAGTGGGGAAAAGCTTAGATTCAGAAAATTTTATTACACAAAAGAGAAGTCACTGTAGACATTTTCTAGTGGAACATGTTAATATGTCTTACTTTTGACAATTTCATCATAGGAAAACAACTATAATTATATTAACTACTGAAATATGGGATCTGGGAACAAATATTTTCCATGTTAATGCAAATAGTCTTCTCTATGTTAGGACAGAAAATTTCCACATGGATATAGAGCGTTCATATCAATCTAACAAGTTTCATACTTTTGTATCCAGAGAATTAAAAAAAAAGTGAGTCATACAATTAATTCTATTGTCTAAGTCCCTTGACAATTATGAAGGTCAGGAACAAGAAATCACAGAACACAAAAATATATTTAATACAAAATGAACAAAGAAGATAAAATCTTTTAGGAAAGCAGAATTTCAACTATTAAACTCACCAGAGTCTTTTAATTCTCATTTCATAAAATTAATGATCAAATCTGGTATTTGAATATATAAACAGTAAACAGAATTCAAATAACCTTTAAAATAATCATTGGACATGAAGGGCACCAAAGAAGCTGGACGCCTTGAATAGAAAGGATTGAGAATATGTTCTCTTCATATGAGAAATTCCAGTGTGCCAGTGGGAAAAAAATTTCAAATTAAAACCTATATGGAAGCTCTAAATTTTCAAATCAGGAATCTCAAATCTTAGAAATCATGGAATGAAGATAAATACAGAACATGTGTCTCAAAATTTCTAACATGTACCTTTTTACCTTAATAAGTTGTTTTTTTCTCTGTAGCCAAAGTGATCAAAGTGTTAATAAGGTTTACAAGAATTTTCCCTGATTTTTAACTAATCAAAGCAATTTTTACTCATTCAGACCTGCTTAAAATTTATTCAACTTTTGCAAAAATGTTCAATAAAGCTTTGGTATTTCATTGATGTTTTTCTTACTATACCATTTAATACTGACTTCTTGCTTATGCCTATGAGTGTTCCTGTAATATTTGTTGAAATTCTAAGGACATTGTTTGGAATGGCACAATGCCATGTAATCTGTCTTTAGGCCAGTATGGTTATTTGGTCATGGTTCTAAAAATTACCCATTTCATGATAAGCTGAATTCAAATTTTTTTTAAACTTTAGGTTTATTAACACTGCAACAATGATTATTATAGATTATAATATTGGATATCATATTCCACAGCAACTCAGGCAGGTAGGCATATTACTTTAGGTTTTAATCTTTTTGGTCATCAATTTCTTATAATGTCTATACTGGGTACAAAATTTAATCTTCTCTTCTATTTTGCCTTTCTATCATACATTATTTTGCTACTGAAAGTCTCATTCTTGTTTAGTACTAACTCATTATAGGAAAGTCTTCCTTATTATTTTAACTTAAAGTGGGAAACTCCTTTATCAAACACGTTATAGGTATTGACTCTTGCTTACAAAGTCAATATAAATAGAAATATGTGGATTCAATTAGTATAGGGTCTGCTTTATCTTCCATAGCAAGGAAAAATGATCAATTATAGTCCTATCTAAATGTTGCTGCCTTTCATCAGTGAAGGAATGTCATCATTCCTCTAGTAACTCATTAATAGTATGAAAATACTCCTAATTCTTTTAAGTTTATATTATTTTAAATACTTATTTTTATATATCTTCATCAATTCCACACATTTGTCTTTCTTACTGAGCCCTTTTTATTCCATTTATTTTCATTTTTGAATCATTTTTTTATTAATTCATTTTGCCTGTTTACCAGTAAGTGCTGAGAGTCTATAACCATTGGAGACAATTTTGTATTCAATAGGAAGTTGCTTATTTTAATGTAAATAACACAGAAAATATAGAAAATAGTGAAAAACAGAAAAGTGCTAGAGATGGTAGGAAGATCACAGATTTTCAAGTAAGATATTTCAGATTAAAATATTTTCCAAGCTTTTGTTCCTCATATGCAAAACAGGATGGATTTTATGAGTACCAAATAAAATGATATTTGTAAAACAGCTGACATAGGTGTATACCATAAATAATTCTAGCAATGAACTGCAAAAACAAATATTACAGCAAGATTAAAATCTAATTTATTCATAATTCCAACACATAACTGTAACATTTTAACATTTTTTTTTTACTTTTTATTATATATAAAATGCATTTAGGCATTGAAGAGTATTAGGTTTGGATATGAGGTTTCCCCCCAAAACTCATGTGAAGACAATGCAAGAAGGTTTAGAGGGGCCTTTTGCCTACTCATAGCCCACGTTTCACCCATCCATCATCTCTACCCAAAATCTACCCATCGATTGTCAGCTGCCCACAGACCAATATTGGATGGCCTGCTGCCCACTGTTGCCTAGAAGTCCACTGTCACAATACCTGCAGGATTGATAACACATGGCTGCCACCATCTTGGGACACTGGCAGGGCCTGCAGGTTTGCCAGTGCCATTGGCACCATCTTGGGCCACAGCCACCTTGGTCTGGGAACACAAGCCAGGGCCTGGAGATACTTTGGGGTACCTGTAGGTCTGGTTGTACCTGTGGTCTTTCTGCTCAGCATGGCAGAGGCTGCTATCTGGCTGCCTCTTTGCAGAGTCACTCCTTTGTGTGAGCACATACCTGGTGGTCTCTCTACAAGTTGAAAGGGCATTGCAATCTTGGGACTGCAACAAGGCAGAGCCTGGGGAAGATGAAGCCCAAGACTATCAGATTGCAGCTGGGTTTAGGTGGACCGGTCTGGGTCTGGCAAGCCTGTGGAAACATGGAGACTAGGGGCAGTTCCCTGGGGGGAACAGATTGAAGAATTTGTAGAAAATAGGGCTCTCTCCAGCTCAGTGAGTCCTGAAGTGAGCAGACAGAAGGAGCCACTTACAACAGTGGGAAGAATGGAAGAGGATGTAGGGTCATCTTGCCATCTGCTCACCCACCCAAGTGGTCCATCAGCCACTGCACTGGAGTAAACATCAAACTTCAGACAATCCCACCCATCCGCAGAGAAGGTAAGGTGAGAAAATTTTATTTATTTATTTATTTTGCGGTGCTGGGGATTGAACCCAGGGCCTTGTGCATGCAAGGCAAGCACTCTACCAACTGAGTTATATCCCCAGCCCGAGAAAATTTTTGAAAGCCAGCAGAAGCAACCATTCAATTTTCCCTTGAGGCTTCCTATTCTTTTTGTTGTTGTTGTTGTTGTTGTTGCTTCTCTCTCTTTCACACCTCTACTATCTTTGAATCTAAAATTTTTTCATGTATCAATTTATTGAGTAATGGAATGTCTGAATAGTATATTACAATTTGATTCTGTATTCTTATATTTTTACTTTTTTTTTAATTGGCGAATGTTTTTCTCTCTCATCTATCTGTCTCCCAGGATTCTCTTTCTCACTTCTCCCATAGTAACAAGCAACCTCTATTAATTCCTCCCTTGCTCTTATTATAAATTTTTAACTCTATCTTCTCTCCTTCTGTATGGTAAACATCACATCTTACACTACATCTGTTCCTTCATTGTCCATCATTTGAAGCAGTAAACCCTTTTAGCAAACTTACTATTTATATTGTAGACAGTAATTGAACACTTCATTTCTGTTTATTGTGACAAAGTATTAAATGCTTAATAAGAGCCATTATTTGCATTGGGTGCTGTTAATTTTTGTCTCCCCCTTAAAGGGGAAGCCTTTAGGTACACTATAATACTACAGTGTAGAATCTGTATTGCCTCAGCTCCATATCACTAGATGAGAAGACACATAAACATCATGAAAAAACAGGGGAAAATCATTTTAAACAATCCAAGATTTTCCAAAAATAGAAACCGTGGACAACATAGTAGAAGAAATGTCAGAGAAGGAGTTTAGAAAATACCTAGTTAGATTGATTTTCAAAAAAAAGGAAGGTATTGGAGAAAAAATACAGGAAGTGAAAGATCAATAAAGAGGAAGAGATAATAAAAAGGAATCAAGCAGAAATTCTGAAAAATGAAAGAAATAATGAACCTAATTATTTTAGTAAGCTTTTTCACTGCTTTGACTAAAAGGAACTGACCAATTCCTTGTAGAGGAGAAAAGGTTTATTTTAGGTTTCATGGTTTCAGAGGTCTTAATCCAAAGAAGGCTGGCTCCATTTCTTGGGGCTACAGGAGAGGTAGAACATTATGGCAGAACAGTGTGGCAGAGGGAAGCAGCTTGCATCATCAGGAAGCAGAGAGAGAGAGAGTTTCCACTCTCCTGGTACAAATTATATACCCCAAACTCATGCCCCTATTGCAATCCCCTCCAGTCACACTCTACCACTTCAATTAATCCAGTCACACCCTACCACTTCAATTAATCCCATCAGGGATTGATTCACTGTTTGGGTTAAGTCTCTTATATCCCAATTATTTCTCCTCTAAACCTTCCTGCATTGTCTCACATGTGAGCTTTTAGAGGACACCTCACATCCAAACCATAACACTAATTAAAAATTCAATGGAAAGTATCACCAACAAACTAGAACTCTTGGAAGACAGAACCTCAGTCAACAAAGACAAAATATATACTCATGAAGATAAAGTCAATCTCACAGAGAAGAAGGTAGGAAACCATGAACAGAACTTCCAGGAAATATGGAATAATACGGAAAAAAATTTAAAATTTATTGGAATAGATGAAGTTATAGAGATGCAAAACAAAGGAATACACAATCTTTTCAATGACATAATATCAGAAAATATCCCAAATCTAAAGAATGAAATGGAAAGTCAACTGCAAGTGTCTTACAGAACCCCAAATGAAAAAAATTAGAATAGAACCACACCAAGGCATGTTATAATGAGAATGACTAACTCACAGAATAAGGACAGAATTTTAGAGGTTGCTAGAGAAAAAAATCAAATTACACACAGGGGGAAACCAACTAGGATTTCAGCTGATTTCTCAACCCAGACCCTCAATGCCAGGAGGTTCTGGAATAAAATGCATCAAGCTCTGGAAGAAAATGGATGCCAACTGAGAATTTTATATCCAGCAAAATTAAGCTTCAGATTTGAAGATGAAATAAAAACCTTCCTTGATAAACAACAGTTAAAAGAATTCACAACTAGAAAGCCTACACGATAGAACATGTTCAGCAAAATATTCCATGAGGAGGAAATGAAAAAAAAAAAAAATTGAAAGTTAACAAAGGGAGGACTAAACTAAAGGAATAGTCAATCAAAGGAGAAACTCAGTTAAGTTAAAAACGAAAAATAAACCAAAACGACTGGGAATACAAATCGTTTCTAAATAATAACCCTGAAGTTTAGTAGTCTAAACTCATCAATTAAAATACATAGTCTAGCAGATTGGATTAAGAAAAAAGACCCAACAATATGCTATCTTCAGGAGACTCAACTCCTAGAAAAGGACATTCACATGAAGGTGAAAGATTGGAAAAAAAAAAAAAAAACTTATCAGTCACGTGGACTGCATAAACAAGCAGGGGTTTCTATCCTCATATCAAACAAAGTGGACTTCAATCCAAAGTTAGTCAGAAGGGTCAACAAAGGACACTCCGTACTGCTTAAGGGGATCATACATCAATAAGACATAACAATCTTCAATATTTATGCCCCCAAAATGGAACATCTGTGTACAATCAAACAAACCCTTCTGAATTTCAAGAACCAAATAGACCACAAAAGAATAATATTAGGTAACATTAACACAACTCTCTCACACTGGATAGATCTTCCAAAAAGACTAAACAAAGATACTATAGAATTAAATAATACAATCAATGTTTTAGACTTGACATACATAGAGTATATCATCCATCATCGAGTGAATACACTTTCTTCTCAGCAGCACCTAGATCCTTCTCTACAATAGACTATATCTTATACCACAAAGGAACACTCAACAAATACAAAAACAAAACAAAAAAAAGAAATACTACACTGCATTCTATCAGATCATAACAGAATGAAACTAGAAATCAATGATAAAAATAGAAAAATAGAACCTACTCCAACCCCTAGATATTAAATAGCATGCTATTGAATGACGAATGGATAGCAGAAGAAATCAGGGAGGAAATTAAAAAGATACTTAGAGGTAAATGAGAATACTGATACAACATATCAGTCTTTGGGACACCATGAAGGCAGTGCTAAGGGGAAAGATTACTGCATTGAGCTCATAAATTTAAAGAGTAAAAAGTCAACACATGAATGACCTAACATTACATCTCAAAGCCCTAGAAAAAGCACAAATCAACACCAAAAGCAGTAGAAGACACAAAACCATTAAAATCAGAGTCAAAATGAATGAAATTGAAATAAAAGAAGCAATTGAAAAAATTGACAAAACAAAAGGTCGGTTCTTTGAAAAAATAAATAAAATCGATAAAACCTTAGCCACACTAACAAAGAGAGAGAGAAAATTCAAATTACTAAAATTCATGATGAAAAAGGAAATAACACAACAGACAATATTGAAATACAAAACATAATTAGAAGTTATTGTGAAAATCTATACTTCAACTAAATAGAAAATCTTGAAGACACTGACAAATTTCAGGAGAAATATGATCTACACAAACTGAAGCAAAAGGACATAAATGATTTTTAAAAATCAATTTCAATCAATCAAATAGAAGACACCATCAAAAGCCTATGAATCAAAAAAACCTCAGGACCAGACAGATTCTCAGCAGAGTTCTACAAGACCTTCAAAGAAGAATTAGCATCAATACTCCTCAAAATATTCTATGAAATAGAAAAGGAGGGAACCCTTCCAAAGTTGTTCTATGTGACTAGTATTACCTTGATACCAAAATCAGACAAAGACACATCAAAGAAAGAAAATGTCAGACCAATATCCTTGATGAACACAGATGCAAAAATTCTCAATAAAATTCTGGCAAGCAGCATACAAAAATATATTAATAAGATAGTGCACATATCAAGTGGGGTTCATCCCTGCATGAAGGCTGGTTCAACATACGGAAAACAATAAACATAATATATCACATCAATAGACTTGAAACAAGAATCATATGATTATCTCAATAGATGCATAAGAAGCATTTCACAAAATTCAGCGCCCATTCATGTTCAAAATAATAGAAAAACTAAGGATAGTAGAAATATACCTTAACTTTGTAAATACCATCTATGCTAAATCCAAGGTCAACATTATTCTAAATAAAGAAAAATTGAAAGCATTCCCTCTAAAATAAGGAAACAAGACTGGGATGCCCTAGTTCACCACTTCTATTCAACATTGTCCTTGAAACTCTGGGCTGAGCAATCAGACAGACCAAAGAAATGAAAGGGATATGAATAGGAAAATAAGAACTCAAACTATTACTATTTGCCCATGACACATTCTATATTTAGAAGATTCAAAAAATTCCACCAAAAACTTCTAGAACTTATAAATTTTTGGCAAAGTGGTAGTATATAAAAATCAATATCCATAAATCAAATGCATTTCTATACATAAGCAATGAATCCACTGCAAGAGAAATTAGGGTAACTACCTCATTCTCATTAGCCTCCAAAACAAAATAAATAAATAAAAATCTTGGGAATCAATCTAGCAAAAGAGGTAAAAGACCTCTCCAATGAAAGCTACAGACACTAAAGAAATAAATTAAAGAAGACCTTAGAAGATGGAAAGATCTTTCATGCTCTTGGATAGGCAGATTAACATTGTCAAAATGGCCATACTATCAAAAGTGTTACGCAGATCTAATGAAAATCCTATTAAAATCCCAATGACATTATTCATAGAACTAGAAAAAGCAATCATGAAATTCATTTGGAAAAATAAGAGAACCAAAATACCCAAAGCAATTCTTAGCAAGAAGAGTGAAGCAAGAGGCATCGCAATACCAGACCTTAAAGTATACTACAGAGCAAACAAAAATGGCATGGTATTGGCACCAAAATAGACATGTAGACCTATGGTACAAAATAGGAGAGAGAGAGAGACAAACCCACATAAATATGGTTATCTCATACTAGGCAAAGGTGTCAAAAACATACATTGGAGAAAAATATAGCATCTTCAACAAATGGTGCTAGGGAAACTGGGAATCCATATGTAACAAAATGAAATTAAATGTCCATCTCTCATCCTGCACAAAAATCAACTCAAAGTGGACCAAAGACTTAGGCACTAGAATAGAGACCCTTCACCTAATAGAAGAAAAAAGTAGGCCCAAATCTTTATCATGTCAGCATAAGACCTGACTTCTTGAACAAGATTTCTAAAGCACAATATGTACAACTAAGAATCAATAAATGTGATGGATTCAAACTAAAAATCTTCTTCTCAGCAAAGGAAACAATCAATAATGTGAAAAGAGATCCTACAGATTGGGGGAACATTTTTACCACATGCACCTCAGATGGAGCACTTATCTCCAGGATATATAAAGAACTCAAAAAACAACACCAAAAACATCAAATAACACAATCAAAAAATGGGCTAAGGAAATGAAAAGACACTTCATAGAAGAAGAAATGCAATCAATCAACAAACATATGAGAAAATGTTCATCATTTCTAGCAATTAGAGAAATGCAAATCAAAACTAAGATTTCATCTCACTCCAGTCAGAATGGCAATTATCAAGAATATAAGAATATAAGAAACAATAAGCATTGGTGAGGATGAGGGGTAAAATGTATGTTCATATATTGCAGGTGGGACTGCAGATTGATGCAATCAATGGAAAGCAGTATGGAGATTTCTTAGAAAGCTTGGAATGGAACCACCTTTTAACCCAGCTATCCCACTCTTCAGTTTATATCCAAAAGACTTAAAATCAGCATAGTACAGTGATGCAGCCACATCAATGTTTATAGCCCTTCAATTCACACTTGCTAAAGTATAGAACTAACCTTGATGCCCTTCAACAGATGAATTGATAAATAAAATGTAATACATATACATAATGGACAATTACTTGGCCTTAAAGAAGAATGAATATTATGGCATTTGCACGTAAGTGAATGGAACTAGAAAATATCATGCCAAGTGAAACAAGCCAATCCCAAAAAACCAAAGGAAAAATGTTTTTTCTGATAAGTGAATGTTGATCCATAGTGGGGGGTTGGTAGGGAAGAATGAAGGCACTTTGGATTATGCAGAGGGAGTGAGGGGAGGTGTGGAGCAGTGGGGATGGGAAGGATCGTAGAATGAGATTGACATTATTATCCAATAAACATGTATGATTTCACTACTGCTATGATTCAGCTACATATACAGCCAGAGGAATAAGAAGTCATGCTCCATTTGTGTACATTGTGTGCAAATGCATTTTACGGTCATATATAACCAATTAGAACAAACAAAAAAATTTTAAATATAAGAAACAGAAAAAAGTGACTGGGGAATAAGTAGCTCTTTGTACGCCAAAAAAAAAAAAAAAAAAAAAGGTTTAGAGGAAAAATTATTGGGTTATATGAAAGTCTTAATCCAATCAGTGAATTAATCCCCTGATAGAATTAACTGATTCATAATTGTAGGCAAGTAGGGTGTGACTGGAGGGACTAGGTCCCTGGAGCATGCCTTTGTGGTAAATATTTTGGATCTGGTGAGAGGAGTCTTTCTGCTTTGTAATCATTATGTGAGAAGCTTCCCTCTACCACACTTTTCCACCATGGTATTCAGCCTCACTTTAAGCCCTGAGGAATGGAGCAAACAGTCTATGAACTGAGACCTCTGAAACTGTGAGCCCTCAAATGAACTTTTCCTACACTATAATTGTTTTGGTTAGGTCTTTTAGTCATAACTGCAAAAAACTGAATAAAACAGAGAGAGAATTTCTTAAACAAATGCACTTCATTAAAACTAAACTATAGCCTCAAAAAATAACTTCAAGAAACTTTTTTAATATTAAATAGGTATTTTTTTTTTCAGGAGCACAAATTCACTTTTTTTTTTTTTTTTTTGTGGTGCTAATGATTGACCCCAAGGCCTTGTGCATACAAAGCAATCACTCTACCAACCAAGCTATATTCCCAGCCCCAAATCCACTTAGGTTTATTTTTCATTAGTTCAAATCCTTTAGGGGTACAACATCACATGAATTCTGGGTCCAATGTCTTAGAAAAAATATTACTTTGGAATTTGGTCCACTGTATCTATATGCATGAGTTACCTTTCCCCAGATTACTCGGGTTTTGTTTAGTTCACCTCCAGGAGTCACTGTGTTTTTTTGCCTTGTACACATAAGCACATCTCTTGCCCAAGTGGAGTTTAGTTTCATCTGTAGCATAGCGGCCTTCACATTTCAGAAGAGCTGTCTGCTGTGTGTTCCCTTTGGTTCTGGACACCCAGCTTATAGCCAGAATAAAATGCCCTTTTACCACTGCCTTCCACAAGTCCTGGTGCATCAGGCCTCCACAGACTCCAGATGGCACAAGAGAAAAGCCAAATGTGTATACAGAAGATCTTGTTGGAAATGTAGACCCCTAATTTTTATTTGAAAACTTGGAAGATATTTATGAAATTCTTTCCTCTGATGGCAAAGGTTTAAAATGGCTGTTTGTGTGCAGTACATACAATTTTAACTATTATCAGTGGAAAAGTGTTCTTAACAAGCAAACTTGCATATTTTTCATTATTTTGTTTTGAAAATTTCCAAATGTTACTACTCATCTGTTTTATCTCCTTTGTGAATACTGTGTTCTTGTATTTTCCCAATGTGTTTTATCAAAATTATCTGTGTGTGTCCATTATGCTAAGACTAGGCAATTATAATAACTTTTCACTTTATTGATGTATTTTATTTTCAATGTGTATAAATTTAATTGTGTGTAATTATATTTACTCAAAAGTGCTACTATTATCCTTTGGTATTTATCTCACGGCATTAAGGCATACTTTCAAAGAAATTTTAATCTTTTAACATTAACTTTGTAGTCTTCCTTAAATCTATTTGATGTATAACATGAAAAATTCTTAATTGTTTACCTTTGCCTTAAAATTTTTTCATGTAACTGTTATCACATCATATGTAAATGTTAGCCCTTTCATTTTAGTTTTCTCTGAAGGTTTAACTTTGATCTTTCCCTTTAAAGTCATCTGTCATATTAGTGTTTGTTTTGATTGGTAGAATGAAGAAAGAGATCTATTTTTATTTCTTTTATTATTTTTACATGTTTTCCATCCATCTTCAGTTTTTTTTCTCAATAAGATATTAAATATAGATTATAATGTATTTTATACATTATAATAATTAACAGTAATAATTAAAATAATTAAAGTAGCAGTAATAATTAAAATAGCTTAGAGAAAATACTTTTGTCACCTATAACTATGAGCCACCTAATAAGACTTTCTATAAAATATACTACCATTTTCCCAATCAGTAAGAATCAAAATGTAGGAGACATTTTGACACATTTTTGGCTCATTATCTACTTTTACACAGTTTTCAAATTGTTGAGTTCTTCACAGGCAATATTTTTCTTGCTGATCAATAAATTCTATCCATCTTCTTTGTTAATTCTGATTTAGTTTTCCATGTATTTCATCTGAATAAGGACTAAGGACATTATAGTTCTTATTTATTTTCCAATACTCTTTTTCTCATTACTCCAATTTTTCATTTTCAATGACGTCTTTTTTTTAGTTTTTGCTCTCAACCTATATTTGTATTGTATTCTTTTATCATTGAAATACATTTACTGTTACTGCTTTACTCACTGAGTTGATATCAGTTTTTAAGTGCTAGACTGTGCACACCTCAATCCTCATTCTGCCATGACCACATATTATTGGTATAGTTTAACTTCCACCGCACCCTCAGTAAAACATTTCTGTCTTTGTTCTTCATTATTTTCAAACACTTGTACCTTCCATTTTCTTCTTTTGTGAAACTGCCTTCCAAATATTTCTCTATCTTATTATTGCTATATCAGTTCCATAAAATTTGCCCTTAAGCAGTTATGTGAACCTCTTCCAGGACACAGTTTTATTTGATTATAACATGGTTGCTTCAGCATGTTTTATGGACATTTGATCTCTGCTTTTCCTTCATCTCCAACTATAAGTGATTTGAATATAGCACCAAACTTTCATCCTTGCATGTAGTAAAACCTCTTTATATTTTTGTAATTATATGTCCAGTAAAAAAGAATACCTGAAGAATGCATTTAAAAACTAGTTATTCTGACAGACTTGCCCCCTCAGAGCTCCAGCTTCAGGCACAGGTCTGCTGCTTGAGACCCCAGCGTGGAGCTCAGGCCTTCCTGCACCATTGGGTACAGCATCCCCAGCAAAGAGCACCAGCCTGCTGCGACATCAGGCCCATGGTGAGAATTCTCAGAGGAAGAGCTCAGGCCTCCCTGGGCTATCGAGCCCAGTACTCCAGCACTGAGCACAGATCTGCACCCCCAGACCTTGGTCTAGTGCCCAGGTCCACACCCTGGCCCCAGGTATAGCATCTGTGCTGTGACTGACCATCTATCAACACTGGGTCACCTTTGTCCATAAGCATTAAGTATTCCTGACCTAGGGGTAGTGGGACAGCACCCTTCTTGGGTCACTGCTTGATCAAGCACCTCTCAGGCATCAGGCCATTGAAAAATAGGAGGTTTGAACAATGCAGTATAATTTTATTGCAGAACACTTTTAAATTAGTTGTATTAATTTAAATTAAATTAGTTGCATTATTATGATTATTCTTATTATACCCACTATATTCCTACTTTTTTCGTTTATTAATATTCTAATCACTCTGTCTTCCTCATAGATATCCATTTCCCTGGAGAATCTCCTTTTTCTCATGCTAACAACCAATTTCTTTTAATTCCACTTCCACTATTTCTATGACATAGTATATCTATAGATTCACTTCTTATCTCATTAATGTTATGTCCTATACCCCTCCTCATCCTCTCTGTCCACCATTAGAAATTGCTGTCCTTATTGCAAACTTATTGGTTATGTTGTAGATAATAATTTGAACTCATCTCTGTTTATTAAGACAACTCTGAAAATATCTTAATAGGGACTATTTAGATTAAGGACACATATTGCTTATATAGTGTGCTGCTAATATTGATCTCTCATTTCAAGGTGAGGTATTGGAAATATTCAGGGACACTACAAGTCTTTAAGGGAAACTGCAATACCTAGGATTTGCACAACTAGAGGGGAAGTTACACTAGCAACATGAGAAACCAAAGGAAGAAAGTGTCCCAAACAAACCTAGACACTATATCAAAAGAACCCAATGACAACAAGGCAGAACCAATGTCAGAAACGGAGTTCAGAATGTACATAATTAAAATGATTCAAGAAGCAAACGATGAGACAAGAGTGCAAATGCAGGCAATGAATGATCATACTAACCAACAGCTAAAAGAGCAATTGCAGGAAGCAAA
Organism: Glaucomys volans; assembly: GCA_020662805.1. Classification (NCBI taxonomy): domain Eukaryota; kingdom Metazoa; phylum Chordata; class Mammalia; order Rodentia; family Sciuridae; genus Glaucomys; species Glaucomys volans. The sequence goes on along the minus strand of JAJEJO010001373.1, from coordinate 286,530 downwards.
AGATCATTTCAATAAAGAGATAGAGATTCTGAAAAAAAAAAAAAAAACAAAACAGAAATCCTTGAAATGAAGGAAACAATAAACCTAACTAAAAACTCAATAGAAAACTTAACCAACAGGCTAGATCACTTGGAAGACAGAACCTCAGACAATGAAGACAAAATATTTAATCTTGAAAACAAACTCAACCAAACAGAGAAGATGGTAAAAAAATCATGAACAGAACCTCCAAGAATTATGGGACATCATGAAAAGACCAAATATAAGAGTTATTGGAATTGAGGAAGGCACAGAGATACAAACCAAAGGAATGAATAATTTGTTCGATGAAATAATATCAGAAAATTTCCCAAATCTGATGAATGAAATGGAGAATCAAATTCAAGAGGTTGATAGGACACCAAAAGAACAAAATCACAACAAATCCACAACAAGACACATTATAATGAAAATACCTTACATACAAAATAAAGACAGATTTTTAAAGGCTGCAAGAGAAAAGCATTAGATTACACATAGGGGGAAACAAATATGGATATCACAGATTTCTCAGCCCAGACCCTAAAAGCAAGAAGGACCTGGAACAATATATTTCAAACTCTGAAAGAAAATGGACCAACCAAGAATCTTATACCCAGCAAAACTTACCTTCAGATTCAATGATGAAATAAAATCCTTCCATGATAAACAAAAGCTAAAAGAATTCACAAATAGAAAGCCTGCACTACAGAACATTCTCAGCAAAATATTCCAAGAGGAAGAAATGAAAAGCAACAATGTAAGTCATCAAAAGGAGGAATTACCCTCAAGGAACAATCAATTAAAGGATAAACCAAGACAGGTTAAAAGCCAAAAATAAGCCACAATGACTGGAAATACAAGTCATATCTCAATAACAACCCTGAATGTTAATGGCCTCAACTCATCAATCAAAAGACATTGATTGGCAGATTGGATTAAAAAGAAAGACCCAACAATATGCTGCCTTCAAGAGACTCATCTCATAGAAAAACATGCCACAGACTAAAGGTGAAAGGTTTAGAATGAACATACCATGCACACGGACTCACTAAAAAGGCAGGGGTTTCTATCTATCCTCTTTTCAGATAAAGCAGACTTCAATCCAAAGTTAGTCAGAAGATATAAAGAAGGACATCTCATACTGCTTAAGTATAAAATAAATCACTAAGACATAACGATCATAAGTATTTATGCCCCTAACAATGGTGCATCCATGTACATCAAACAAATCTCTCTCAATTCCAGAAACAAAATGGACCAAAACACAATACTAGGTGACTTTAATACACCTCTCTCACCATTGGACAGATCTTTCAAACAAAAACTGAACAAAGAAACCATGGAATTCAATAGCATAATCAATAATTTAGACTTAACAGACATATATAGAATATTCCATCCATCAATAAGCAGATACAATTTCTTCTTTGCAGCATATGGATCTTTTTCTAAAATAGATGATATGTTATGCCACAAAGTAACTCTTAGCAAATACACAAAGATAGAGTTACTACCTGTATTCTACCAGATCATAATGGAATGAAATTAGAAATCAATGATAAAATAAAAAACAGAAGTTATTCCAACACCTGGACATTAAATAATATACTATTGAATGATGCATGGATAAAAGAAGACACTAGGGGGGAAATATAAAAAATTCTTAGAGGTCAATGATACAACATATCAAAATCTCTGGGATACTATGAAATCAGTGCTAAGAGGAAAAAATTCATTGCATGGAGTGCATTCAATAAAAGAATGAAAAGTGAACAAATAAATTAATTCACATTATAGCTCAAAGTCCTAGAAAAAGAGGAACAGATCATCAACAAAAGTACTAGAAGATGGAAATAATGACAATCCGAGTGGAAATCAATGAAATTGTAACAAAAGAAACAATTCAAAAAATTGACAAGACAAAAAGTTGGTCCTTTGAAAAAATAAACAAAATTGATAAACACTTAGCTACACTAACGAAGAGAAGGAGAAAGAATACTTAAATTACTAAAATTCGTGATGAAAAAGGAAATATCACAACAGGCACTATGGAAAAGAAACACAATTAGAAGTTCTTTTGAAAATCTATATTTCAACAAAATAGAAAATCTCGAGGACATCAACAGGTTCCTAGAGGCATATGAGTCACCCAAACTGAATCTGGAGGACATACACAATTTAAATAGTTCAATTTGAAGCAAGGAAATAGAAGACGTCATCAAAAGACTACCATCAAAGAAAAGTCAAGGACCAGATAGATTCTCAGCCAAGATCTACAAGACAGTCAAAGAAGAGTTCATTCCAGTACTCCTCAAAGTATTCCATGAAATAGATGATGAGGGAACACTTCCAAACTCATTGTATGAAGATAATATCACCCTGATACCAAAACCAGACAATGACACATCAAGGAAAGAAAATTTCAGACCAATATCCGTAATGAACATAGATGCAAAAATTCTTAACAAAATTTTAGCAAATCACATACAAACACATATTAAAAAGATAGTGCACCATGATCAAGTGGGTTTCATCCCAGGGATGCAAGGTTGGATCAACATCCAGAAATCAACAAATTTAATTCATCAATTAATAGACTTAAAGTTAAGAACCACATGATTATTTCAATAGATGCAGAAAAAGCATTCAATAAAATATTTGAAGCACCCCTTCATGCTCAAAACACTAGAAAATATAGGGATAGTAGGAATGCTCCTTAACATTGTAAAGGATGTCTATGCTAAGCCTACAGCCAACATCATTCTAAATGAAGAAAAATTGAAATCAGTCCCCCTGAAAACTGGAACAAGGCAGGGATGCCCCCTTTCACCACTTCTATTCAACATCGTCCTTGAAACTCTAGCCAGAGCAATTAGACAGACCAAAGAAATTAAAGGGATATGAATAGGCAAAGAAGAGCTCAAACTGTCCCTTTTGCTGATGACATGATTGTATATTTAAAGGAGCTGAAAAATTCCACCAGAAAAATTCTGGAACTCATAAATAATTCAGTAAGGTAGCAGGATATAAAATTGATGCTCATAAATCTAATGCATTTTTATTCATAAGTGATGAATCCCCTGAAAGAGAAATTAGGAAAACTACCCCATTCACAAAAGCCTCAAAAAAAAAATAAAATAAAATACTTGGGAATCAATCTAACAAAAGAGGTGAAGGACCACTATAATGAGAACTACAAAACACTAAGGAAAGAAATTAAAGAAAACCTTAGAAGATGGAAAGATCTCCCATGTTCTTGGATAGGCAGAATTGATATTGTCAAAATGGCCATACTACCAAAAACCCTATACAAATTCCATGCAATTCCAATTAAAATCCTAATGATGGAACTCATACAAATAGAGCAAGCAATCATGAAATTCATTTGGAGGAATAAGAGACCCAGAAAAGCTAAAGCAATTCTTAGCAAGAAGAGCGAATCACAGGGTATCACAATACCAGACTTTCAACTATACTACAGAGCAATAGTAACAAAAACGGCTTGGCATTGGCACCAAAAGAGACAGGTAGATCAATGGTACAGAATAGACGACACAGAGACAAATCCACATAAATACAGTTATCCCATACTAGACAAAGGGGCCAAAAACATACAATGGAGAAAGATAGCCTCTTCAACAAATGGTGCTAGGAAAACTGGAAATCCATATGCAGCAAAATGAAACTAAATCCCCATCTCTCACCCTGCACAAAACTCAACTCAAAATGGATCAAGGACCTAGGAATTAGACCAGAGACACTGCACTTCATAGAAGAAAAAGTAGGTCCGAATATTCATCATGTGGGCTTAGGACCAGATTTCCTTAACACGACTCCCAAAGGACAAGAAATAAAAGCAGGAATCAGTAATTGGAATAGATTCAAACTAAAAAGCTTTTTCTCAACAAAGGAAACAATCTGCAATGTGAAGAGAGATCCTACAGAGTGAGAGAAAATATTTGCCACACACACTTCAGATAGAACACTCATTTCCAGAATCTATAAAGAACTCAAATTACCCCAAGAATACAAATAAACCAATCAGTAAATGGGCTAAGGAAATGGGCAGACACTTTACAGAAGAAGATCTACAAGCAATCAACAAATATATGAAAAAATGTTCAACATCCCTAGTAAGAGAATGTAAAGAGAAATGTAAATCAAAACCACCTTAAGATTTCATCCCATCCCAATTAGAATGTCTATTATCAAGAATACAAGCATCAACAGGTGTTGGTGAGGATGTGGGGAAAAAGGTACACTGATACATTGCTGGTGGGGTTGGAAATTAGTGCAGCCATTCTGGAAAGCAGTGTGGAGATTCCTTAGAAAACTTGGAATGGATCCACCATTTGACCCAGCTATCCCACTCCTCGGCCTATACCCAAAGGACATAAAATCAGCATACGACAGTGATGCAGCTATTTCAATGTTCATAGTTGCTCTGTTCACAATAGCTAGATTGTGGAACCAACCTAGATGTCCTTCAATAGACGAATGGATAAAGAAACTGTGGTATATATACCCAATGGAATATTACTCAGCCATAAAGAAGAATAAAGTTATGTTATTTGCAGGTAAATGGATGAAGTTGGAGAATGTCATGCTAAGTGAGATTAGCCAATCCCAGAAACCCAAAAGCCAAATGATCTCTCTAATAAGTGGATGATGATACATAATGTGGGGTGGGAGGGAGGCAAGAATGGAGGTAAGATGTACTGCAGAGGGTGAGAAGAGGGGTGGGATTGGGGTGGGTGTTAAGAATAATAACAGAATGAGACAAACATCATTACCCTATGTACATGTATGATTACACAAATAGTGTGAATCTACTTTGTGTAGAATCAGATAAACAACAGCTGTATCCCATTTGTGTAAAATGAATAAAAATAAATACATAAGTAAATAAATAAATAAATAAATAAACAAACATATGAAAGAAAGAGTTGATGAAACATGGTTGTAAGAGGCTGGTACCTCAAGTCTTCTCAATCCTCTGAGAAGCCAGCATGTATTTTTAGTCAGGATGCACTGAGGAGGGAGCCAGAGGAAGCACTCATTATCCAGCACTGCCTCTGCCAAGGAGAAGTCTCAGGAGAGTCCACAAGTGACTTTGGCATTCTGTGAAGGACTCGGTGTCCACTGCTTGTTTTGGTAGGGTAGGATTCTCAAGGACATTTCCTTAAGTCCATAGCTCTGAAGATCCTGTATGAGACCTATGAGAACATGGAGTCTTCATATTTATAAAATATAATAAAATCTATACAATTACCTGTACTACTAATGACCTGTACATACAGAAATGTCCTAAATTAGGGATCATTTAATGAAATATTGTGATGATGCTTACTTATGAAAAAGCAGATTTTAGGGGACTTGTTAAAGAAATGTCAGACCCATAACTATGAAAGTGAGTAAAGAAAAACAGCATCAATGCGAATCATAACAAAGTCGTATGAATATCTACATTACAAAGCATTGGCACACATCTCTTTGGATCAAACAGATGGATAACAGTGTAGGGATAGGATAACACAGTGTAATGTGTCCTTGTCTTTTCCAGGGAGTCACATGCATCTACAGATAGAACTCATGAGCAGTGGTCAAAGAACTGGTAGGAAATGGAAAATCAGCATCTTCAGCTAAATGTTAGAAATAGTCATGTGACCTCAAATGCATGCCAGTTTCCCTGTAAATACAGTTGAATTGACGAGAGAACAAAAAGGTAGGCTGCCTTCATGATCATTGTCAGCTGAAGAAGGAAAACGTGATTTCTAATCTCTATTTTGTACCACAGTTAACTGTTTAGATGCGATGAAAATCCAGCATAGTAACTATGTGTTTCTGAAGATACCAGAGAAAAAAGATCACAAACAGAAATGGAGAAAACATCTATTTAATTGATCCTTTCAGTAAACTTGAAAGTCCAACTTTTGGTTCTCCAAAAGTTTTGTTTGTCTCAAATAAAATCATGTCAAAGTTGCTAAACCACACAGTGATTTAATTTCCGACAAAAATCCTGGTGACCTGCAGCCCAGAGCCAGCACAGATGTTGCCAGGGAAGAGTGCAGGGGTACAGATCTCTGTGCTTACATAATTGGAAGGTGGCTGAGCGCATCCTGTGGGCCAGACTGACCCTTGCCTGCAGCACCCCACTGTAGAGAGCAGGACAAGATTTCCATATTTATTAGAATTATTAGTGCTCGTCCTTTTCCCACAAGAATGAGAACCAATTCTACAGACATACTTAATTTTTGAAATACCCTTTAAAAATCACACATTGCAGTCCTCACTACTTTATCATCACAACTTGTATACTACAGAAGGAGCTTTTTTTTGAGTATGCAATCATTGCAAGGGATTTAATAAAATACTCAACTACTACAACCAGTTTTGGGATGAAACAATTCACCACTTCTGCTGGCAGGCAGGATCTGCACAAACTGCAGGTCTCTGAAGCTGAAAACCACCCTCAACTTTTTCTGTTCATTTTCCTCCAGGATTCTTAACTTATGAATCCAAAGAATAAAACCTACACATCATAACTAGTGTGTGTAAAAGCAGTCTATTAAAGATCAGCAAGAGAAGCAGAACCTAACAACATTTTCTCTGGGTATGATAGTCCTAGGAGTTTACATGGCATTTGGGTCACTGCTCTTGGTCCAAACTCAAGCTAATTAAGGTACTCACACCATAGGTCAATTTTCAAGTCCTGGCTGCCATTAAGGTCTGCCCCATTTCCATTTTATCCATCAGGAAGTGGGATGTTGAGGTCCTGGAATGGTCAATGCATGCAGGTTCCAGGCTGCATCCTTATGGGTAGTGGGATCCTGCAGCAGGCGACAACACCATGCCCAGGCCTCTCAAGGACAACAGTCACCACCTTGGCTCCCTGAGCCTCAGGACTGCCACCCAGCCACAGGCTGTCACTGTTGCCCATGCTGCAACCCCTGCAACCTTCTTGGCAGGACAAGTAGGCTGCTGTGCAGGGAAGCCATGTCAGTATGTGATTTACAAAATAATGTAAAGGCTTTTCCATGGACTATAAGATTCATTGCTCTAAGTCTATATATATATAGGCTTAAAGCAATATATATAGTTGCTAAACCACCCAGTATTTTAAGCCTATATATATTAAATATATATATATATATAGTCATCCATAATAATAAAACTATTATATCATTATTTTTCAAAAAAAGCAGTTATTTTTACTGTTTTAGCTTGTTAAACATTTTTCTTAAAAATCAAGTTTTTGAAAATGCCACTGTAATACTTTGTGTTTTAATTTTAATAAAATAGGAAATAAAATGGGAAACAAATTAAAATAATAAATAACATTTGCAATTTGTATACAATTTCAGAAAATCTAGTAATAATTCTGTATTTAAATAGTAAGTCAATAATGGCTGGGAATAGTCTAATTTATATATTTAATATTTAATGAAGATGAAGTTTACTTGAGTTTTTTTTGAGCCAGAATTCAGAACTTTTATGCATATTTTCCTGATAAAGATCAAGTCATTTGATTATCTTAGGCCTTTCTTATAGTATATCAGTGATTTAAATAAACTATTTCAACAAGGTAAGCAACGAAAATAAGAATGATAGGATTACGTAGATATTTGAAAGCTTGTTAGTATAAATCATTTCAAAAGACACATAACTTTCATAATAAAATGCTTTTAAATAACAGTGAAAGCATTCATAATGAAATATGTAAACATTTAAAATTTCATTTAACCTTGAAGTTATTAAATTCATTTTTAATAATTTAAATTTTTGTCAAAAAGTCTTTTGTGAAATTGAATAGAAATGAATATTCTAATTCCAATATTTAAAAATACTGAGATAAATGGTAAATATCATCTAATATTTCAATGTAATTACACCAAATTATGATCAACTACATGTAATGCTGCCCTTCTAACACTACATTTACAATTATTTCTATTTATCTTTTTTAAGAATGCTATATATATATTGCATCTTATCAACTTCTAGATTATCAACTTTCAAAACATTTCATTCATGTCTTTTATCATGCAATACACTAAAAGAAACAGATTAAACAAACAATTTTTCGTTGAAAAACTTCATTTCATAATATTGGAATGGTACAAAGTGTATGGCCAAAGTTTTAACTCTCATTTTTTTTTCATCTTCTGATTTCTCAGAAATCTTGTAAAATTGTAAAAATAATAAATTGTACTATTAACAATAACTTATGACAATTACAATTATAGTTTCAACTAGCAATTAATTATAACTATTAATTATATATTTTCACAGCGCTTAAAGTAGGACATTTTTATCAATATAATGATTTTTAGTAATTCAATACACACCAAACGATAAGAGCAAAATGTCCTTTGACATGCAAGCTAAAGAGGAAGGCAATAAAATCCGGTGGGTTCAGGGTATGAACATACTTGAGTGGAAATGAGAGCAGAGTGGTAGGATGACAAGAAATTAAGACAGGAATCAAGTAACTGAAAACAACAAAATATAGCACCTTCTTCAATTTTAGTTACTTTCACAATCTTACTTTTAACTTCAAGTCCTCACCATATATTTAATGAAGACATCTAAAAATCATTTATCACTCTTTCTTTGAAGGGTCCCCACTCCCATTGGCTACTGGCATCCTATGTTTCAAGGCTTCTCATTTAAGGTTTTATCTTTCTGAACGATCTGAAGTACAGTCTGCTTATTGATATTGCCTAGTTTGTAGCAGAGATATCTCTGCAATTACGTGGGTTATTATCGCTCTTAGAAATAAACAGTGCTTCATCAATCAGCTGCATGTAAGAAAAACAAAAGACAGAAACAATAACTCCTAATATTAAACCACACAAATAAATAAATAGCTTAAAATGAATGGCAAACCAATGTAAATTGTAAACATAATAATGCTGTTAGAAAGATCAGGAAGCTAATTATCTTCATGATTTTTTGACAATACAAAAAAAAATCACTAAACATAAATGATTAAGGCATGGGATTCTACTAAAAGTATGGAGTTCTGTTTATATACTATTAAGAATGTAAAATTATGAAAAGTGCAGTTGGAAAACATGTGCAATCTCAATATCCAATGAAACTCACCCTAAAATATACACTGCATTCCTGTTCCTTTATTATCTATCCTTATGCATTGTCTTAACTGCTGTACCACTGACCCTTCACATCTGTGGGTTCCACATCCAGGCATTCAACCAACTATAACATGAAAATACTTTTAAAAAATGCTTTTGAACTGAACATATGCAGGCTATTTTTTCTTCTCACTATTCCTCACACATACAAAATGGCAACTATTTGTATAGGATTCATATAGTATTAAGTTTTCTAAGAAATCTAGAGATGGTTGTAAATATACAGGTGGTGGTGTATGACTTTATGTAAATACTGTACTATTATAAGCTACTTGAGCATCTGCAGATTTTGTTATCCACAGGTGGTCCTGGAACCAATCAAGAGATTGGATATCAAGAGAAGAGTGCATCTTTATACTAACTCTTGATATTTGAAACCATGATTTCCTAAATTGGCTCTTATTTAAGATTGTTAGCTTTCATGGTATGTTTGCATTTTCAACATACATTTTAAAATCAGCTTGCATATTTCTTTTAATTTCTACAATAAAAAAATTCTCAGATTGTTTTTGTAAGTTTAGTGTCTCTGCACAACATTCTCAATTGACATCTTTGTACTGAAAGTGGTTTTAAAGAAATAGAAACTTAGGATGAGTAGTTTTTGTTTTTCATATTAAATTGATTTTCACTTTTCTGTACTGGTCCTCTAACTTGACTAAATTTAAAAGCACTATTTTTAGTAGTTAAGGGAACACTTATAGTCCATGACATAATGTGGTAATTGAGATATGCAAATTATCAAAACTGAATACTCCTTATCAAATTTTATAGGAAATTCTGCTTTAGACTCCTTTTGAACTTGAGTTACCACATCAACCAGCAACTTTTCTTTGGGTATCCTCCTGCCAGCCTGCTTTGGAGACTGAATACTTATCAGCCCTCATAGATATATGAGCCGATTCCTTAAAATCTCCCTCCCTCTCTGTCATTATATATTTTGCTACACACACACACACACACACACACACACACACACTCCTACCTCAGCTTTTGAATCTTTCAATCCTTATGTACACAATTCCAGTATCCTCCTATTTCTGAAGGTCTTTCTTAACTTTACTCCAATTTTTAAAACATTCAATGTAAAGATTTAGCACAATTGTCTTTTTGTTTATTTGTTTCATTTCCTAATTTTTAGCTCTTAATAGAAAGAAAAATGAAAGCTTTACATATTGCTCAAGGACTTTGCTGAGTCCCCTTATTACTTTTAAAAACTTGTAGTTTTTTAAAATTATTTTGTTAGACTTTTTTCTTCTTTAACAGAACTTCAGTAAAATTTAATGTAAGTAATAATAATTAACACCTGTCTTCTTCATGAATACAGATGGATCGTGTTCAGTATCTCCACAACTAAGTATAATGTTGACTCTTGGTTACTTTTTATGTGTGTATTTTATTGAATGAAGAATGTACCATTGTAGTCTCAAATTTTTATGATTTATTTTATGAATGAGTACTTTGGTTAGCTGTTCTCCTTCTTTTGCTGGATGAATATATTTTTAAAAATTTGTTTACTTTACAAAAAGGGTGACATTGCCTTATTTATTTTGATTACTTTTCTATATTTCTACATTTAATTTTAAATCATTTTGTACAAAGTTTTGTGATTGGTTCACAGGAGATATTGCCATATAATTTTGTGTTATCATAATGTCTTTTCTCAAGTTTGACTTATAAGTAAATTTTACATGGACTAATAAAATGACATTTACTTTTATTTTCTTTGAAGTTATTCTCTGTAAGAAATTATGATGGATTCACATTATTTGAATCACTATTAGGAAGATGAGAGCAGTAAAGTCTCTAGGCCTGAAATTACTGTGCAGAAGATTTTTGGTAGAGATCAAAATCTATGAAAATATGGAAACATTTAGTTTTTCTATTTCTTTATTTGTTGTTTTGCTAAGTGGCATTTATTTAGGAGTGAATTCTTTTTATGGAAAATGTAACATTAAGTTAATAAAATTGCTCACAGAACCTCCATTTTTTAAATTTCTACATCTCCATTTAGATGGATGTTTTTTCATTCTTCATATTGGCAGTTTGTGTGTGTATGTATGTTTTATTTTTAATCTTACAATCTTATCGGGAAGACTAATTTATTACCTTTATTAACTTAATTTGTTAAGAGTACTAGTTTATTAACTTTTTAAAGAACCAACTTTTGGGGACTAAAGATGTGGCTCAGTGGTAAAGTACACTTACCCTGGGTTAAATTTCAGCACCACCAAACACACACACACACACACACACACAAACAACACCAAAAAACCCACAACACAACAAAACAAAAAAATCATTTTTCATAGTCTTAATTTTTTCTTATGTTTCCTTTCTTGATTCCACATTCCTTTCTTTGAATAAGCTATTCTATTTTAGTTTTTTTTCATTGCCCATTCTTTCATTGAGCTCTAAATTTACCCACAAATACTCTTTAGCTACATGAACATTTCATTTCTACCAGCATCAAGTTCAAATTATTTTCCAATATTTCCTGCAAATTCTTTTTTATCCTTTTATTATTTAGGTTCCAAGCAAAGAAATAGTAAATTCGAACGGTGTCAGCATTTTACACACACACACATACACAATTTAAATATGATTTTTGCTGTCTAGGAGTTTGTAGTTTTGAAATAGTGAAAATCATATCCTGAATTAGTTTCATAAAGTAATCAAATATGTGTGTTTACATTTGTACTGCATTATTGGAAAATCCCAAAATATGGGTATTGAGTAGATGATGCAGTAGATACCAAAACATTTTTCCATCAGAAATCATTACAACTCTCTCTCATCACTTATTTCATATGGAGAAAGTGTTTTACCAAATTTTAAAATAATATAGAAAGAAATAACTGTAATGGTTTTAATAACTTAAATCTATATAATTAAGATATCAAAAATGTTCAATTGCTGATTGAAATTATCAATCACTTCTCATATATTGAGGCAGTTAACTTTATTGCTTTTCTTCTCTATATTTATTCTTGGGGTCTTTGGAGACCAGAATTGATTGACAGGTGTGCAACTGCACTGACAAATTCTGTGATCTTTGTGGAGTAGGTTTTTGCAACCCAGGAGGTATGACTATGCAAATACTAGCAGATGGCTATGTAAATGTAAATGTAGTTGTTCTACTAAAGCTTGACACAGTGATACATTTAATTAACTTTAAATATATTAATAATTGTTTTTTAGAAAATTTATATTAACAAATATTTTAGAGACTTTTCATCCATTGCAAAATTCTTCTTACCTGTTAGTTGGGCTGATAGGCATTGTGAAATCTTGGCAGAACATTTTCTAGTTGAAAGATTTCAATCTCCGAGAGTATTACATGGCAGATGGCAATGTAAAGGAACTACTCAACTATCTGAGGGCTGTGTTTACGTAGCCATCTGCTGGGTATTCATTCCCTTGGGCTTCACAACTTAGTAGAGGCTAGAAAGTATGCCTACAATTCAGCACAAGAGTCCACACACTGTATTTATATATGCATATATATTTATTATATATATATAAATATTTTCTGTTATATAGCTAATTCCTAACTTTAAATAGTTTTAGAAGACATTCACTGAATATTTTAAATAGATGAAACTGAAGTGTCTTCTTTCATGTTTGAACTGAAAAGCTTGAGAAAATCCACAAATATTTAATCTTAGCCCAGTTTATTTTCCTGGAATATGTTAAAAATAATATTTGGAAAATTAATCTTTACAGATGGATGGATATATTATTACATGGATATTTTGTAAATGAATATCTTTAAATAATAAACTGTAAAAAATAACTTACAGTAAGAAATTAAGCCAAGAGGTATTCAGGACATAATTGAAATATTTTCTCAATGATTTATTATTTGCTTAATTTTATTTGATTCTCTTTTATCTCCTCTATTTTTAGACTTTTTAAAGTAATATCCAAATTCAGTTGTGAACTACTCTTGTGGCTACTACATTAGGTAGATTGGAAAATATTTATTCAAATGCACATATTTGGAGAAATTAAAAATCCCATTTGTATGTTTTTCTTTATATTAAAATGATTTAAAAAATATCTGTGATTCCAGCTGAAGTTATAAAAATTCTTATCCTCTAAAATTGAGTTACAGTTTTTTTGTTCCCATTGAAGCAATTGAAAAGTTTTATATATAATTTTGCTTCCATTATCATTGAGAATTGACTGATGTTAATGTAAGGCTGGTAAATTACATAATTTGCTTTCAAATTTCAGGTATCAAATTATCATTTAGCTACAGCAAAACAGGTTTTTGCATTACATGCTGTGTGTTGACAGAGGCATTTTCAAGATCCGCAAATATCAAAAACAAACTCTCTGAAGAAAAGGCAGCATGTGCTTCTTGAAGTTCATAATGATGACATCTCTGAATTCCAAATACCCTGGTCAGTTCAGATGCCAGAGAATCAGTGAAAACCTTGAGCAGAGTTATATGTAGGCTTTTCCCAAATAAAATTAACACTTGAAATTAATGTTAGTTGGGCTGATAGGCATTGTGAAATCTTGGCTTAAAAGTTATAATTTATAGATTTTTTAAATAGTCTGCACTTTCTATAGAGAAAGTTGAATGTTCTTACAGTAGAAAATGTTTACTTTGATACTTTGTGCTAACAATTTTTGATATGTGAAACCTCTAAGGCAATTTTCTGATAGAAAATTTTCTTACTGAGGCTCCTGGAATGCTTTTGCAAATTTATTTTCCAGGATATCTCTGAAGATCCAAATCGTCTAATTTAGCTAGTTGTGCCAAATAATTAATACCTTTCTGATCTTTGGAAAAGAATTAGTTCCATTTACTAGCTTGGGGAATCCAAAAGGAGTTTGTCTTAATATTAAGCTGTCTGATCTCATAACATAATGCTGCTAGGGGGACTAGAATTTTTTATGCACTATGCAAGGGAGCAGGGAGTAAATATAATAACAAGTATTAAATACAGATGATTTCATTCTGCTGTACTTGAAGTCTGAGTGATAAATATGCCTTAAAAGAAATCATCTTATTCATAAATCTGTAAAGTAAGAAACACATGGTAATCTAAATTAGATATCTAGTGTGTCTATTTAGAAAACACTATTGGCCATCAGTAATTTAAAAATGTGCAAAAATATTTCCTAGGAAACTCATGTTTTTCTCATTTTACAGAAGTTCAATGTGTTTCATATGATGTTCCTAACATTATTTCTGTATGTATCCTCAGTCAACTCAAGTAACTTGTTTAGTTATTCTCTGAGAAAGGTAGAACTAGAAATTAGCAGCATTTAGCCTTAATTTCCTTGAAAATGTGTATAAATGTTTGAATATATATATTTAAAATGAGCTTATCAGAGATAAATTATGTATGAATACATCGTAAGTAAGAAAATAATTTAAAAGAAGAGGACTAAGTCATAGGAATTAAGGCCCATTATATTGTCTTAATTTGTTTGTTTCTTTACTTTTGTATTTGTTTTTAATTCACCCTGATCTCACATTGAATTGTTTTAGTAAATCCAAATTTTGTCATCATTTACTCAAGTACTGACTGCTTTATCAATGTTTCATAGGTTGATGTTGTTCATCTTGGGTATTATATTTTAATATTGAATTAAATATCAATAGTATTAACAATCCTCACTTTGTTGACCACAAGTGACATTTCTGTCAGCTATCTTTTCCTAACCTTCAGTATAAGTCTATAAAGACTACATCTTCTAGCAGTTTTATAGTTGTAGGTCTTATGTTTAGAAATTCAACCAGTTTGGAGTCATTTTGTATATGGGATGTGAGTCCAAAATCGTTCTCTTATATGTGGATATCCAGACTTCTTATTTTTCATGGAAGAGATTTTTCTTTTTCCCAGTTGTGTTCTTGGTACCTTTGCCAAAGATGAGTTGATCATACATGTATGACTGTTTCTGGTCTTTCTGTCCCATTCCATTTTTTGATATGTCTGTTTTTATGCCAGTGCTTTCTGTGCTGATAACTAGCACTTAATAGTATATTTTGAAATTAGGTAATGTGATGCCTCCAGTCCCGTTCTTTTTGCTGAAGATTGCTTGGGCTATTTATAGTCTTTAGTAGCTCCATAGTTAATTTAGGATTTTTAAAAATTTTTATGAAAAAATGTCATTAGAATTTTTATAGGGAATTCACTACATTTGTAGCTGGCTTTGGGTACTACAGATTCTTTTTTTTTTTTTTATTTGGTTCATTGTACAAAAATGGAGTACAGCTATCATTTTTCTGGTTGTACACAAAGTAGAATCATGTAGTAAAATAACTGCAAAGCTACATGACATTAGTCGGGGCAATGGTTTTCTTGGCCCTGATTCTAAATGTGCAGTCCACAGAGCAGAAACAGACAAATGGAATTAGATCAAACTAAAGAGTTTTTGCATAGCAACTGACACAATCAACAGAATGAAGAGACAATCTCAATCTATGGACTGAGAGGAAACATTTGAAAAGCATACATCTAATGAGGGGTTAATACTCAAAATATACAAGGAATTCAAACAACTCAAAGCAAGAAAATAAATAACTTGATTAAAAATGGGTAAAGGATTTAAATAGAAAGTTTTTCAAAAGAAGACATACAAATAGTCAACAAGTATATGAAAAAATGTTCTACATCACTGAACAAAACTATGACAAAATACCACCTCAAACATTTTATAATGTCTATTATTAAAGGAAAAGAAAACAAGTATTGGTGAGGATGTAGAGAAAAGAAGACCCTTGCAGACTGTTTTGGGGACTATAAACTATTACAGCCATTATTCAAAATGGTGCAAAAGTTCCTCAAAATTTGAAAAAACTATCAGTTGATCAGCAAACTCTCTTCTGGATATATACCCAAAGGACACAAAATCAATATCTGGAATAATACTGTTTGCCATTTTTCATTGTGTTCAAAATATGGAAACAATCCAAGTGTCCATCATTGATGGATGAATAGATAAAATGATGATACAAAACATGTACATGCATGCATGCATACATACACAGACACCTAAAAAAGAAGGAAATCCCATAGTTTGTGATTACTTGGGTGTAACTGAAGGATATTAAGCTAAGTGAATTAATCCAGACACAGAAAGAAAACTACTGCATGACTTCACCTCTATGTTCAACTTAAAATTGAACTCATATAAACAAAAGATTAGAATAGTCATTTCCAGGGTCTGGAGGTATGGGCAGATGTTGGTCAAAGGATATAAAATTTCAGGTCAAAGGATGAATAAGTTCTTGAGACTTAAAATACAGTAAAGTGTCTATAGGTAATAAGAAGTGTCTATAGGTAAAAAGTGTCTCTAGGTAAAAATTCTACAATTGGTTAAACAACTAAATCAAGGAAATGAAACAAATGGCTTAATAACAAAGCCTTTATTGTAACCAACACTGAGTAAGTAAACTTTCAAGATTCCAGGTGCTCTAAGAAAGCCACACTGTGCCAGTAACATTCATTGAACTTGAAGTCCTTATGACCTAATTCATTCTATCTATTTTTATGAAATATTGAAAATATCCAAGAACCCTGAAAATGTCTCCTCCAGCATGTATGGATTTATTTATTCATTTATTTACTTGGTAATGTTTAGGCTAATGTGAATATATAGTGCTTCCTGAATACCAAAATAACTGACTTACTGAAAGATGAATTCCTGATATAAAATTTTATAAAGGAAAATAAGACAAAGGGTCAAAGTTATTGAGTACCATGAACATCAGACACTTCCTTTCTAGTTTTCAGAACTCTGAGAAACAAAAGGAAGTCATGACTGAAGAAAATTATCAACCCATTTTTCCTAAAATCCTAAATCAATATTAAAATTAAAATATAGTGGCTTGTTGTAGCAATTACTAGAGTATGATGTCTGACACTTTGCTATTAATTTGGAATTTAAATTGTTGTGTGATCCCTTTTTAATCTATGCTATTAACACAAAGCATATATTGAGAAAGGAAATACATTTCTACATATATTTTAATAATGATCCTATGATTAAATTGCTCTCCCATTAGTGAACTCCATGTTTTTCATTATATATCTGAAATTTATACAGTAGTATATTCCTTTTCAAAATAATTCAAAACCCCACAATATTTATAATTCTATTATGTGAATATTGCTATGATTGATTGCCCATTTATAAAAGTCTCTTTCCAGAGTTGATTGAATCTAACTGTGATATTTGACATTTTCATTCCCACGATGATGTAACCTTTATTCTTTACTCTAAGGCAGGTTGAAGGTGATATATATGACAGCCCTTTTACTTGTTTTAGATAAACTAGGAAAGCACAGGTTTAATTTCAAGAAGATTCTCTATTAAGGGATATTGTATTGTGTTGTGAAGAAGAGAAATTAAAAAGTTACAAATACATTATGAAAAGTATCCATCTGGCTTTGTTTTTATTTTTTTTTTAAATTTGGTGCATGTCAACAAATGGAAGTCTCACTAAAAAATTGGAAAAAATTAATTTTAATTAAAAATGGACTAAATTTATTATTTTTGAAAGTTCTTACTAACAAGAGTCAATCCAAGTTTTGAGGGAAGGAGATCTCAACAGAACATAATTCAGAGTATAAATTATAGAATTTAATATAAATGTGACTATTCATCTGAAACTTGGTGATATATTCTGATAAATTACATTTTTAAATGGTAATATATTCCACAAACCTCATGAAAATAATGTATTGAAATAGCTTTACATATCTATAAAATACAATTCCTATTATTTTGATTAAATATATTTTCTAATAGAGGAAATATAAGCATTTGTATTTTGTATTTGCATTTGTATTTTCCCTACCATTGTTGATAAAAATCTTGTTCTTTGTTAATAAAAATATTTTTAATATAAAATATGCTTTTCATACTCATGACTCATTAATATTGATTATAAGTTTTTAGGGCTTATAAAGTTTTTTCATATGGAAAAAAATTCCTATTGTCTACTTTCTGTCTCCTTCTGTCAAGCATCATCTCTCTTCCACTAAGTACTTCTTTCTGTGCTGGGTAGCGGCATCACTGATTTTATGTTTTCTTGAGGGGTAAGGATTAACTTGTCCCAAATCCATTCTCAATTAAACTCCAAGGGAAGGGAAGTCTCTTTTGCAGTGCAACAAGGAAGCTATCTAGTCCTTGTCAATCAGGACAAACTGATTTTCACCCTGCACTTCCTCTCCAATTATATGAGGGAATGAAAAAATATGGCATATTCCACCACTGCTTTGTTCATCAGTCTAGAAGGCACCAACTCCTGATCAAAACAGAAAAGTGGTGGTGATCTTACCAATGCAACACTGAGGTGGCATTATGAGGTGCAGTCAAGTTTCTCTTAGGCCATATTGCTCTTACCGTCTTAGCTATGTTTTTAACAGGGAGAAAGGCAAATATTTCCCAACTGCATCACTTTTTTTTTTTTTTTTTGGTACTGGGGATTGAACCCAGGGGCATTCCACCACTGAGCCACATCCCCAGCCCTATTTTGTATTTTATTTAGAGACAGGGTCTCACTGAGTTGCTTAAGGCCTCGCTAAGTTGCTGAGGCTGGCTTTGAACCATCATATGTCCAGAATTTTCTCCAGTGAACACTACTCCAAGGGATTCTGTGTATGTGTGTGTGAGTGTGTGTTTGCATGTCTGTATGTGTGTGAGAGACAGAAATGTGACTATTTCCTGGACACCATGGTAAGCACAGTAAATAAGAATAAATTTCCCCTTATCTTGAACTGTGATTCTATTGGAGGTATACAGAAAATAAGTAAGTAAATAATATATGTCGACATAATGATAAGTGAAGCAAGATAAGGAGACAGATCATCATAGACAGGTTAGTAAACTTTATACAAGCTGACAATGATACTGAAATGCTCTCTTGTTTTAGAGTAAACAAGTAATACAAAATTAATAGTTCAAGTCAAAGTTGCTAGTTTGTCCACTGTCAATGAACAGTATTTCATGAAGTAAATTGTCTCCCTAAATTAATTTTAATTGCACATTGAAGCCAACAGTTTTGAAAGATATAAATGTATAGAGGGAAATGCACCTTTGTTATTAGGAATAGGAAATATGACTGACCATACGATTTTTGACTATACACACAGCTTTTCAATAATAACTCATACAATTTTAAAATGTTTGTGAAAGAAGCAGTGAAAATATCAGAATACTTTTGGAAAGAATTTTCAAGTCTGTAATGTCAGAGTTCTGTTATTTGATTTTTTCTATTTTATTCCAAAGTGGCTTAATGCATTCAAATAGTTTCTGCATACTCTATGTCTTTCTCACATCATTAGTCTAGAACTACTGCTGAGAAGTGGTATTACAACATCAGCCTTCCACTGAGAGGCTATTCACACCACTGGAAATTATGGAAATTTGAAAGTGGTGACAGGTGTTTCTAAAAACTCTTTTGAATTGCCATGTTTACTTGCTTGGTGATATTGCCCAAAGACTGCACCCTAAGTTTTAATAACATGGTAAAATCAGTATTCGATGATTTATTAGATACAGGGATGTAAATTGAAAGACACTCTTTCAAATGTCAACATATGTTAATATTGAGATAAGAGTAGACAGACATCTAGGGGGGAGATATTAGAGGAAATGAAAGAACACCTTTGTAATACATAAAAATTGCAATTTCAAAAATGAGGCAGATAGAAGAAAACTAATGCTGACAATTTAGGAACTCATATTTTTTTTAATATATAGTGAAATCTTGACTTTTAAGACCGTGCTTCACACAGTTGAAAGAACAAGTAGCACCAAATCATTCAGAAACAGTTATTTTCCTGCATGCACCTGATGTCATAAATAAATTCATGCATGTATAAGTGAATATAGAGAAATTATTTTACCACAATAATGCTTTATTTACTTTTGCTTTAGGGCATTAATTTACAATCTGTATGTATCCATTATAGGAGAAAAAACCCACAAATTATAGCTGAATAAAAATAAATTTTAAAAACAATTATCTCTCAACCAAAAGGTTAAAATCCACAGAACAGAAATTAATTTGGTCAATTAAAGTAAATAAACTAGATTTTACCAGTTTAAGGTTTATTATTTTTATTTAGATCAAATATAGTTTTTTTTAATTTATTTTAACTGATACATTATAATTGCATATATTAATGAGGTATCATGTGATAGTTTATGTATATATGCATTATATAATAAGTAAATCATGTTAAAATTATATATCTCCTTAAACAATATTTCCTGATAATACTCAAAATCTTTTCTAGTTTTTTGAAATGCACAGTACATTTTTATTATCTGTAGTCAAAAATAAAATGCCAGATCTTCTCATTTCTAACTGTAACTTAGTGTACATTAACCACTTCACCTATTTCTCACCCATATCCCACTACTATTTCAGTCTCTCATAACCACTATTCCACTCTCAACTTCAATGAGATCAACTTTTTTTAGATTCCACATATGAATGAGTCATGTTGGACCTGTCTTTTTATACCTGGATTATTTCATTTGACATCATGATCTCCATTTCCAGCCATGATGACTCATATAGCAGGATTTTTGTTCTTTCCTTTTTTGATTGAATAATATTGCATTAGATACTATCGTGCCTCCTCTCTTCTTTTTGCTGAAGTTTGCTTTGACCACTTGGGTTTTCTCATGTTCCACATAAATTTTAGGTTTTTCTTTCTAATTCTGTAAAGAATACCAGTAGTATTTTGATAGGGATTGCATTGACTCTGTAGATTCCATTGTCTTGTGTAGACATTTTAACAATTGAGATCATTCCAATCCATGAACATGGAAAATCTTTCCATTTTTGTGTGCCCTCTTCAAATTGTTTCACTGGGAATGAGTCATAAACCCCTGGTAAATGACTTATAGAAGATTGCACCATAACTATTTCTAGAATATGAAAACATGACCAGGAATTCCAAAAACAAAACTATGATTATTAAAACTGAAGATTTATTTCATGTAGAATCATATTTTATAATGTGTTCAAAACTGAAGACTTATTAGAAGCCAGAATAGTTTGGAAGATACAAATAACACAAACACAAACTTATTTCACAACCACTATATATATAGTATTGATACATAGATAAACTTCTCTGCATTTCATGCATTTTGTAGACAAAAATTGTAGTATGACTAATATATAGAATTCTGTAGATAACACTTGTAGATGACTAATATGTAGAATTTCTTACAGAAGCTTGTACCTATTTTCCAAATATGTTATTTCAATGTCTCATGAAGTATAAGCTCTCAAATTTTGAAGATCATTTTTAATTTTTTTTAAATTTTTACAGACTTCATTTTGATTCATTGTACACATATTTAGTACAAATTTTCATTTCCATGGTTGTGCATGATGTACATTCATATCATTATTGTTAATCATACATGTACATAAGGTAATGATGTCTCTCTCATTCTACCATTTTTCATACCCCCATCCTCTCCCCCTCTCATTTCCCTCTACATAATCTAAAAGATTATCATGCTAAGTGAAATAAGCCAATTCCAAGAAAACAAAGGCCGAATGTTTTCCCTGATAAGTGAAGATCATTTAATTTAGCAGGTGAGTAAGCTGAATTAGCCTTATCTAGATGCACCGTCCAGAAACCACAAAGCTCAACTTAGACACTATACTTAAATGGATCAGAACATTGCAACTTAGAGATTTTCTAATTCGTATCATCTCTACATTCAAGAAGAATGACCTTGATGGAATATGGAGTTCAAAAGAATGACCTTGATAGAATATGGAATTCAAAAAATTGAGTCCAGGAATTCTCTGGAAGTTTTTAAAACTTGACATGATATGTGTTTGCATATTATACTCCAGGAAAAAAAGTTGTTAAATTAATTTTGTATATCAGAAAATTAAGATGATACATCTACCCTAGTGGTAGTCTCTCCGTTCTGTTCTGATTTTTAAAAAAATATTTTTAGTTATAGATGGGCACAATACCTTTAATTATTTATTTTTATGTGGTGCTGAGGATTGAACCCAGTGCCTCACATGTGGTAGGTAAGCACCTTCCCACTGATCTCCAACCCCAGTCCTGGTTTTTTTGTTTTGTTTTGTTTTGTTATGGAGGTACTGGCTTTGAGAAGTCAACAGGCTTTACTATATTTCATCATATACTTGTCAAAAAAAATTTGTCAGACTTTCCAAGTATTTATCTCTCTCTCTCTTTCTCTCTCTTCGCCTGTACTGTAGATGGCCTAATTCCCTGGGAAAATATGTATTCATTTCTATTTTTGCTGTCAATATGTGTCTGACAAAGGCTGTATTTTTAGAAGATGCTACGCTGGACATTGTGTGACTTTTACTTAGCATGAAATAATGTAATGAACTTTGCACACTAGGGCAGAAACATTATCTACAATTCTAAGTGTGCTAGAGCATTTAATGGAAGATCATTGCAGCAGATTTAATTAGAATAAAATTGTGCTTAAATACCTCCCCCCCAAAAAAACTCATTTATTTTTAAAGGAAACTTTGAATTTGATTGAAATTTTAAGTGTTATGTTTTCAACAAGCTCAAATTGATTTGATTGCCTAAGCTTACATTTCACAACAAATACCTTGAGGACATGCATTCTTTTATCACTTATGGGATTTTACTTTTGCTTCTTTGGCAGCCCTTACTCCTGTGGTTTTCAACATTACAATTAACTCATATTTTTATTAGCAAACTTGCCCCTCATCAACCTTTTATTTACTTCTTCCCATATACATAATCTTCCTAATCATAAAATAGAATGAAAATCTTCATAATTTGTGAACTGAATGTACTGTTCAGTTGATTTATGATTACCCTATTGTACTAAAAATAGGATAGATTCCACGATGACCTGAGTTAAAACAAAAGTTACCTGTGAAATTCTTTCATGTGAAATGTGCGTGGCATTGTTACAGGGCCAGTCAATATGCTTGAAAGGACATCTCGTTGGTTCCATGTTTTCACTATGGTGAATTAAATTACTGTAACGTTGATGTGGCTGCATCACTGTAGTATGTTGATTTTTTCATTCTACTGTCATGTACAATAAATTAGAACAAATAAACAAAATTTTAAAAAGAAAGTACATAAAAATGTACACGAAAAGAGGCCTTTGATCTGCCTTTTGGCTCTTATTACTAATGTTTTTTTTTAAATATTCAAGGGCATTGAATTAATACCTCTTGCTAATATACCTAAGAATATGAAATGTCTCTGAGTGGATACAAAACTAAAATAACATTGGAAAAGCTTCTAGTACTTAAACGGATGATATGGAAGTCAGGAAATAAATTTGAAATAGAGTTTCCAGACTCAGACTTATATATGAATGGCACTTAAAAAAGAAAACAAAAGAAAAAAAGAAAGAAAACAAAAGATAAAAAGAAGTCAAGGAGATTTTATAATCTTTGGATTATTGAGATGATTCAACCTCCCAACATCTCTATAGGTATGTCTTATTATTTTATTTTGCAGATATTTTAGGTTGTTATAGTCTGTATGTTTAAAGCAATTTTCAGTCCTTTTAGGAATTTTTGAGGAATCATTACATAATGGAATATTCAGAGATTATTTTCCCAGGGATCAGGGTCTTACCCTTCCTATGCATCTTTTAGTTCTTTTTGAAGAATTGAGTATGTTCCATTACAATGGTATTGAAATTGTATGTTTCTAATATAACAAAACTTTTTTTTAGGGTGGTACATTATTTAACCTTATTCAATAAAATAATATATCATATAGTACTTGTACAAAACCAGTGTCCATGCCAAGAAGAGTTTTTAGAAAAAAAGATGAGAGAAATTCTTACTAAAATCAGATATGTTAAAAAAAAAAAAATTCTTGAAAGCCAGTGTCAGAACCTGAGCTTAGGAAACTAAAAGGTAGCTCATCTCATTGTTAATGATAGAGAACAATAGCAATTTATCAGTCACCCAGCATCCAATAGACCGGAAGGATGGCTTCCAAACTCCAGACTTATAAATCTCAGCATCAAAGTCCCAGAAAATAAAACATAAGAGGACTTTAATTTCATTCATATAGTAAAACTCTGACTGCTGTGAATTCTACTTAGAGATGCACAGATTCTCTCAGATACAAGGGCTTTTTTGCAACATTGGCATATTTTTCTCCACTTGATTGACAAAAATAGTAAATTGGTTAATACAGTGAGGAACACTGTATACTCATTTTTACAAATAATTTCATGAGGAAATACAACAGACATGCAGCAAAGCAAGTTTGGGTTACAGCAGTGCTGTAAGACTAGTTAGTTCCAGCTTTTAATTTCAAGAAGGTCAAAAATAATACACTACCTGAGGAAAATACATAATGATTTTAATATGCTAATTTTAAGCCTAGACTGTTCAGAAATAAAGTAAAATGGCTTTCATTTGTCCTACCTAACAAAGGTATTGTGTCTTACATCACTTAAATGAGAAACACAATAAACACATATGTGCATGCATGCTTGTTAGCACAAAAAGACTGGGCCAGATGCAAACTTCACAGATCAGCTCTTTATTCAGGAAGGAAGTCTCATGCAGGACTGGGTGTGGGGTAGGAATGGGGTGACACCGCTGGACCCACTCTCCTGGTGCAAAATAGCCACTGAACAAAGGAGGGGACTGGGCTTAACGTAGGTTATACTGAGAGGTGCCTTTTAATGACTGTTTCAGCTTGGGTACTCAGGAACTTGGAGTCTGTTTTACTGGGTGAAATGGGAGGGAGTCTGTGGTCAGCAGAATTTATCTTACTGGGCAGGATGGAAGCTCTGGGGTTGGTGGTTGGTATCTGGAAAGGATTTGTTTAGGAAAGGATTAAAGCTTTGGCCTCTCCCCAGAGACTGTTTTTCTAGGTTTGAAGGACACACCTCCCCAGGGTTTGTTTTATCACCAGGAAAAAAAAGTACTGGGAGAGGATCAATGCTTTCAATGTATGGCTTTCTTTATTACTCACCTTTCCTAGGTCTCACTGTTTGGGGGATTTGTCATTTTTCATATCTTATAATGCTCATGAAGGTGAAATATTTATTGTCTACAACTTGTCAAAGGAGTGTGTAACACTGCATAGTATCTAAAAATGACAAAAATTTAAGACAAAAATCAAGTAATTTAACTAGTGAAAGCAAATTCAAAATATGTATTTAGAACTAAGACTAATTTTTGGAGAGCAAGGTGAACACTTCATACACACACACACACAAAGTATCACAGAACAGGGGCAATATTATTATTGAAATGGAATAAAAATAGAAACAGTGGATAGGCCCACAGACTGAAAAGAGATATAATATTAACTCCATAACATCAGAGAATTTGCTTTGTCATTTCCTACATGTCTACAAAAAGAACAAGAGTGTATTCAATGTGTGTTTGAGGATTGAAAGAATAAGGACAGGAAGTAGAAGCTGCCCTATATTTCCATAAAATCTGATACGACCCATAATGTTCTAAGTACCTGTACAAGGTACACGCTGCCCTTGTTTTCAGGAATGCTAGAAAATGCCACACTCTTTCAGAAAAAAATAAAAATGCATAGGAAATATAATACCTGATACATATAATATCTGATAAATATAAATATTATATTATATGATAATATAATACCTAAATTCTGAAATTTTTGTTAAAACCATTTCTTCTTTAAGGAGTGTATTATTTAAGTATACCAACTAAAACAACCAAATTCATTTACAAATAAGAATAATGAGTAATAATCATGCAAGGATATATGGAATATATAAAGAACATCTTAGTATTTGTTCATGATATAAATCACATATAAAGAATATCTTACTGTTCATTTACTTTTTTTTAAAGAGACAAGTTTTATAGTCTTCTTTCACTTATTAGTTTTGTTAATAACCTTAATATTCATTTGACTTTTTACATAATATTTGTGAAAATAATTAGAACATTTTTAAAGGTGAAAATATATCATTAAGTTCAACTTCAGGGTTACCCTTTGCTAAATTCAGATGAAGAACAAATTATTTTGTCATATTATGTTCCATGAAATTAAGGGAAAACATAATTGACTTCTGCGCAGATTTTAGAGGAGGAAGAGACTCTTATAGTCTTAAAGCCAGGGGACAAAAAGACAGTCAATACAGATAGAAAACAATTCGGTTTAATCAGGAAGGTGGGGTCTGGGTGAAAAGAAAATGAAATTCTGCCCTTTCCCCTCCTCCTTCCTAAACCCTTTCCCTTGCTTCTCCTCCAACCTGTTGCTCAGGTAACCTGTCCCAGGAACTGTTCCTTCCTGCAGGGAGTTGTAAAAGTTGTTAATGCCTTGGGCTGCTGCATCCTTCCTGCCTGGGATCTCTCCACCTTTGGCCCTTCCAGCCCATCTTCTCCTCACCTTTTGGCCATTCCACTACATCTCTTTGACCTAGTCATTTACTGCAGTATGGGGGGAGATAAGGGGGCAAGAGGGCAGAAGAACAAAGAAAATCTAAAATGTACAAAAGGGGAAGTATGTTCCCACTTCTTGGGATACCAGGATACCAGTTAAGTCCCCTTCTTCCTCCCAGGAGGAGTCTGTGTTACTATTCTTTAAATAAAACTTGCTTTCTACACTTGTCTCAGTGCTTCTCTGATGTTCAAACTTCGACATTTGGGGAAGCGGAACTAGTGTCACTGGTAATCGGTGGCACAGGTCTTAGCTTTGTGATTATAGAACATTTCCTTACACAGCTGATGGCATAACTTTTTTCACTATCAGATTGATCCTATTGATCTAAAGTATCTCCCAGTTTTGTCTGATGTGTAGGAAATAAATAAAAAATTAAAACTATTATGAAACATTTCCCTAAACATTTGTTTTTGATTAAATATATATTTTATGAATTTTTTAGTAAATTCAAAAAGTTTCAAACTTGCGGAATCAAATTTGGTAAACTCAAATGCATTACTGTAGTCAACTTCTTTTGTCACTCTGATCTGACAAAGACAACTGAAAGGAAAAAAGTTGACTTTGGGCTCATGGTTACAGAGGTTCAGTTCACAGTTGGTTGGCTCCATGGCTCTGAGTTTAAAGTGAGGCAGCACATCATGGCGGAAGGACAGGATGGAGGAAAGCAGTTCACCTCAGTGTAGCAAGAAAGCACTGAGTGAGAGAGAGTATAAAAAAGAAGATACCTCCAAAAAAAAAAAAAAAAAAAAAAAAGGCAGAGATTCTCTGATATAAAATAAATACAAAATGAGTGTGAATAAAATCTTTGAGTTGTGCTGACTGTGGTAAATACAGGGACAGTAACCAGAGATAAAATAATGTAGCCATGAGTTAAGGGCACTATGACCACTTCTGTGGTAGCAGCTCAACCCATCCCTTCAGAGGTCCCAGAAGCTGCTGAGTTCAGACATGGGTAGTCTGGCTCCCCCACCTACCTCGCCCTGCTAACCCACCAGGTGCAACCTGAAATAGATAAACTGGAACTGGCCACTTGCATTCCTTGAAAAAAAGAAAAAAAAAAAAGTAAAAAGGACACTATTGTAAGCCTGCCAGGTTTTTTTTTATGATTTGACTTTAAAAACCAGTGCTGATGTCACTCACTACCCACTGCTTCCCTTACTTGGAGTAGTGGTCCTGATGCGCCAGTTTGCCTTCTTTCTTTTTCCTCTCTTTCCCCCAAAATAAATTTGTTTTTCTACTCTAGTGTCTGGTGGTCTTACTATGCATTAATAACAGGACCCCACAACAGAGAGAAGCTAGAGGGACATGAAATAATCCCCAAAGGGATACCGCAAAAGATCTACTTCTTGTGGTCAAGCTGTACTTGCGTCCAGTTTCCACCAAATACAGTTGTCCTTTCAAATTATGAATCCATTAGGTGGATGAATTTAAGATTAGGTTACAGCCTTCATAATCCAGTCATTTCACCTCTGAACATTCCTACATTAACTCAGAAACTTTTGGGGTACTTCTCATATTCAAACCATAACAGGCATACTTATACATAAGCTAAATTAATAGCCTATTCCTCCTTTTCCTTTCTTTTTTTAATTTGTTGTTCTAAGATTTACTTGACAGTAAAGAGTATTGTGACCTATTATACATACATGGAGTAAAATTTCACATTACTGTGATTGTACATGATGTGGATTACACTGGTCATGTATTCATATATGAACAGAGGAAAGTTATATCTGGCATTCTACTGTCTTTCCTATTTCCATCCTCCCTCCCTTTCCTCCATTCTCCTTTGTTTAATCCAATGAAATTCAGTTCTTCCCGTTCCCCTTTTATTGTGTGTGTTAGCATCCACACATCCGAGAGAGAGCATTTGTCCTTTGATATTTGGTGAATGGCTCATTTCACTTAGCATGATAGTATCCAAATCCTTCCATTACAGGCAAATGTCATAATTTCTTTTTTCTTTGTGGCTGAGTAATATTCCATGGTCTATATATACCACATTTTCTTTATCCAATCATTTTTTTAAGGGCACATAGTGTGGTTCCATTGCTTAGGTATTGTGACTTGAGCTGCTAAAAACATACATGTGGCCATGTAACTGTACTATGCTGATTTTAAGTCCTTTGGGTATAGACCAAGGAGTGGTATACCTGGATCAAATGGTGGTTCCATTCCATGTTTTCTGAGAAATTTCCATACTGCTTTCCAGAGTGGTTGTACCAATTTGCAGTCCTAGTAGTAATGTATGAATGTACCTTTTCCCCTACATCCTCACCAACATTTATTGTTACTTGTATTCTTAATAATTGCCATTCTGAGTGGAGTGAGATGCAATGTCAGTGTGGTTTAATTTGCATTTCTCTAATGTTGAACATTTTTTCATTTATTTGTTGACTGAGCACATATCTTCTGCTAAGTGTCTGTTCAATTCCTTTGCCCATTTATTAATTGGGTCATGGCCTGTTCCTTTCTGCTTCCAGGATTTCTCTTGAGACTTATTTTGGAGTTTGTATACTGGCAGTCTCAACATCAGAAAAGAGTGATAAAGCACTTTTATGTCCCTATGTGCTTTCTGGTGTTATTGTTATCACCTTGAGAACATGCTCAGCTATTCTTCTGAAAGGTAAGAAATACAAAGATAAGAGTTAAATTGCCCAGTTGTCGCACCCATGGACAACCAGATGTGTGAACAATGTCAGCCAGGGCTAATGCCTAGCCAATTACCCTAGATAAGCATATGGCCTATTGTTGTGTGCCACTTCAAACCTATGTGAATTGTTTTGTTGTTATGTACTTTTATTTTGTCAGTCAATAATGGATACCAAAGTACTCACACACACACACACAAAAAAAAAAATAGAACGTTAATTTTATTTTTTAGTCTTTTAGTTATTTCAGGGTCTTTGTAATCTTATACTCTTAACTCATGAGCACAGCATTTTTTAAAGAACTTGGTAATAATTAATTCTAGCATGTTTAAACTCCATTAAAATATCTGAAAAGACCACCTTAACAGTAAGAGAATTGGTACTGTCCTTTTTGTCTTCTCATTGTGAACCAAAATTTGACCCCATCAACGATTCTATTGATATCCCAGATGAATTCTCTGAAGTATTTTCCCTATGGATTTCTCTTTAGTTCGTTCTCTGAGAGTTTTTAGGAATTCATTAGAAGTGATTAGAGAAAAATCTGCCTATTTTCATTTGTAGTATGTGTGACTCTATCCTGGCAATTCATGACCCTTTAAACTTGGAATTCACTGAAAAAAGGAGGACATAAACATAATTTAATTTCACTTTTTCCAAGGTTATGCAAAGTGAAAAGATATTCCAGAGCAGTATGCTAGACCACTATAATTTTCTCATAAAAAATATAAATGTCTTTCTGATTTTCATGATTAATGCCATCCTCTAAACTTAAAGTTTGATAATATGTGTGTCTATTTCCTGGAAGATTCATACTCAATATAATGACCTAGTAATATAACCAGTTCTGAATAACATTAATTCCTATTCAATATAAATTTGTATATTGAATTTGTATACATATAAATATGCAAATAAATACACACATTTGTTTATTTCTCTTCTACACATTGTGGTGTATAGGTTGAATAAGTATTTATCTGTGGTACCCTTAAAAAGGACCCTCAAATATAATATGTACCTGTCAGAACCTCTGTAACCTGTGAAGGTTATAGTGTGTGACATAAAAGGAACTTTGCAATTATAGAAAATCAAGGATCTTGAGAAGGGGAGGTATTCTATTTCTCAGGTAGGCCTGAGGTAACAAGAAGGGTCCTTATAAGAGATTTTTAGAAGGTGGAGTCAGAAGACAAGGTGATCTAATGATGGAAACAGACATTATAGTACTGCGCTTTGAAGATTGAAGAAAGTGACACAAACATAGAAATACAGATGGCCATTAGAAAGTAAAAGAAAAGCAAGAAAACAGGGCCTTTAGAAGGATTCAGCCTTGCCACTGCCTGGATTTCAGACCAATAAATCCATTTTTGTACTTCCAACTTGCAGAACAGTAAAATCATAAAACTGGATTTGTTTAAATCATTAAATGTGTGAAAATTAATATGTTATAGCAGCAATTGGAAACTAATAAGCAGGGCTTGTGAGTTCCTAAGTCAATCACCTGCTGATTTAAGGCAGTACTTAATTTCATTTCTCTATTAAATAAAAGACTTCTAACATTCCAGTGTTGAATATACAAATGTTTAGACTTGAGAGTCATTCCCTTTAGTCTCTTTATCAGTTTATTTATTCAATTCAACATCTCCTCACCTGGCTAGATCATAGAGTCACAAATATGAATCCAATACAAACATGGTTCTTAAAGTTGCAAATGCTATTGATTACAATATTCCATGAAGCAGGGTGAGAAAACTTAGTTAACTTTCTGCTTTACTATAATGACCTCAAGGTTTAGATTTGCCAAAGATTATTTTGCCTGAAATAAACTCCCAGCATGTCTGTGGATTTTAATCAAACATATTGTTGTAAACTTCTTTCAAATTGAGGGGTTTTTTTTTTGAAAAAAAAGAAAAACTTCACAGTTAATCACACGTATTAAGGAGATTACTTAAGATAAAATTTTCCCATTGCAAAATCTCACACATCTGAATATCTCCCCTTTGTGGTAGTTTATTTGGGAATTCCCAAAGAATTAGTGGTATATTTAGAGTAAAATAGGATTTTCACTGCACATGATGATTAGTTCAAAGTCATCACATGAACATGCCTTTAGGTGAAAACAAAACATTGTTATTTATCTTGTGTGTAACAGTGAACATGCCTTCATACAGAAATGGCCTACTTATGGCTTACTTTTTGTTGTTGTTGTTAAATTATGTTTTTAGTGCTATGTTGGTTTTCTAATTCAGTGAATGTTGAGAAATTCTTACATTGTTATTAATGAATCACAAATAATTTCTTCTGATCCATATCAAGATTCAAAGCCAATATTTCACCTTTACAATTTTAGACGTGTTTTATAACTTATAAAACAAAACGATAGGATCTTTTGTTATCAAAAGTGTCACTATTGCCAGGTGTTATGGCACAGCTGTAATTCCAGTGGCTCTGGAGACTGAGGCAGAGGATCACAAGATCAAAGCCAGCCTCAGCAATTCAGTGAGGGTGAGGCCCTAAGCAATTTATTAGGCCCTGTCTCAAAATGGAAAATACGAAGGGCTGGGGATGGTGCTCAGTGGGTAAGTTCCTGTGGATTCAATTCCTAGTACCAAACAAACAAACAACAACAACAAAAAAGTGCCATTACTGTCACATAGCAAACCTGATATGGAATAGGGAAACCCTCCAGATAAGTGGATGAGATCTTTCACTGTCCGATGTCTGTCCTTCTGGGACTTCCTGCTTCCTGATATGATATGTGTTATCCTACCAAAAGTAGTAGCCTAAATTTAAGTGTTAATATTTAATATGAATTACATGCAAAGTTGGCATTTCATGAACTTGGAAACTTACATCTACTAACACCCAATGGCTTGTGATTATATACGCATTTATTTTGCTGAAACAAATACAAACTTTTAAAGACCTTTTTACAGTTTCCTGATTTGGAGCAAATATACCTACAGTTGAAAACAGATCTTCATAAACATAAAAAAAAGAGACAGAAATTAGAGGTACAGTAAAAATCTGGTTTTTGTTTTTGTGTTGTTGTTTGTAATTTTTGCAATTGCTATTGTTGAAAAAATACCAAGTTGGTTCAAAAAGAGGGCAGAGAAAAGATTTAAGACTAAAAAGAACATCCAGGGATCACTTTCCCTGCTTATTTTCTCCTCTCTTTTGACCAAAGTATTGGAAGGATATGATCTTGCCAGTTAAAAAGTTGCTCCTGCTGATTGCAGAGTTAGGTGAAACTCTAGATGAAATAAAGTTACAATGAGTGATGAGACCGAGTTTATAAAAAAGTGGAATTGCTGGGCGCGGTGGCACATGCCTGTAATCCCAGCACTTGGGAGGCTGAGGCAGGAGGATAGAGAGTTCAAAGCCAGCCTCAGCAACTTAGCGAGGCCCTACGCAACTCACTGAGACCCTGTCTCTAAATAAAATACAAAATAGGGCTGGGGATGTGACTCAGTGGTGGAGTGCCCCTGAGTTCAATCCCCAGGACCTGAAAAAAAAAATGTGGAATAGAACTGTATTTTCCTTCTTTAAAAAAAGTTTTAATTTGCCAGTGCTGTTATGCTGTATTAAATGATTCCAAAACTAGTACAACTTCAAGACACTTAAAACTGTATCTTAAGGACTTTTTATATAATAATAATATAATTTAAATTGTAAATTACCTAGCTGTATGATCTAATCCTTTTATCAGTTATAAACCTTTTTAGATCCTCACATCATCAAGAGTCTTTAGAAAATAGATCAAATACATTTTTTTTCCTATGAAAAAACTCCCAGTTCTCTGGAATTACAGTCATGTGCTAACACACTCAGCAGCTATCTATATTTTTATTGGTGTAGTGAATGTGAAAAACAATAATTGACTTTTTTAAAGAATGTTTTTCTTCACAAATAAAAATTGTAAAAAGTCTTTTGCTTATTGTAAATATTCTCAATTGGTAGGCTAAAGTCTACTTCCATTTCAAATTTTTTTTTCTGCAAATTTTGTCTTTGTGATTGAAAAATAACAGATGAAATTGAGGAAAACAAACTATGCATTTGGAAAAACACTTAAAATTATGAGCCTAGAGTATTTCAAACTAGTTCCAAATGAATATTATCTTTCAGTAAAAGATGCAAAACTTTGCCTCATGAGCAAATATTAGAGTTTATTACCAGGACAGTTAAAATTCAAGTAGTATCTCAGTGCTGAAATGAATAAATAAAAACTGTGATGTCTTCGTACAGCAGAAGAAACAACCAACAAAACTGAAGAGAAAACCTATGGAATTTGAGAAAATATTAGCAAAACATCATTCTGACTTGGAGCTAAAATCCAAATTATAATAGGAATTAAAACTACTCACTAGTGTATTCACAGGAAAAGAACCTGATTAAAAAGATGGACAAAGGACCTGAACAAATATTTCATAAAACATCAAATAACCATATGCAGAATAGTCATCCCATATTCAGGATTTTGTTTTCTGTAATTTCAGTCATTTACCATGAATGGAGATCTGAATATATTAAATGGAAGACTCCACAAGTAAAAACTTCATAAGTTTTAAACTGCAGGAAGTTCTGAATAACATAATGAAATCTGTCCCACTCCTTTGTTTTCTGTTCGGGACATGAATCATTAGTTGGCTAGATTACCCCTGTTGTATATTCCACCTACTCAGTACCCATCTCTTTGATCAGATTAACTCTTGTGATTTCCGAGTGCTTTTGTTCCAGTAATCCTTATTTTGCTTAGTAGTAGACACATTGCATAAAAATAGTGATCCTGGAAATTTTGATATGGAAAGAGAAATTATAAAGTGCCTTTTTTAAATGGAAAAGTATATAAGTTCCCGACATAATAAGACAATAAAGAATCGTATGCTGCAGATCTATGGTAACAAGGAATATTCTGTCAAGTTATGAAGAAAGAAAAGGAAATTAGTGCTAGTTTTTTTCTGCAGCTGTGAAATTATAGCCCTAGGGCATGGGAAGTATTTAGTTAAGATGGAAAAGCCTTAATGCAAAGGATGTAGTTGCATCCACTCATGAGTTTTGGAATATACCCACCATGGATAATGGAGATGTCCATCAAGAGGCACAACATTTCAACTATACAGGAGGAATAAGTTCTAGAGACCTATTTTTACAGCATGTGACTATGATTAATATATTGCATACTTGAAAATTGCTAAGAGAGGAGTTTTAATGTCCTTACCACAAAAAAAATGGTAGCTTCATTAAGTTGTGGATATACTAATTAGTTCAATTTAGTTATTTTAAACTGCAGACATATATCAAACATGTACACACAAATATTTATGTATAATTGCATATATCATGTATATGATTTTATTTATCAATTAAAACTAAATGAAGAGCTCAATATCTGTGAATATATTGGAGCTGAGACATTGCTATGAATTATCATTTAAATTATAATAACTGTTTCTGTGTATATTATTTCTTCAATAATTAGAAATTTTATAATTCTAAATTCGTATGGTTAATATTTCACAGGATGTATTTATGTAAATAGTTTGAATAACATTGTTCTATACACAGTGTATTCACATGTATGTGTGTGTGTGCTAAGGCAACTACAAAATAGTTCTGCACACAAAACAAAGGCACACAGACATTCTAATTTTTATACATATATTAGGGGACTAAAACGTAAACATACAGGACACTTGATGAAAAGACATGTATAAGGGGTGTTTGGGATCCCAGAAATTTTAATATTATAAAGTAATTCACATTGTTCTGCAGATACTGATTTAGACAGTAAACATTTTGTTCTGCATGTGTTGAAGTGATGTAGTTTCATCAAAACATTGGCTAAGGTCATTCTGTAGCAAAGGTAAAGATATGTGTGTCATTCATTGAAATATGCCTGGGTCCAACCGCCAGGTGGAAGCAAAATAAAATGTTAATTTTGTTTTGCCCTTAGAGTTAATTGACAAACAAATCTAGCTATGATCTAAGTATAATACATGCTATAAATAAACATGTAGGAGAAAACAGAATCTGGCAGACTTGGTTTCACTTCCCATTCTCTATTTCCATGTCCACTATATATGCACCCGCCAGCACATAGAAAGATGGAAAAATAACCAAGAAAATCACAATTGCATAGTTACAACTCTATAAAAAGCCTCCAAGTTTTTAGACCTGAAAGAATTGACAGAGAATGTGGAAAAGATCCTGGTAAAGATCACTGTCAAACCGTCATACATTTCTTGTCCCAATCCGAGGTTAAATCCACAAAAATATTAAATTATCCTCCAAGAAGTTTGTGAATCAGGAGCAGAGGAGACCTGTAGTCTGTTTCCTGGAATTCTGAGCAATTCTCTCCATCTCACTTCGTATTAAAATGGCATGGGATTCTGTGCAGTAGACATAACAGTGTGGGATCTAATTGTGTCAGAGTGGCAGTTCATGACCCAGAAGAATCACTACTAAGTTTGCAGTGTTCCTAGAAGATCAGGAGTGTCCATGTTTTCATGTTACTGAAGATAGGTCACAGTAATAACTGGAAGTGATTGCTGATAAATTTGAGAGGTAACATGATAAACATGAGGTGTGCTATCAGAAGATGCAGAGGAGAAGGTAAAAATGTTCATAAGACAAAGATAAGGATAAGGATATTTTAATGCTCAATTGTGCAGAAAGGTGAGGAGATGTGAGATTTAGTCAACCACATGTATCTCAGGCGGTGTAGATTTAGAAAAATGTTGCCTGAAGACCAGCAATGGGTATCAGATGTTATAATGCCAACATGGGGAGAAAAATGAAGAGAACGGGAAAAAAGCAAAAAAGCCAAAGACCAAAAACAAACAAACAAACAAAAGACACAAAATTTTGAACTTCAGATTAAATGCTTATCCTTAAGGACAAATTCTGTTGCACATGAGAAGGGGATTACCTCCAAAGTTCTGTCATTCAGGGTTAAACATTGAGCCAAGCAAACTTATGTCACATCAAGAGAAAAGATCACCAACCCAAAATGAAAAGCATTCAGAACTAGATACGTGGATATTAATTGAATTATCTATTTTTGCTCGATATTTTTCATCATGTTAATAAGCCATAAAGATATTTAGATGCACAAGTATTGTATTTGTCAGGTCAGTATGTGAGCTAAGTAATATGCCTTACAGTTTGACTTTAGTAAGGGTGGTCAGTAAGACACAATAAAGATCTTTCCTCTATATTTTAAGAGAACTATCTGTGTTCTTCCAAAGGATATGAAGAACAGTGGTCCAGATTTTAGACCATGAAGTAGTTAATAGGCAAGGGTGTAGGTACACATTGATAATAGATACTATGTGTGTTTCTGTGTGTGCGTGTGTGTGTGTAAATTAACCTTGGGGCACTTTAACTCTGAGCTATGTCCCCAGTTCTTTTTCGGGGGGGCAGGTTATCACTAAGTTGCTGAGGGTCCCACTAAATTGATGAGGCTGACCTCAACCTTGTAATTCTCCTTCTTCAGCCTCCAAAGTCTCTGGGTTTGCAGGTGTGGGCCATCGCCCCCGTCTGTTTTGGTTGATGGCATGTCAAACCGTATTTGCTTCAGATAGATTCTAAGACTGATGCTGTGGCTTAAATGATCCCTTCAGAATTCATGTAGAAATTTAATTGCAATTTTAATAATATTAAGAGGTAGGGCCCTCAAGAGGTAATTAGGGCATGATGGTTCTACCCCTGTTAATTAATTAATGCCATTATCACTAGAGAGGTCTTCTGATAAAAGAAAGTTCACTACTCTGTCCTGTGCCTGCTTGCTTGCCCTGCCATCCTGTTATGGTATAGCATGAAGGCCTTCACCAGCTGTCAGGGCCATGCTCTTGGACTTCTGAACAACAAACGCATATCGCTTATAAACTTACCCAGTTGTTATTATGGTTTGGATATAAGGTTTCCCCAGGATGCTCCTGTTAATGCAGGAATATTCAGAGGTAAAATAATTGGAATATAAAAGCTATAACCTAATCACTCAATCCTAGTTTGAATTTGGTCAGGGGAGGTGGGTCACTGGGGGTGTGCCCTGAAAGGATAGTTTTTTATGTAGCCCCTTCTTCTCTTTTTTTCCTTCTCTGCTTTCAGACTTCCCTATGACCTGAGCAGCTTTCCTCTGCTGAGCCCTTGCTCCATGATGTGCTGTTTCACCTTGGGCCCAGAGCAATCTAGTCAGCCATCTATGGACCAAGACCTCTGGAGCTCTGAGCCTCAAATAAACTTTTCCTCTTCCCATTGTTCTTGTCAGGTGTTTTGGTCACAGCGATGCAAAAGCTGACTAACACAGTTGTATTCTCTTTTAACAGCAGAAAAAGGAATAAGATAATTGGTTTGATATTTCTAGGTGAATGAAACTGTTATCATCATTTGTTAAGAGGAGAGTCTGTGGACCCCGTAAAGAACATAAGAATCAAAATCCAGGACAAAACATTTTGGTCAAGATATTACAACAGTCCCTAATGTTAACCATGTATATCAGAGTTTTTTGTTGAATTAGTCCATTTTCATCCTATAATGAAATACATGAGGCAAGCTAAGTTTGTAAAGGAGGTTTATTTTGCTCATAGTTTCAGAGACTGAACATTGAAGATGAAGCAAACTTGTTTGGTTGGTCTCTGGTAGGAGCCTAACAGTGGATGGCATCATAACAGCTGGAGCATATGTGGAAGAAAACAGATCACATTTCAAAACAGGAAATCAGAGAGATTCAGGTGTTTGTCTTGTTCTTGTAACCACTTGCTCTCCTCAGTGCTCAGGGATTCCTCAGGAACTACATTCATCCCTTCCGAGGGCAGCATCCCCAGTGATCTCTTAACACAACCACATTGAGAACAAGTTTCAACACATGAACTCCTGGGGGAAAAATTCAAATAATATCCACACCACAGCAGTTTTTCCTGATCTTCTTAGAAGAGTAAAGAGAATAACAGTAGCAAAATTTTGTTTGCTTTTATGTGCTTTTTATGGTCACACATCTTTATGGATTCATCCATGATGGATGTTGTGAAGTGACTGTCTCTTAAGAGTAGAAAATAAACAATATATTTCAAGAAAGAAAACAAATTGAGCACTTTTTTCAACACTATGATGACAGTGAGCTTACAAAGTACTTAACTCATTCTGATATCTGGTGGATTATTTTCGAATGTTTTTGTAGTCCCTTGTAAGACTGTTGTTTTGTAGTCCATGGGAAAGTATTTGAAGCATCCCTTTAATTTGGAGACAAATGTTGTCCTTACTTAAGTAATTTTTGAACCAGACCATAAATGTATCTTTTTGTAGATCTGAATCAATGTACTAAATTACTAATTTTTGATAATGTGGGCTCCCAGTGAATTATAAGATAGCTATTTTTCTCTTATTCTGGAAGAATTGGTCAATTTTTCCCTCTCATGAAGAGTGATATAAGAGTTTTTATTACTACTTATTGGAGACTATCCAATTTCACTAGTTATATATCTCATCTTCATGAGAAATCTCTTGGATCTTACAGTTTAATACTTCCCAGAGATTGTCCTCTCCTAAATTTGGGGCCAAATCTTGTCCTTTTCCCATAAAATCCTTGCACAACTCCTTGAGTTTATTCTGTATTTTCTCAGAGAACCCTATACAGAAATATCAATCAGTGTAGTAGAATAGCATTCCAAAAAGCATTTCCCTTTCATTACTACAAAAACAAGTGCTCGGTAGCAATCAGAAATATGCAACAGGAGAATCATGGAGAAAACTTATTAAAGTCTAACTCAATTTCAAATTACAGAGAAAGAGTGCTCAATATTTGTAGTGTAGTTAAATTACATAAAAGTCATGCAATTTCAGAATATGTTGAAATCCATTATTTATAATTGCGAATGGATCCTAAGAATAATTTAAATATTGGTTGGCTTTGTATAGTCCTTTAATGTTGATACTCTTTCTTTAGGCAAGGTCTTCCCTGCTACTGACAGGTGGCCAAGGTCATGGAAGTTTTATAAAACTTGAGGGTTTTCTTATAAATCTTACAGCCCTTTTGAACCTATTTAAGATGTTAACTGTAGTCATACTAGCAACTATTTAGCCTAGAAAAATAAAATGTAATAGTATTATTAAGTTCATGTTTCTCTACAAAGAAGCACTACTTTCTACTTGTTTGACATAAATTTTAGAAAAAAAATATCATGGGGGTTTTTTGAAATGTTGACCCCTTCATGTTCAAAATATTTGTTTCTGCCTTGTGAATTTACATGATACTGCTATCAACATAAAGTGTCACTTTAAGTGTATTTGCATATACTTTCAGAGGGTAAATTTTGTTTCAGGTGGCATTATATAGAGCATAATGAGATTGCAAACCCTTTGCCCACAACATGATTATGTTGCTAATAGTTCATAGAATTAAACTTTACACTCACATATTAAGCTCTATGATCATAGGGTAAGACAGTCCAAGGAGAGTACATAAATATCAATAGTGAATATGAACATGAATAATGTGCTTGAAGCCGTCTTTGACTTGTATCTTAGGCAACTATTCAGTTAGTTTAGTTAATAACTTAAAATGACTATTCAGACTTCTGGGAGTTTTGTTCCTATTGTTCTATTTGTGAAGACATAAACTCCTAGTCCTCAATTTTACACAAAAATTGTTTTTTTTCATTCTTAAAAGAGCAGATTTAAAGTCAGTAGTTACTGCTTAACTGGTGATGACGTTATTTAATACTTCTTTTGTGTACTAATTTTTTGGGCTATATTCTGTATGTTCATCTATATATTCTTTAATTCCTCCAAGTCAATTATTTACTTTCCTAATTAAATTTTTTATAAGATTTGTTATAAAGGAACTCAATCAATTGACAAAATTTTCTTAAATTTGGACAGTCTACCTCTACAGTTAATATTAAGTTCATTTTTTCTTGTTTACCAGACTATTTTTATCTAAAATGATAAAAGGGAAGAAATTCATGTATACCTTTTTAAAATTATTTGTTCTTTTTAGATTTACATGAAAGCAGAGTATGTTTTAACATATTTATACAAATATGCATATATCATTTAATTAGGATCTCAGTCTTTTGGTTGTACACAATATGTAGATTCACTGTGGTGTATTCATATATGTACATAGGAAGGTTATATTAGATTCATTCCACTGTCTTTATTATTCCTATTGCCACTCCCTTCCCTTCATTCCTCTTTGTCTAATCTAATAATCTTCTATTCTCTGCCCCTGACTTGTTGTATGTTAGCATCCATTTGTCAGAGAGAATATTTGGCCTTTGGTTTTTGGGGATTGGCTTATTTCACTTAGCACTGATAGTCTCCACATCCACCCATTTACTGACAAAGGTCATAGAGTCATTCTTTTTATGGGTTGAGTTAATATTGTATATTAACTGCGTATATTTACCACATTTTCTTTATCCATTCATTTGTTGAAGGGCACCAAGGTTGATTCCATAGCTTAGCTATTGTGAATTGAGCTGTTATAAACACTGATGCAGCAGCATCACTGTAGTATGCTGATTTTAATTTCTTTGAATATATACCAAAGAGCAGTATAACTGGGTCAAATGGTGGTTCTATTTCTAGTTTTTTGAGGAATCTCCATACTGCTTTCCAGGGTGGTTCTTGCATAACTTTTTAAGCCATTTATCAAATGTCATTTCCATATGTATCCATCCCTGGATATTGTGGTAGAAATGTAGCTTCATATATTATGGATCTATCTGATCTTCACTCTATACCCATTTTCCCACATTTAATAGCAGTAAAAGATGAACTAAGTGAAAAACAATATGCCATTCTAAATAATATACCCAATGGATCTCTGAACTAAATTCTTACTTTATTTATATTTTCTTAATTTTAGTGAATTCTTTGATGATGGCATAAAGTCATGAGAATCAGATTTGAATACTAATTGCCCATGATTATTTTTAGATTTGCTATTCCTCAAGAGAAATTGAAAAAAAATTCTTTTAGTGGGATCCACTGAGGAAAGGGAATTTGTTGAACAGGGTTGAAGGTGTGGCATGATATTGAGGAGGGAAAGAAAGATAAAGAAATTCGGTGGGTTTGAGGATTTTGCAACAAATTTGTTTTTAAGTTTGAAAAAGAAAAACTTGGCAATAATGATTCAAAAGTTTTTAGGCTGAGCAAATGGAATGATGGACTTGCTAACCAACTGGGATGGAAAGGATTGTGAATGGATCAAGGTAGCATATTATGTTTAACATTCCATTTATACTTAAAGTAAAAGTGAGGAGCAGGTCATTTGAATTTTTTTTCCCTACAGTTGGTAATATCAATCTAGAAATCATTGATACAACAGTATTTTACTGCCTCAGAAGTCAGAATGATCACCAAGAGATTGTGTATAAAGGGTTAATTAATGAGCCTCCAGCCAATCCAACATGAAGATTTTGTATTTATATAGTTATTTTAAAATGTTATTGGCATGTGTTAATTATACAAAATAGTGGGTTTATGTGCCATGAATGTACATGAGTATAACAAAATTTAATAAGTTAATTCCCCAGATCTTCCCCTTGGTATTCTTTTCTTCTTCCCCATAGCCTCCTTTCTGTACCCT
Organism: Glaucomys volans; assembly: GCA_020662805.1. Lineage (NCBI taxonomy): Eukaryota > Metazoa > Chordata > Mammalia > Rodentia > Sciuridae > Glaucomys > Glaucomys volans. The sequence continues at coordinate 244,676 of JAJEJO010001373.1, read as the reverse complement.
AATGAAAATTCTTTCATTTTCATGAGATCCCTCTTTTTCCCTCTTTCTTTTCTCTACCTTCCACAAATGAGAAGAAAAAACGATGGTACTTTTTGAATCAGACCCAATTTTCATAAATATAATGCTCTCCTGTTTCATTCCATATTCTTGCAAATATCATAATTTCTTTCCTCTTCATTGGCTGAATAAAATTCCATTGTATGTATATACTATATTTTATTTATCTATTAATTTGTTGGTGAATTCCTAGGATGTTTTCATAACTTTGCTATTGTGAATTGTTCTGCTCTAAGCATGAGAACACATTGTTTCTATAGTATGCTACTTTAATAATTTTGGACAGATAATAACTCTCATATCTCTCCACTGGTGGTAGTTCCATAATTTTTATTTTTTTGAGGAACCTCCATACTGATTTCTATGGTGACTGTACTTAGTTTCAACCTATGGTGTGTAAGTTCTCCTTTTTCCTCCACATTCTCCCAGGAGTTATTATTATTTGTTTTCTTGATTATTGCTATTCTGATTGAAATGAGATGAAATTTCAGTGTAGTTTGGATTTGCAATTCTGTGATAGCCGGAGATGTTAAGCATTTTTTCTTAATTTTTTGTGCATTTCTCCTTCTTCTTTTAGGAAGGGTTTGTTTAGTTCATTTGCCTAATCTTTGGGTTATTGCTATTATTATTATTTTTTTGTTGAGTCTTTGAAGTTCTTTTTATTTATTTATTTATTTATTTTTTTACTTTTTTATTACCTTTTTTTTATTTTTACAGACTTCATTTTGATTCATAGCTATTAATCCTCTTTTGGAAGAGAAGGATGGCAAACGTTGTCTCTCATGAAGAGATTTCTCTTCATGATGTTGTTTTCTTTGTTGTAAAGAAGCATTTTAGTTTGATGCCATTCTATTTATTGATTCTTGTTATTTTCTGAGCTATTGGACTCCTATTGAGGAAATTGATGCCTATACCTATTATGTTGGAGTGTTCCCTTATCTTCTCTTCTAGAAGGTGCAAACATTTTGGTCTTATTCCTAGGTCTTAGATCCATTTTGAGTTAACTTTTGTGCAGAGTGAAATACAGATATATGTTTTGATATTTAAATCTGAATATTCATTTTTCTCGCCATTTCTTTTTTCCCAACATAGTTTTGGTGCCTTTTTTTTTTTTTCTTTTGTGGTACTGGGGATTGAATCCAGAGGCAGTTTGCACTGAGCCACATCCCTAACCCTTTTTTTTTTCTATTTTGGGACAGGGTCTCTCTAAGTTCCTCATACGTTGCTGAGATTGACTTTGAACTTGTGATCCTCCTATCTCAGCCTTGTGAGCCACTGGTGACTTGGTGAAGATTCAGATAACTAGTGTGGGTTTATCTCTTTATCTTCTATTATGTTCCATTGGCTGTATGTCTAATTTCATTTCATTTCCAATAAGTTTTTGATACTATGGCTCTGTAGTATACTTTGAAGTCAGCTATTGAGATGCTTCTAGCTTTGTATGGTTTTTCTGAGAATTATTCAGGGCATTCTAAGTCTTTTCCATATAAATGTTAGGTATGTTTTTCTAGTTCTGAGAAGAATCTCATTGGTATTTTAATGTGGATTGCTTTGCATTTCTAGATTGCTTTTTGTACTATGGCCATTTTAACAATATTCATTCTCCATGTCAATGAACATGCAAAGTCTTTCATTTTCTAATGTCTTCCTTCCTTGCTTCCTTCTTTCTTTCCTTACTTCTTCCTTTCTTCCTTCCTTCTTACTCCTCATCCCCTCCTTCTCCTCCTCTCCTGCCTCTTCCTCTCCCCCCATCCTCCTCCTCCGCCTCCTCTTCCTTCTTCTTCATTTTCTTCTTTTTTTCCCCCAGTATTCTGGTACTTTCCTTCCAGAGGTCTTTTACCTCTAGTTACATTATTCCTAAGTACTTAATTTTTAAAAAGCTATTGTGAATAGAATTGTTTTACTTTTCTGTTATGTATATTTACTCTTGGTTTCCATTTCATGCACACTGTACTTTTAAAGAAGCATCTTTGTCATTTTACTCTATCAAAGTACACCCAGTTTTGAAAACTAATTTCTCTTTCTCCACTTTTTCATTCTCACCCTCCTAACCCAGCAAGCATTTTTACCTCCACATTTTTCAATATCATTATGAACATACAGCAATAAGAGTGAACAAATTTTTTTTCTGTTAATGCTTCTTACTTCTTTATTACTGATAAAGAAATTTTATCTCCCTGTTTTTCGATTTGAGGAATTGGGACTATCCTGCCATTGAACTACACCTACAACTTTGATTCCCCAGCATGGAATAACAGTTTTAGGGCTCCCACAACTCTGCCCTTGGCATTTACGATGACTCTGTAAACTCAGATTGTCCTACAGTTGGAAGATAAGAAATAGAGCAGCTGATTCATGTCACTTTAACATCCAGACTGGAAAGAGGCACTGTGCAGTTATGTGATGACTATAGGAACACCAAGACAATAACTCTGGAGGCCTAGCAAAGAGCCAACAGTATCAGCTAAACTGAAAATATTACTTGGAAGCCTTTACTACTTTGAGCATTAAAGGAACTGTGGTGTCTAGACATCATAGAAATGTTCTCTCTCAGCTACCAAACAACAAGTGGTGAGAAAGGGAAAGTGCATTTTAGCTATTTGCCTGCTTTCTTCTAGTAAAAACATTCTACTACAAGATTTTTGGTGTTGAGAGTACTAGGTATTATTGAGAGAAAAGGAAGGAACAGTTTCAAGAATTTCTCTGCTGTGTGATTTGATCTACCATTCTTTAAAATTTCAAATTTGAAAAGTGAACTTTAAGAGCATATATATGCTTGTTTTAGAAATAATTACATGTCTGCTGAAAATAAATCACACAAACATAATAACTAGCTTGTTGCCATAGTAAACACATTGAAAATGACTGTTTTTTTTTAGAAATAGCTGTTGTTTTCTAATAGAAGAGAAAATAAAGCCCTCCCTCATATTTAGAAAAAAGTTCAAATTTTAGATAATGCCATTAGTAAAAATTAAATGTATCATAGTAATTATTATTTAAAATTGTAATGTCAGAATATATTATATATATTTGGGAATGACTTTAAAATTGAAGTTTTTAAAATTTTGCAATAAATAATACAATATTCCTCATATATATTGAACATAATTTATCTAATTTATGAATTAATTTCTGCATAATCACTACAAACTGAGATAGCACTATATTATACTAATTTTATCTTGAACCCATGTTTTGATTACTTACTTTAAGAATAGCAGTATAATTTAAAATATATTATTGCCAGTATTTATTTATCATTACATCAATGGTAGAAATTAATTGGGAAATTTTATATGATACCTATGAATAAAGTCATCTTATTCACTTCAAATAAATTATGGTTGTTAAATAATGTGATAAATAATGAAAGTATATAGTATAATTATTAAAAAATTACTAAAGCATACTTAGTCTGAACCATAAATATATATATGTATATATATATAACATGCATTCAAATGCAATATCAACTGATTATTTCAATTATAGATGTGTTTAATTGATTAATCCCTTAAAATAGCATTACATTTTAGGAGAGAATATATAGCCCATTTATTTATGTATTTATTTATGTATTTATTTATGTATGTATGTATGTATTTATTTATTTATTTATTTATATTCTTTCTTTCTTTTACCAAAAAGCATTGCCCTTTCTGTTCTCGGAAATCAGGATCCTCTTCGCCAACTTAACAGAATTTGCAATAAAGTAGATAAATGAGATAGAAAGTGTTTTGTCATCTAGAATATCTTAATTATGAGCATACAAAAATATTATTAGTTTTCAATATATGTCATCATATCACATAGAAATCTTTTACTTTTTAATTTGCACTCAATTAAAATCACCATTTAAACCACTTGTTAGAATTATGAGATTCAACATTTTCTTATATAAATAGGAAGTTTGCCCGTGGAATATATTATGCTGTTGTCTTTATGAAATTTAAAAAATATATAAATTGTGTGTGTGTGTGTGTGTGTGTGTGAGTGTGTGTGCGTGATTTCCAAATTGCTTTGTTAGAGATGTTCTCAAATTTTTCTAAATCTTAGAAACACCAAATTCCTTTGTTAGAGATGTTCTCAACTTTTTCTAAATCTTAGAAACACCAATTTTAACAGAGAATTAAAGTAGGGGGTGAAGGCTGAGCATGGGTGTAATTTACTTGGCCCTTAAAAGATTTAGTGTTTACTGAAAGTTAAGAATGAATTGCCTGGAGTCTGAGTAGGTAGAGGCTCAAGATTTCCAAACATTTCCTGCCACTGCTAGAAAGAAGAGCAACTCCTATCAATTAAGGAAAGGGAATGCACTTGTTCTTTGACCTAGTGAGGAAACAAATGCTGAGAGTGATGGAGATCTTCTGAAGCCACTATCTTTTGGAGGCAATTTTCTTTGAGCTGATCTGAATAAACCATGTGGATGTTCATTTTTAGCATTGTTTTGTAACTCTGTAGTGCTTTAGACAATCACTGCATCATGTACTTTCCATTTTTAGTAAAGTCACATTTAGACTCACTTTTCAAGACTTTCTGCCTTTAGCCAGAAAAATAATAAAGGTTCAGCACTGCCATAAATTTTATTTGCCTTTTCAGAATGTATTAACATATTTGTTTTAAGGTATCATAACAGTTGTTGAATATTTTTATTTAATGTGAAATTCAAGGCTGCAAAATGTTGGAACATAAGGGCTCAATCAGAAATACACAATCATTATGTATGCCACAATGAAAATACATTTCTTTTTAATTCATGCATTCAGCATTCTCATTCATTACTCCATGCAGGCAGTCTGACAAGACACATCAGTTCTTTTAGTTAGTACAATACTACATTCAAATTTGCATGCACTGGGTTTGAAATGCAGATGATGGATCTATTAACACATTACATCAGTATCAACTATATATATGAATTTATTGTTTCAATAAAAACAAAAAATTAATAACTATTTTAACATACTCTTCTTGCTTCAAAAGGAGAATATGTGATTATCCCTTTGATTTGATGCATTTTAGCTCTGGAAATATTATGCATATAAATTGTAACCTCAAGGATAACTACAATAGAGTAAGTCAGAGTTTCCCCACTAAATTCCTTTTTAAAGTTTCTCCACAGGAAAAGAGACCCATCAGAATTATTCAGGAGCTGCTCTAAAACATATCTGAGAAGCAGAACCGAACAATTAATAAGGTGAACTCCCAAATTGGTTTTTCAAGAAGAATTAGCTGCCCAACTGTGCATGTCTGTGTGTTTGTGTGGGTGGGGAGTGCTGCTCATCAGACAGTCTAAATCTCTGCTTCTCTGTTTTAACCTGGGGTGAGTCCTAAACTATTGCTAATGAATAAAAGAGGAGAGAAGCAGTTAGTTGTGTTTAAAAGGAGAGGGTAGTGTTAATGACTGTGATTTGAACTGCCCAAATCCTTACTCACAGAAGGGGCAAGATACCCACTACAGTACGCACTGATACGCTAGTACAGTACTGAGATTAAATGTGATTTCTACAGATGAGGAGAAATTTTGCAAATTGAATAAGATAGAAATGTTGAATGCAAAAATGAAACTCTGTTCATAATCTGAGCAGTTCCCAATGTGTTTATTTAGAAAACTACCAAAATACCTGAGAGAGTTTTATCCATTTAAATGAAAAGAAGCATTTTATACTGAATATTTCCAAAGGATGATGGGAAACAAAAATAAAATTATGCTTTGATTATGTCATGAAACTTACTTCAGCATATTCATTATTTATCAGAGTTATGTATAAATATATCTTCTAATATATGCAGGTATATTATCTTTTAATTGTATAAGAAATGTGAAATATGGAAACGCATAAAGGCTAGGAATTTTCACTGCTTCCATTCAATGCCAGAACACCATGTTTGAAACAGTGCTTAACATAGGCTAAATATCTAATAAATATTTTTGAATGATTGAATAAATGAACCAACTAATTACAATTGGCAAGCTCTTTAGCATATCTTTCTTCCTTAAAATCAAAACACTATTATCCATACAGAATATTGCAAAACACACAATTAACATACTTGGTTGTACATTTTTTATTTGCTTATATTATTTTCTCTTTCTTAGCAAGCCTTTCTTCTTCCGACTACCTGAAGTCTTTTGCTAGTAATGTAGATCTGCAACTCATCATACAATGTAGGATTAACTATTTGAGACTAAACTTGTTGCAGTTTTAGCTCTTTTTTTCAATATTGAACATTTGTTCCAAACCAGCAATACTTTAGAACATTTTATTGTTCTGTACTTTATTATTGTTTTTTTAGTTATATATAACATTAGAATACATTTTGACATAATTATAAAAACATGGAACATAATTTGCTCTAATTCAGCCTCCAGTATTTCCTCTTTCCATTTTCCTTTGTTCCCTTCCCTCTGCTCTACTTATATTTCATCTATTCACTTTTAGTTTTTTTTTTTTTTTCTGTAGTGTCTTGTGGATGTACATGATGGTGAAATTCACTGGTTTATATTCATATATGTAGGTAGGAAAGTTAGGTCAGATTCATTCTGCTGAACAATATATTTTCAAATATTACACTATATTGCAAGAGCTATGACAGTTTTATATGGTGTATTTTGTATATTTTTGTTATTATTTTTGTTATTGTTAACAAAATCATTAATAATAATAGTCGCTATTTTCTTATTGTTATTTTGTTATCTTTACCATCCGCATCTGATGCTATTTTTTTCAAAATGTGTACAATAAACCTATTGTGAGTTCATAATGCAGATATGGAGAACTAATAGGTCCCACATTAGGCATTCTTTCTTGGTTAGCCCCCACAGCAGCACACTAAACCCAGCCTCTGTGTCCCGTTGCTACTATTCTGAGACATACTAGAGTACTACCCAAAGATGCCCCAGCCAGATTGTCAGATTTTATCTTGCTCTTTGTTCAGTAGTACACTTTTTATTGGTTATTCTCTCCTCACTTTCTCAAGTTCACTTTCTCTCCTCTCACCTTAACTTCTTGGTATATCACCTGCCTTCTAATCTCTGACTCAAGATCTCTTTTCCTGGAAACCAAACTAGAACAGATCTTTCCTGTTTTCACATGGGTGGTTCTTTTTTTTTCCCCTTCAGATTTCAGCTTAAATATCATGGTAGACTGAGTAGCAACTCTCAAAGTATGTTCACATGTTATGTCCTACAACCTGTGAATGTTATTTTATGTCATACAAGGGTCTTTCCAGATGTGATCAAAGTTCTTAAAATGGGGAGATTATCTCAGTAATACATATAGATCTGAGATAATCAAATTAAAAAAAAACCACACATTTTGACAAATTCAATTTAGCAGAGATCGTTTGAGTGAAGTGTTATTCCTGAAGTAAGTGGTCACCAATTTGATCAGTGATCAGGGACTGATCACTGATTTGTCACAGAGACTGCCAAACTGTCTGTAGCTAAGGATTAGCCTCATTTGGTCATGATGTGAGTTATCTGCCTTATTTTTGCATGGTGTGATGTTATTTTTGGCTCTCTGTGATTGGCAGAAAACCAGCTATTGATGATTATCCCTAGCTCAGGTATTAGCTATATTTCTAAATTAGGCCGAAGTCCAGTATGTATGGACCATGGTATGGAGGCAGCCTCAGGCCAAATTTAAATTCACAATGATTCTTATTAAGAGTCAGAGAGAGAAGGTGATAAAATGGAAGTAGATGCCAGAGGGAAGAAAAGCTGCTTTTGAAGGTGGAGGAATGAACCACAGATCCAGGAATACAAGTGACCTCTGGAGGTAGATAAAGCAAGAAAGTAAATTCACCTGCAGACGCTCCAGGGATGCAGCCCTGCAGACCCATCTTTTAGACTTCTGACCTCCAGAGCGACAAAATCATAAATTGTGCTGATTCAGGTCACTAAATCTTTGGAAATATGGTACAGCAGCAATAAAAAAGTGATACAAATATTTCTTCAAAAAATTTCCATGCCTGTTTTACCAATGGGACATTTCCCTTAAGGGACATATGAGAAATATCATATAATTTTGTTTTGTCACATAATATTCCACAATAATTTAAAAACAAAGATTTCAAGTACCCATAATTTATTTTATTATCCTTATAGTATTATTTTTATTCACTATTTCAATATTGTTTTATTTATTTATTTTTTAAGATGGACACAATACCTTTATTTTACTTATATATATTTTTTTGTGTGGTGCTGAGAATGAAACCCAGTGCTTCACACATGCAAGGCAAGCGCTCTACCATGGAGTCACAATCCTAGACCCCACTCTCTCAATATTCTGTAAAAATCTACTTTCTCATCTCAGATTTAAGATCTGATATTTGAAGTTACGCTTTTTTTTTCCTCCATATGGTAGCCTACCACAACTGTTAAACTTTTTCATGAATACTATCCCTTCTGTCTATTTTGTGGGGAGTCATACGTTTTATTTATCTACTTTCTCAGTCCTTGGGACTGGGATTTGCTTTGTAGGTTGATCTGATACACAGTGACTTTCCACTTAAGCTATCAAATGACATTGGAAGTTGTTATGCTCCCAACAGAACCTGCCAGCAGGTTTCTTTTATTAACACACACCTTCAACCTCCTACTTCCTAACAAGGAAGACACTTATATAATACTTTCTCATGTCTCTTAATGTACAATGTGGACCTTGATATACATAATTAAAAACTAAAAAAAAAAAAAAAAAAAAAGCAAATCCCTGAAGACCAATAAAAGGCAACAAATTGCTGCCTGTTCCCCACCATCATCCTTTGAGGTATGTACAAAGCACCTGTTTGTTCCTTCAGTAGATGCTCTAATTGATAGTGTCAATTGCTACCAAGTACCTATGCTTTGGTGTTTCATTTTCTGTAATGAATATTAAATTTTAAAAATGCTTATTAGAGATTAAATTTTTAAAATGCTCTATTTTCCAACCTTCTAAAGTATTTTTCAATATAATACTATTGGTTTTAATTATATTATTTTATGTTAGAGCAAATTTCAGTTTATTTTACCACATTTGGTTCATTGTATAATGTCATGATTCATCAAGACCCCAAATATTCTCTTTAAATAAGACCTCTGAAGGACAAAGAAGACACTAAGAACTGGATGTGAACCAAAAATTTCTAGACCACATTAGAAATCTGATCCCTGGATTAATTGGTAGAAAGCTGCCTCAGGGTTGTTGCTTCTCAAACTTTCAAAAGGAACACACTCCATCATTCGCTCTACAGTGTTTAGTGAATGTCTGTTATGGAAGACTCAGTTCTAGTAGTTAAAATGCAGCACTAACAGAGTTCACATGTTGCAGGGTTCTCACCAAAACAAAGCAATCCTGTGAGGACATACAATACAAAATTAACCAAAAAAATGAATAAAAAGTAAAAAATAAAAAGCCCCCAAAGAAGAAACAAACAACAACAATAACAACAACAATTGTGGTACATACTCAAAGAAAATGATAGTAGAATACAAGGCAGAATAATGGAAATTGAGGGTGTTCTTTTATCTAGATCCAGCAATAAAGGTCTCTTTGAAGGAGGTGTCACAGAAATTAAGAATAAACATTGTATTGGTAAGCTTTGCATCACTATGACAAGAAGAAATTAAAGAATGAAAAGTTTATTTTGGCTCTCTGATTCAGAGGTTCATTCCATGATCAGCTAACTCCATAGCTCTGGGCCTGAGGTGAGACAGAAATCATGGTAGAAGGGGACTCAGTTCATGACAGCCAGGAAACAGAGAGAGCTGCCCTCGCCAGGGAAAAAATATAAATCCCAAAGACATGCCTCCAGTGACCTACTTCCCACAGTCACACTCTATTTGCCAAAAGTCAGCAGTCACTTAAGGCATTCAAGTGGTCAATTCAGTGATAAGGTTACAATTTTCATAATTCAATGATTTTCCTCTAACCATTATTGGGTTATTTCATACATGAGCTATTAGGGGACACCTCATATCCAAATCATAACCTTACACCCCTGACCCCCAAAAGCTCATACCCAACTCTCATTGCAAAATACATTTAGTCCATTTATAGGAGTCCACATGGTCCTAACAATTTGAACATTACTCAAAAGTCCAAGTCCACAATCTTATGAGACTCAAGGTGAATTCTTGACTGCTAGAGATTAAAAGCAAGGGACAGGTAAATAAATGGAAGTAGAGAACATCATGCTAAGTGAAATAAGCCAGTCCCAAAAAACCAAAGGCTGAATGTTTCCTCTGACAAGTGGATGCTGATCCATAGTGGGGGCAGGGGGATGGTAGGGAAGAATGAAGGAACTTTGGATTGCGCAGAGAAGATGAGGGGAGGGGTAGGGTGGTGGGGATGGAAAGGATGGTAGAATGAGATAGACATTTTACCCAATATACATGTATGGTTACACTACTGATATGTCTCAGCACCATGTACAGCCAGAGGAATGAGAAATTATGCTCCATTTGGATAGAATGTGTCAAAATGCATTCTACTGTCATGTATAACCAATTAGAACAAATAAAAAAATCTTTTAAAAAAGCAAGTGACATACATTCAATATGTAATGGCACAGAGTAGACATTTCCATTTCACAAGGAATAAATAGGGGCATAGAAGGGATGGGATGAACACAAGACCAAAATGCCACTACGCAAGCAAGTCCTGTAGCTTCACATCCAGTATTTGGGGCTCATGGCATTGTGATATTCTTTCCAAACATTTATGCAGCTCCATCCTATGGTTTTGATCATTGCAACCCAGATGGCCCCTTTTTTAACTTGTTTCTGCTTGATTTCTGCAGATTTTCTTGGCAGACATTTCACATTGCTGATCTTTTAATCTTGGGGGATGGGGGCTCTCCACTACAGCTTTGGTTTCCTTCCTACATCTTCATGCATCCCCCTCTCAGGGGCTGCCTGAAGGGATTATGATACTGGTATTCTTTGCCTGACCTCCAAAGCCTTCTTCTGAAATCATGGTGGAAGTCTCCATGGTCCCCCAACTCCAGCATCCTGCATTCCTATAGAATAAGCACCACGTAGACAATACCAAGGTCTGACACCTTCTTGAGCAGTAACTAGGCCTCCTGAGGCTGTGACTGCACTGGTCCCTGAGTGCCTGGGTGGCTTAGCATGATGAAACAACTTCCTAGGATGCTGTGCAAGCATGGTGCCCCACAAGGTCTCAAAGGAATTTTTTTTATGTATACATCCTTGGGCCTGCAATTGGTGTGGTCTTGCCCATTACAGAGAGGCATTCAAGCCATCTTTTCTATTGTTTCTGTGTAAAGTATTAGAAGTTCTTTAGTGAATTTAATATCTTCAACTGTAATGTCTTCCTTGACCCCATTTTTATATGCACTTTTTTTGACAAACTGCAGGTTTTTCAAATCTTTATGCTGTACTTTCTGCTCTTTATTTTCACAATAATCTTGGCTAAAAGCCACCAGTAATATACATGCCAGTGCCTGAATGCTGTGTGGCCTTGAAATTTCCACCACTAGATTGATTATCCATCATCTTTAAATTCAGTCTCAAAAAAAGTCTCAGTACATGGGTAAAATGTTGACAACTTCTTTGCTTAACATGAATGGCTTCTACTCCAATTTCTAGTAGAGTTCTCCCTCCCCTCTGAAATCTCAGGAGCCCAGTCTTTACTGTTATATTTTCTTTTTTTAATTATACTTTTATTTTTATATAGTTCCTGTTTAAATATTGGGTGCTAATTATGTTTTAAATTTATGAATAATGCTTCTTAACATAAAGGTTAGCATTTGAATATTTTGATCACTATTTTGTCCTCACCACTGTATGATAATGATCTTAAATATATTATAATCCATACATAGCCTTCTTCATTGAGAAGTTAACACTGTTCTCAACTAATACCAATATCTCTAAAGAAGTATGCATAATGGATAAATAAAACTCTAGAAAAATAAGTGATTCCATTATGATAGGGGATTCTACCAAGTATCACATTAAAAGAATTGGCATTGTCTTGTTTAATATACATAATCGAAAGTCAGTCAGCAAGTAATAATCAACCCACTGTTTAATAAAATGTACATCAACAGAGATGTCAAACATGACGTGATATAACTTGCGTTAGTTGTATTAATACTAGCAGCAACAACAGAATTAAAATGAAGAGCATCAGTGGTATTAAGAGTAAGAAAAGAACAATGTAGAAAAGGAAGAAAGTGGGAATTAATAGGAACAATAGCAGCAGAAACAGTGTTAGATGTAGTTATAATTAAAATGTGGGCATGAGCAACATTTTTGCCAAAAGTTATAGCTCATTGCTCTTAAGCATCTTGGATAATACTTGAGTAATATCTTTAATTCCATCCATTGATTTCACTTGGGTTTCATCAATTTGGATAATTCAAAATAGGTATTTCTAAGAAGGGTTACCTGGTCACTTCCAAATGTAGTCAGAATTACTGTCAGTGACAGCCTCAATGGTTTTATTCAGGTTGGAAGCAGTGAAGTTTAAATGAGTGATTAATTCATTAAAAATTATATCATGGAATACAGTAACAGACTGAATATATACTCCTCACCTATAAAACTAATTAATCTGAACTAAATTTGTCTTGTAAACACTTGAGTCATAAAATAGAATTGACTTCTAGAATTAAAGCAGATGGCATTCTTGTTTGCCTAATGATCTTTTTAGTGGAATGACTTATTAATAGAAAGCTATGAAATACGATCACAACAAAACTTTGTTATATGTAGACAGAGTGATATGGAGGCTTGTTATAAATTGGTTCAGCTAAATAGGTATCCTTTTTTCTTGGGTAAATGTTATATAAAGATGTAGGGTTGGCTACTTAAGCAGATGATATCTGCATTTTTCATTAGTCTTTTAAGAAATTATGCAATGTGGCTCAAGTATTAAATTTTAGATATGAGAGCTAATTAAATATCAACATAGCAATCATTTAGTTTTTTTGTTAATATTTGGCATGGCCTATCAGCATCTAATTTTATGTTGTTTTCCTTTAATTGCTCCCATTAATTTGTGTGGTAGTCTAGCAATTTTCATATTGATTTTCATCCTCAAAATAAAGCATATTTTTATGGTGGTTTCTTGTTGTTGCTTTTGTTGCTGAGTCACATTTTAATTAAATTTTTATGTTAATGGATTTAGGAGTAGTTGCCACCCTAATAAATCAGAACTACCAAATCTGTTCAGTTTACTCCAACTGCAATCAATGTTAATTTCCTTTTGGTTCAGGAACTTTATTTACTTTTGTATTGGAAGTTCAATTACTTGCAATTACAGTTTCAATACATTAGGATGAATGTGATATAGCATCTAAATTGTAAATTACAGAAGCTCAATTTTTATTATTTTGTGCATTTAAACTTATTTAGAAAAATATCTTTGGAGGTAAGTATAGATGCTATTAATTTGAATATGTGTGTATTTTGTCCAAAATTATTTATGCAAATACAGGCACATGCATTCATTGAGAGTACACACATTTTAAAAAGTAGCAAAATCATGTTGCAAAAAATGAAGTAGATTAAAACCACCGAATTACTCTTCCGTAGTATGAGTATACTTAACATAGACATTATTCTACATTCTACTTATAATTTTTTAGTATTTTAGTTTTCACCTAAACACAAGTTATCAAATAGTTGACAATTTTATCATTTTCTACAATTGCACCAGATCAATTCATGTTATACTGCATATCTAAATTAAATTTGATCTTTACCTTTTTTTTCCATAAAATAAATCAATGATTTAATTTGCCATGTACATTATTACAAAAATATTGCTTATCCTTCAGTGAGGAATTCAAAATTTTAATTTCTTTTAAATATTGAGAATATCACAGTAAGACTATCTAAAAATCATTTTATCATTGTAGAAAATATTTTATGTATCATAATATTTTACAGATTAAATATGAATTTTCCAACTATACATTTTTTGTAAGAAGCAATGGTCCCTATATATTTTAGAACAATGTTATACTAAAAATGATGGATGTTTTCTTAAAGACAAAGTGGAAACAATTTGCTGGATGTAATTTTCAAATCATTTATTTTTTTTTAAATCTGTGCTTTTGAGAGCCACTAATATGATTTCATCAAGAGATTGCTTTCATTTATTTCATCATAACTTCTTGAATTATTTTCCATTATAACCTTCCTATATTTCTTATATTTTTACAGAAAATTTTTGAATCTTTTTATATTTTGATTGAAAAAATTATAAAATCAGGTGTTTGTAAGAAACCAGATATTTTAATAGGGAAGTGAAACCACTTACCAAAAACATATATGAGAAGATTTTTGGTTACTAATTTAACATTAAAAAATTTGAGCCAGCTTTCACATTCAATGATTCACACAACTCTAACACAATGAGCAATGGTTCATAACCCTAATCCTGCTGGAACTCTGTTTCCTACATAATAAATAGTTAAAATGCATGAGCCCATTGATTTATAAATATGAACTCTAATATCTATTTATTTCAATTTTAATTGCTCTTTTTAAAGATACACACTCTCTGATGTTGAGTAGAAGGATAGAGAACTCAAAATAAAATTATTAATTATGATTTTTAAAGGAAATGATAACAATTGAGCACTTGAACTGCTTAAGGTTTCAACTTAAGATTTCCTGGCTAATAATAATTAAGGTGCTTATCATAGAATTTATCTTGGATTCCATTTAAATTTAAATTAATGTGAAAAGTACTTCTTATATTAAAAATATTTATTCAGGTTTTCATTTACCTTTAAGCCCATTTTTGATACAATCATATCAGAATTTTAATTATATTAGAAAATATGGTTATGATATAGAATACAAAGTTCATCAGTTTTTAAATTTAATTCATATGTATGTATTTTTTTTTCCACTAAGGCTAGGTTAAAAAAACACAATACCTGAGACTAGGTGATTTATCAAAAGTAGAAGTTTAGTTGGGTGCCGTGGCACATGGTCTGAAATCTTAGTGGCTCAGGAGGTTGAGGTAGGATGATTGCAAGTTCAAAGCCAACCTCAGCAATTTAGAGAAATCCTGTCTCAAAATAAAATGCAAAAAGTGCTGGGGATGTGGATCAGTGGTTAAGCCCTTGAGTTCAATGCCTGGTGTCAAAAATAAATAAATAAATAAAGCAGAGATTCATTTCTTAAAGATCTAGAGGCGGAAGTCCACGATTGTGGGGCCAACATTTGGCAGGAGACTTTGTGTTGTATCATCCCATGGGCAAAGGTGGAAGAGGCAAGAGAGGATGAAAGAGAGAGAGAGAAGGGAAAGGAGCCAAAGACATCCTTTTATCCAGAACCCACACCCAAGATAACTCACCCATTCCTATGATAACAGCGTTAATCCATTCCTGAGGGCTCTGCCCTCCTGATCACTTCCTCCAGTCTCACCTCTCAATACTGTTGCACTGGAGATTAAGTTTCCAACACAGGAACTTTGGGGGACACATTTAAACCATAGTATTGATTAAGGTACTTATTAATCTTAATATTTTCTGAATACAGGAAAAGTTCTCTTTTTGTATTATAAAGGACACTTAAAAATCTCTAGGCATTTAATAAACACTCAAGTTAAAGATAATCTTTTTCTATTAAAAAATCCCCATTAATAATTATCTAAGAGATTATGATTACACTTGAAAATATTCAGTGAGATAGCTGGACATAATATAAAGCATAAATGAAGATTGCCCATAGTTAATTAAATTGCATTTCTTGAAAAAACAGAATGTGAGTCAATCAGATATGAAGCTCTTTCTGTATCTCCCTGCTAAGTATTTAAGACTGAAGAAAAAAAATAAAGGAATATGTTGGGTTTAGCAGTATTATAGATGTGAACCACATCACTAGGAGATAATACCATATTATTTTTCTGGAATGACAATGAGGACATTCACCTTAAGAGGCTCCCTTTGATGTGGTATTTAAAATCACAAGTGAGGGATGTGTTAGAAATAAAACAAAACCACAGGTGGTGTTTTGGTTCTCAAGTCCATAATGCTTCAAATAGAATGAATTAACAGAGGAAAACAAAAATCTGTATGAAGTCTGGAATAAACTGTTCAAATGCTTAATTTTCTTGTTTAGATCTTATTACCAGTAACAACAAAACACTATATCACAATGGTGAATAAGGTTCATGTAATTACTAGCTAGTGAATAATTATCACTTGTCTGCTATTATTATAATTTGAGGTTTGTTTTATAGGAGGGGAAAACTATCTTTTTTGAAAATTTACCAGTGAAAAAACACATTTACTTAAAATACTTTTTATTATACTTTCTTTAGACTGCCTACTTTTTAAAAATAATTTTATCAAGCCTTTTACTCTAGAGTAAACTTTGACCACAAAAAGGATGCTTTGTTTTTCTTTCCCTCTACTGTGTAAGGTAATGAATGAAGTTCCACTTTGCTGTTTAGGGTCACAGGTCACATGACGTCCCACTAAGTGTCATGAAGTCACTTTCCCCTGCATGGTAGTTAGACTAAGTGCTAGTTAGACTTTTTCAGCACTTCTGAGAGCTGAAGTCATGTTACTGCACTGACAATGCTTAGAAATTATTAAAATAAGTATTGTATTGGAGACTGATTATCTTAGTGAATATTGGGAACAGCAGCTCTCTATTTTTTTGAGGTTTACATTAGTGATGTAGAAGGAGAGGGATAAATAAAAACCCTTTGGAGAATCTGAAAAAATAAAGTACCATTATTAAAGAAATACAATGCAAACTTAAAAGACATTGAAGTAAAAACTGTAATAAAAACCTTCCAGATAATCATTCAAAGATTTGAAAGTCATCAGTAAAAAACATACACTTGAAGGCTATTTTTCATGCTGGGTAACAGATTAATGATTTTTATAAATAAATCATTATTATTAAAACCAGGAATATTATGATTTATTACAACTTTTGAACACTCATAAAAATGTCTGTTCTGAGACAAAGATATAAGCTTCAATGATTATGTTTCACTAGTGGCTCAGTAAAATAGTGTCTGAAAACTTATGAAACACATACAATGTGTTCGCTTCATCGCAACACCTAAGTAATTTGGAATCTCACTTGATTCTCTTCTGGCTTATGACTCATTCTTCATTTTTTTCCCAAGTGGGTTAAACATAACCTTACTTCTTAAATTCACCTATGTGATTTTTAAAACAAGAATAAGTATTATAAAATATTCTTTGTTAATTTTTTGCATAGCTGTGCTTATGATTCTTCTTGAAACAAAAACCATAGCAGAAATTCAGTACAAAGTGTTAGGATAAATTAGATAAATGAGCTACTGGACTAACAAACACATGTTCTCTCTAAAAGTTGTAATCTAAACTCAGATACATAACATTCTTTTCTTATGGAATGATGGGCCAGTGTTTTCACTAGTCTGACTTTTCCAGAGAGAGCAGGAATTTGGGTTTAATATCAAGTATCTTGAGTTTCAAATGTAAACAAGAAGTTGAAATGTTTTTGAACATTCTGAGCAGAACAAAAAATTATAGATGAAGTCTCTATTTGGCGTATATGCCTGCAGTTTTCATCTCATGTTATTAGAGCAAAAGAGAGAAAAAATGTGTTTTGAATGTGTTACTCTTTCCACTGAGATTAATTGTTCATGCATGCAATATATTCAAAACTTCAAAATTTTGGGCTATGTTCAAAAGACTGTTGTTTAGTTTTCTGAGTTGCAAAATTAAATTTTAATTAGCTTTTATAGTTGTTGAATGCAATGCTGTCTACCTATATATGATTGTGTCATAAGTTATAGATAAGGTGGTTTGAGAGTTTGGAAGAGATTATATCCATTTAGTGGACCCTAAAAACGTTTCCCTAGAAGAGAGAGAATTTGAACTTGAATATTCCTTCCATTTTGGTAGAACATTTTGTTTTAACAAATACTAAAAACCATAATTGAAATAAATGGCATAATACTAATAATATTTGTAGTAAGCTTCATAGTTTTGTTATTTAGTTAGTGGTAAAATTATGAAAGCATGAATATTTATGAAGTGCTATTTTGAGGTATACTAGTTTGAGCACTGATTATTCTATTAAGCCCTTACACTCATTCAAATTTCTCACATGCTGCTTCTATTTACTAAATGTTATCCTGGCCTCGAAAGTTTAATGAATTTTTAATTGTGAAGTGATGATATGGCTTTCTGCTAACACTCAAAAACCATCCATCATCAACTATATTTTACTAACCAATTCCCCTTAGCTCCTGATCACCTGAAGCTTACCTCCTCCTTTGACAACTTATAATTTGACTTGTTTGAAACAAAACAAGATACACACTAGTTTGCTTTTGGATTTCATCCTTATGGTGGTTACTTAAATTACAGTTTCTCATTTACATATAGTAACAGCCTAATTGGATTGTTATCTTAGTTTCTCCTGGGAAATCCATTCTGCATACAAAACTCTGCTTTTTAGGCTCACCAGTGTTGAACCTGTTTATTTGCAAACATATATCTATTTATTATTCATTGAAAAACTGCCTGTTCATATTTTTGCATATTCTCATATTTAAGCTAAGAGAATCTTTGCAAATCATTTAAATATGTTTAAGATTCTGTCACCTTCCCAATTAAAAAACTGCTGTTAGCTTACCTAAAAAATACCATTAGGTTACTTAAAATATAATTTTAATAATTCTACATTTGAATAGTCTGTTTTATAAATGATTACACCTAGCAATGAAAACTACTTTGACAATCATAATTATATGTGTTGTAAAACTAAGGTCAAAGTTTTCATTGTATTAGTATAGTTGTTTAGGATCATATGATTTCAGATTTTAATTTAGAACATTATTATAGGAAAAGAAAAATGACTGATTTAAAAAATGGTAAAAGGTGAGAGAAATATTAAAATTAGAATGGTTGCAGGGTATTGAAAAAGGCATGAGTAGGGATTTCCAAATTCAATGAATTTCTCTGTATCATGGAGTTAGATGACTTGAATTTTTAATGCAAATTTCAGTCAATGATTTTCTAGTATAATAATTTCAATTAAAATTAACAATTTTGTGCAATTTTTAACCTTAAAATATGCTGTTTTAAATATACACTTAGTGTAAAGTATAATTTTCAACATTTATATGTGTATTTATTATTCTCTTATCTTCATTAGCTATGACTCTTGTTCAAAGCCTTGAAGATAAGAACGTTTATATAGCAATAAATGACTCTAAATATACAATACTAGATAAGAAATAAACACTCTCACCCATTTATTATATCCTTACTTTTATTCTTATTTCCAAATATTTTATGGATATCTGAACCACTGTTTTCTAATAAAAGCTTCCTCTTGTGTTGAAACAATGGTTCATCCTGGATAATCATTTACTACTTCCAGAACAAAGCTGGACTTTTAATTAGGAGACTTGTTCATCTCTAATTTCCCACCCATATGCCAAAGCATTGGAAATTCTGACTAATAACCATTTCTCTGGGTTAATGCTTTGCCTACTGTTAGAAAACAAATTAAACCACTTTGGTCATTAGCTTTATTGCCAAGTCCTATAGCTCGAGTTATGAAGCCCCAAACATGTCCAATTCACTATCATATCAAAAAATAATGTTGAAAACTTTAAGCCAGTAGAAAAAAATATATATATATGTATATGTGTGTATATATATATATAATAATATATATATATTTGGTACCAGGGATTAAATCCAAGGGCACTTCATCACTGAATCACATCTATAGCTCATTATATTTTTTATTTGGAGACATTAGAGACATATATTTTTTATTTATTTAGGGTCTTCCCCAAGTTGCTGAGTCTGGCTTTGAACTTCTGATCCTCCTGCCTCAGACCATGAAACGCTGGGATTATGGTGCCCTACAAGAATACGTTCTCATCTGTTGGAAAACACAGGTTTGGGAGAAGAATGGTGTGTATTTAAATTTTGATTATTAGGTCTCCTACTTATGGGCAATTTGCATACCTCCTTAACCATCAGTGACCCCTGTATAAAATTAGAACTATACCACCTTGTAGGGGCATTATTGAACTGAAGTTAAACAAATGTGCATTATGGGCTTTCTTGAATCAGTGACTTCTCTGATTACTGAAGAAAGAAAAAGCAATGTGGAAATGGCAAAGGATGGAAGTGGAGCGAGTTTCAAAATAACAAAGTGCTGAACTTAGCAAATGGAACAGGCAACACATAATAGAGATCAGATCACTTCCAGTGTTTTTCCTCCTTCAACATGCTGTTATACCACTGATGCAAGTCTATCTTCTCCAGCAGCCTCCAGGAGTGTGTTTCTTTGAAACATATAAAGTAAATCCTATCTTAATTTTTTATTATTTCATAAATATTTGTAAATTACAAGAATGAAGAGAGAATACACATTATTAATACCTCAAGAATCTTGTTTCAGAAAGAATGAAGGTTGAAAGTCACATGAACAAATTAATTCAGGGATGTACTTACATAGTTTTTATGCCCTTGATAGTGAATGTCCGCAATTTCCTGTGCATGATTAAAACCAGTAATTGACCCCCAGAGAAAAGGAGAGAAAAGCTATTGACTTCTAGGCTACTAATACAGTATACAAGGTGAAAAGCTTCGTTTTGGATTTGCACCACTCTTTTTTTGATGAGCCATGGTCATTAGTGAGTCATCTAAAGTGTTTAATTTTAGCAACTAGTACGTATGTCAAGGAGTGGTTAAAAAAGATGTGAGATTATACTTAAGGAGTTTTATGTAAAATAAATATTTAATAACCATCATAACCAATTGTGTTTAAATGCTTACATGGATTAGTTCAATCTCCTGCCAATTCCATGAAACAATTTTTATAATTATACCTATTTTTCTGATTGAAAAACTGTTTTACAGCCAGAGAAAATAGCTTACCTAAGATTGCAAAGACCAGGAGAAGTGAACAAAGTTTTCAGGTCCAAGCAGTCCAGATTCATAGCATAAGTTCTCAACAAATAGACTATCCTTTTCCTTAGTTGTAGTCATAATGTTTATGATTAGTGGTAATGTTTACTTTGTTTCCATGTTAGCTTTATTGAAATAAAATATTTTAATATTACTGTTGTATATCAGTTTTTAGACACAAGGTAATAGACGGTTACTTGAGCTTATGGTATAAGGTTTTGTCTGGGACAAAAAACATATTTGTTTCATATTGGTTTAAGTATATTATATGATTTTGTGGTAAAATGCAAAAAAAGTAAAATTATTGTATTTTCTCAGCTTAAACAATCCATTAAATGTATATATACAAATGCCTAAATCATTTTGTTTGGTATCTGAGGATCAAATATGAAAAAATAAAGTCTTTTGATTCTAACCAATGAATATAGATTCTTTTAATTCTCCATTGAAATACATTGTCCACTGAATTCTCAACTTATGGTTCAATTCTGTGTGCCTTCTGAAACCTATCATTCCAGTAAAAGCAATTTCGCATCTCAAATATAAAGGTATTTTAGTCATTATTTTTCTTTACTCATGGGAGCACTTAACTACAGTGTATTTTGCTTCACTAAAGGTTTTTCTTCATTTGAAGTCACTCTATTAATTTCCCCAGGCCCTTTGAGCAACTTTGCCGGCTCATCCTCTTCTATATTTTATTTAATTGAAACCGAGTCCTTGCTTATTGTCTCCTCTCATTGCTTCTCTTCCTGGCAAGACTTTCATTTACAGCTCTGTTTCAATCATTGTCTTTCTGTCAAAAACTACATTCACTGAATTTCAAAAGTAGTTTGAGAGGCCTATAAAATATTCACATTTGAATATGTTAAAAATGCTGAATGATCATGGTGAAAACTAATCTTCTCATCTCTTTTTTTCTTGGTTGTGTTATGCCAAAACCAAGCCTAGGGCAGAGATTTTAGAGCAGGTAGTTTACTGAGATGTGACTTCTGGAAGTAGAGGGAAGCACTGGAGAGAGTGAGATGAGTCACAAAAGACACTGTGTGTCTGTGTCTTGCAGTTGAATACTGTACTGTTCAGGGTGCATTGGAACAGTCCCAGTTAAGGATGAGATATTGAAAAAGGAACAGAAGACTTCAGAAATGAAAGTATCTTTTTTTTTTTTTTTAATTAAAGGATAGAAAAAAATTCAAGACTAAATGTTGATTGCTTTTCATTAGGTTGGCCAGGGATGTTGTACTTTATCCTGCATGAATTTCTTTCCGTGGCCACATGGAAGCTAAGGCTTCCTTCAGTCTTGAAAATTTACCTTTCCAGACTGGACAATCATGTGCTTCTCATAAATAACTATGATATGCAACCATCATTTTTCCTTTTGCAAAAACTAAATTCACAGTATGATCTCTTCCATCACATGAGGCATGGACCATGAGAGAGACAGACTATTTTACCATGTCTCACTTTGTAAATCCATGAATAAAGTACAAATTGAACAGGGATATGTGTATTTAAAATGTTTATTTAAAATTAAAATTTGTTTCTTAAGGCAACTCTTTGATTCCTTATTTCCCTATAAAAATGCTACTCCAAAAAAGAACAGGTAATCAAGACAGCTTCTCCATTGTAATTTTTATTGATGGCAATCCTTCATTGCACAATTTGAACAACAAAATTAACAGAATAAAATCAAATATTTTATTTTTAAACCTAAAATGTAAAAATATCTTCTAATGCAAATAGATTGCAACTTAACTAAAATTAATATGGACAAAATGCAAAAGTTTTATTTTTTAGTGCTGCTTGCTTTTTAAAACAAATCTCTGATTTAAAGAGGGCATATCATTTTAACAGATAGTAGAATTTATTTTTTTCATTTGGCTATTTGGGTGTTTAAGCTATATGTTCATAGTTATTTTTTTCTTAAACAGAACAAGTATGTTTTCAAGAAAAACAGATAGCATCAGCAGGTACATTTTCCAGTTTAAGATGAATTGCTAAATACAATATTTAAATGTATCGCATTTTTAGATTCCTGTCTGTAGTCAGTTTTCTATGATGTTAATATTATTAGCAAAATTTGGCAAAACAAGGCAAAGACCATGAAATTGTATTTGCTATTAGAATATACACACAATACTACAGCAGTGAGTTATTTGTGATCCCTAGATGTGACCACATATTCGAACTCTGTTAGGTTTTCCCTATGACTCCTTTTCCAATAAAAACTTTAACAGGATCATTAGAGTTAGAGAATCTGCACAGGAAGGTGATATGGTTTGATTGTTTTTATCTCCTCTAAAATCCATGTTGAAATTTGATTTCAACATTAATCATTTTTGAGAGGTAAGACCATTGGGGAATACCTGAGTCATGAGGTCTCTGCCTTCATGAATGGATTCAGGTGTCCTTGTAGAAGGGATTAGTGGAAGGAGTTTGCCTCTTTTGGTCCTTCTGCCACGTGAGAACACAGCATCCCTCCCTTCCAGAAAACACTTAATGAAAGTACTACCTTGGAAGCAGAACTGGACTCTTACCAGGCAACATCTCTGAAGACATATTGACCTCGAATCTCCCAGCCTCCATGATTGTGAGAAGTAAATTTCTGTTCTGTACAATTTACCCAGTCTTAGGTATTTTGTTAAAACATCACTAACTAAGAAATAAGACTCAGAGATTTTCAGAAGTGATAAGCAGCCAGATAACTAGGTTTATCTCTCTTGCCATATTTACACATGTGTTCCAGATAGAAAGCCATAACCATCATGGAGATGTGTGGCTTATGTGGCTTATACACTTATTCAGGGGAGAAACAGCTGTTCTTCTGCAAGGTTTCTATGGAGCTGCCAGCCTCCAGACTTAATATTTTCAGGATCCACTTCAGCTTTAGAACTGTGGCTATGCTCTGATCTGAAGGCTTTCAGTACTGCTATGAGCTGGCCATTACACCATGGACTAGTTTTCCTCTAATGAACAATCTTTGCTCTAAAACTATGTTGAGGTGACTAAAGTATTTTCAGATCTACTTCATCCTCTGTGGCACTCCATACCAACCCTCTTTGCCACCTCTTTATTTTCATAGGAGTCATAACTGCACTATGTTTAAAAAAGTCTTTCATTAACCAAATACATATCATTGTCTTTTCTGTTTTCTTTGTTTTTTTATTTACAGAATTGTTATCTTAACCCCATAAACTTGCACTCTGAATCCTATCTTAACAGCTGGTTCTCAAAGGCCCCAACTGAACACTGAGGCATCTCTCTCCTCATCCTTGAGACATTCACCAACATGTGGCCAGTCTCACAAAATTATACTTACCCTGTAAGTGTTTGTGTTTAAAAATCTTTCCAAAGGACTTTTGGTTTTAAGTTTGATATGTAAAGACTTTGGAAGACATTACTCTCATCCAAGAAAAATCTGGACAAATTGAAAATCAATGATTTTGTTGTTGTTGTTGTTGTTCCACAGTAAATAAACAAACAACAACAAAACAGCTTAGTCTACAGGGCAACCCACCACTCTGAAATCTGGGGGAAAAGGAGAATACAGAGAATCACTGCTCAGACATGCTTACCAAAAACAAAAGCCATGGAGGTGAGAAACTGGTAAAGGCACAAAAATAGTAATTTTGTTGAATTGGTGAACACTTCATGGAGAACGATATGAGAAGAGAAAAACACTGGGGCTGCAGTTGGGGGGGTCTGACACCTCTATAGACTTGACTTCCAGTAAATTCATAAGGTTTTGAATTTACTGGAAGGTTCACACAGCAAAGATCTGAAAAAGGTCCCTTTGAGCTTTTACAGGGTAAAAAGAAAAGCAGTAGTTGTGAAATACTTGCACAACTTATCTTAGTAAAGACAAACTCTCTAAGAGAAATAGCCTCATTAGAGTCCTACCTTATAGCCATGGAATAGGGAATTTCTCTCGCTCCACCTCTCACTAACCCCCTGTCCTACCAAAAGGAGAGGGAACTGTACCTACCAACCAACCAACCAACATTTCAAGTCACAGATTAAAGACAAAAGACCACTAAAAGACCAAATGTAGTTGGAAGATTATAAAACTCACCTCACCATCACAAGATAGCTCCAGTACATAAATACTGGATTAGAAGTCAAAGAACTGCAAATCATAGACCCTGTCTGATAAAGATTACTCACAGAAGCCCAAAGGAGGGAACAAAAACAAGGACCTTGAACAATGCCCAGCCTCTGACAGCAACAGCTGAAATAAACATTAAATTCCAACTCCAACTCTCCTAGTCATTAACATAAAACTCATGATAAAGACTTTTTTTTAACCTGTTTTTCTGTACAGCATCTCTGATTTTCCAAAAAAAATGTAAGCATATCAAAAAGCAAGAAAAATAAATGTATACTTTGAGGAGGCAAGAGCTTCAGAACAAGACTTAAATATGACATACTTATGAGATTAATCAGGCAAACCATACAAAATAACTATAATTAATATGTTAAGTGCACTGAAGAATAAGTAGACAATATGCAAGAATAAGAAGGAAATGTAATCAGAGAGTTGGAAATTCTAAGAAAGGAACAAAATAAGATGATAGATATCCAAAGCACTCCAACAAAAATGAATAATGCCATTAATAGTCTCATCAGTATACTCAGCGCAAGACAAAACATCAGTGAGTTTGAAGACTGTCAATGGAAGCCTCCCAAACTGGAATGCAAAAAGATATAAGAATGATACCACAGAGCAGAACACTCAAGTGAAACTGGATCATTTTAGATGACATAACATTGGGCAATTAGTACATCAGAAACATAAAGAGAAATGGAGCAGAAGAAATATTTAAGTAATAATGGCCAAGAGTTTTCCATATTACTAACAAGCACCAAGATGTTAGATTCAGAACTGTTAAAGAACATCAAACTAGATAAATGCACTAAATACACATCTAATCCTATCGTACTCAAATGGTAGAAACACAAGACAAAGAGAAATTCTTGAAGAAATCTAGAAAGTGGTAAACATCTTACCTATGAAGAAACAATAAAAATTACAGTGGATTTCCAAGTAGAAATCAGGCAAGAAAAATAGTAGAGTGTAACGTTTAAAATGTTAAAATCAGAAACACAGCAATGTCAAAATGAACCCCACTATTATGTAAAACTATAATGAACTAAAATTTTTAAAAAGCAAAGCAAAGCACTGTGCTTGAATTACAGATTCAATGAAATTACCTTTCAAAAGTGAAGAGAGAAGGACTTTTCTCAAGGCAAACAAAACAGAGGAAATGCACTGCCTTTAAGATATGTCAAGAACAAACTCTACCAGAAAGAAAATTATATAATCCAGAAGAAAATCTATATAATAAAATGAAACCTCTTTAGCGGAAACAAATATGAGTAAAAATTATTCTTAATCTGTAACGTAACGTTATGGTTTAGATACGAGGTATCTCCCAAAAGCATATGTGTGAGACAATACAAGAATGTTCAGAGATGCAATGATAAGTTACAAGAGAAGTAACTTAATCAGCAGATTTATCCACTGTTACAGATTAACTGGACGTGCATGGGTGTGGCTGGATGAAGTAGGTCACTGGGGTTGTACCTTCGGATTTATATTTTTGTCTTTGACCAACAGAGTTCTCTCTCTGCTTCCTGGCTGTCATGTCCTGAGCTGCTTGTCTCTGCCTCGCACTTTGACTGCAATGTTCTGCCTCACTGTGGGCTCAGAGCTACGGAGACAACGGACCATAAACTGAACCTCTGAAACTGAGTCCCTAATAATCTTTTCCTCCTCTAAATTGTTCTCCTTAGTTCTTTTGGTCATAATAACAAAAAATCTAACTAAAACTGATAACTATCAGTTTAAAATAATAGAATAAATGTCTTGGGGGATTATACTACATGAACAAGAGAAATAAACAATAGCAGTATCACTAGTGACAGGGGGATGGAGGAATTTGAATCCCATGTTTTCATTTTCCTGCACAAAATGTAAAAAGAATTGTATATTTTTAGAAATGGGTTTAGATTAGTTAAAAATGTATTTTTTACACTCTAGGAAATACACCAAAAAATGTGTTACATTAATAAATTGATATACAATTGAGAGGAAACAAAGTGAAATCATAGCAAATACTTAATTAGAACCAAAAAGTGAAAGAGGAACCTCAAGCCACAGAAAAGAAAAAAGAAACAATAACATAGAAAATAAAAATTTGATTATATTAGCAATCACTTCAATTAGAGTGGTTTACATACATCAACTACACAAATACTTTCAGAGCGAATTTTTAGAAAGATTCAACTGTTGACTGTAATACTCTAACATCTAAACATTCTGATAGATTAAAGGTAGAAACACAAAAAGTGAACCATGGTAATACTAATCATGAGAAAGTTAAAGTTAATCACATGGATTTCAAACAATACAGACTTCAGAACAAGGGAAATTAAAATATTCCAAGATGACAGACCAATCTTAAGAATATGTGCATCTAACAAATGGACATCAAAATTTGTAAGGGAAAAACTGTTGTAAGTGAAAATAAAATCAGATATATCATTATTGAATTTTGAAGCTTTAGTCCATCTCTACCTAAACGATATATCAAGTGGACAGAGTTAAATAAGATACAGTTGACCAGAAATACACTAGATCTAAATGACATTTAGCAAATATTACATCTAACAAAAGCAGAATACATATTCTTGTATCCTCACATGCAACCATAAAACATACTTTGTCAAATGCAAACAAGTGGCAATCATGCAAAGTATGTTTTTTACTCTAATGCAATAAAATAGGAATAAAAAACCAAGATACAACTGCAAAATTACTGAATGTTTGGAAAGCAAACCACATGTATAAGTAGCACATGTGATAATGGAGACATAAGAAAAATTAAACAAGTATTTTTAGCTGAGAACAAGTGAAGTTTATCAAAATTTATCAGAAAAATATGAAGAGTTCAATACCTATGTTAGAAAAGAAGAAACATTCCAAGAGTGAAATCAGAAGCAAGGTAGGATAGGAGGCTCCTGACTTTCTCCTTACCCACAAATGCCCTGAAATATATCTGTAGATGAGTTGATTTTCTCTTAAAGTCAGAAATTAATTGAGAAGCTTTTACTGTCAGTCAACTTGCGCAACTCTAACAAACTACCAGAGACTCAGTACTGTATAAATGATCAACAGTACAGGAGTCTGGAAAGTCCAAGATAGAGGTGCCACCAGGTTGGAGTCTGGTGAGGGCAGCTCTCTGCTTCCAATATGGCACCTCATTCTTGCATCCTCTGGAAGAGATGACCACTGTGTCCTCACATGGCAGAAATGTCAGAAGTACAACAGGATGATCACTACTTCCCTTCAGCATCTTTATAAGGTTCAGCCTTTAAAAGGCTGCACCCTCATGACTTTATCACATTCTAAAGATCCATCACGTGGCAATTAAGTTTCAACACAGGAATTTGGGAGGACATTGAGACTGTATCACCTGCACAATAGATAACTGACAAAATGTACACATCAAATGGGTAGAAGAAGCTGATGCACACTTGGGAACAAATGGAACTCTGACTCTATGCCATACAAACAGAAATAAATTTCTAACAGTCTGCTCCTACATGAAGAGAGAAAACTAGGACCAGATGTTAGGGTCCTAAGTCTAATGTTTACTAGAGCTTTTAATTCACACAGCTTTAGGAACAGAGGTGACTAGACATGCATAAGTATCTCTGGACCACAAAACAAACTAGCAGCATCATGCAAGAACACAAGCACTTACAGATGTTTCATTGCCTGTGATCAGGGCAGAGAAGGGGCCAAAACATATGGATCCTAGGATCTCGATGAAGGAATCTACCAGCATATTCTTCTATATGCTGCTGACACTCAAGTCTCTAACTAACCAGCATCAGAGATTTAACTGGTGTGACAGACTACTTTCTGGAACCTGATTGATAGCTTAGTATTTCACAGGCTTTCTCCTCTGAATCACTCCAGCATTAAATCTAGGTCTACCAAATTCTCCTTTAAAAAAAGTTTGTCCACACAATAAATAGGTCAAATTTTACAACTCCCATCTAAGGGACTGAATTCTAAATTTCTCATCCCTTACAGCCAAAATGGGTAGACATGAACTCTTCCTTGATCACAATACAAAAATTGAATTTAAACAGGCATGCAAGCAGTTCCAGTGGCTACACCTACCTGTACACTTTAGCAATAGATAAGACACTAAAATACACAATTTATGCACAGGTAAATCACTAAAATGCACAATTCCTGGGTTCTCCTGCAGCAGTGCTTTGCTATATATTCTCCCAGTTGCTACCTGATAGTGTGGCTTCTAACTCACCTGTATCACAGAGTTATGGATCTAACAAACAGTAGATCTTTTGAGAACTGAATGGGAACCTAGATACTCCCTAAGTTATTTCCTTTGGTTCACTGTAGTGATAAATCCTGGTCTGCCAGTACTTCCTGGAAGTAAATTGTCTACACATTAGGCATTCCACATTTTTCATCTTCCATCCAAAGAAATGAATTCTAAAGTTCCAAGAATGAAAGGGACTTGGCTTTTGCTAGCTTTCATAGATTACAGAAGGTAGAGGTGGTTTTACACATGCACACATGCATTTCCAGGAGCTACCCAACCTAGGATACTAGGTCCATCTTATAGTTTCTCCATACAGTATGTGGTTTACATACTTTTCCAGATGATACTTGTTAGATCTCCTATCTAGTCTGCTTCTGGGAGTTAATAGGGAAGACACGCAATAGAACTCCAGGATACTATATAGAAATTTGGATATTTCCTGAACCTTTTCCTCTGACTTGCTTTAGCAATAAAGCCAGGTCTGTAATTTCTTTCTGAAAGGTATTTGTTCACATATCAATAACCAAAGCTTCTAGATCTACCTGAGAAATTACCTTTTTAACCATCATCTTTTTCTAGGAGTTGATAGGGTCTACATTCCTGAATCTCCCTAGACTACAGAAAAAACACAAAGGTATATATTCAGTGTCCTAGCTTATTACCTACATCCCCAGGATCAGTGAGAATAATCTTAATGAGAGTGTAGGCATTTGCTGCAGGTGTCTTCTGCAGTTCAGTGTAGACAGAGCATAAGATTAACTCCCACTCTTATGCTCACTCTAGGATAGAAAGAACTAAAGCACAAATGTAACACTCCAATGTTACAACTGCTTCAGGAGGGAGAGGCTTCTGATGGCATTGACAGGACTTGGTACATCCTGATTTACTTTTAGAATAAGAAGTATGGTGGTTCAGTACAACACAAAGATTTGAGAGGCAACTTAAATCTCTGGCCAAGCTAGATTATGCTACTCTCCTACATAAAGTCGCTCATACAGAAATGGGAGAAATCTTATTATGACATCAGTTGTGTTACTTGTAAATGAAAATACTGAAAAATTTAACTTTATCATGTTAGAAATGTCTCTTCATTTGGAGTGTCAACAAGGGAAATATTTACACAGATTCCAGGAAGAATCTTTGAGGTTTTAAATACGACCAATCCCTGTCACTGCTCCCTCCCTCCTCACCAAACGTATGTACTACACTGTTGTCTAACTCCATAGAATAGTGTAATAAGCTTCCTGACTTTATATAACTGAAATTTGCAGTATTCTAAAATCTGACATTTTTTCAATTTAACGTCCTCTGAGACTCATATATGTTATTCAGGTACATTACCTTGTTATTTTTTATTGCTGTAAGGTGTTTGTCATATGATTATGATATTTGTTTATTCATTCTATTGTTGATGAACATTTAGGTTCTAGATTTTCACTACTATAAAAAAAGATGTCATAATTAATTTTGTGAAGTTCTCTTAGAGCAAATGTGGACTCATTTCCGATAGGCTTATACCAAGGATTTGAGTTGTTGCCTTCAAATGTTTGCAAAAGTTCAATTGTACATGATGCCAAAAGAGTTTAACTCTGTAAATTTGTATCACTAATTTATATTCCTCTCAGTAGTGATGAGTACTTCTCATGATTTCAATTTCTATTTGTCTGAAGACTAAAAAAGTAAAGTATCTTTTCATGTGCTTCCAACTCATTTAGATTTTTTTGGCAAATTGTCTCCCTACTGTTTCACTGACTTGGTACAGGCAATTCAGGGTTTATCAGATGGTTCATGGACCACATTTTAATAGAAGTGTTATAAAGGATAAGTGACCTCAAATGCTAGGCTATGTTCTCTCTTTTCTTTTCTGTCTTGTATTGACTGTCATTTTTCAGGTCTTGTAATTTCTCTGATGCTGTCAAAAAGGTATTTGTAGCTTGCTGGGTTTCTCTAATTCTTTGCAGTAGGAGTATGTAGGCCTATTTACCTAGACCTCCTTTAATAGAAATGGAACACATAATTCTGTTTTTAAGAATGTCAAGTATTTTTGTTATTTCTAGAAACAATTATCTAGTCTAAAAATTTCCCCTTATCACAGTGAATGCAATGGCAGGGAAGAAGAATGTTTTGGGGGCTTTATTTTAATCTCTAAGTTTTAGAATTCTTAAAAGCCTAATGCAACCTCTATTATATTCATAAAAATAATATGATAATTATAAACCATCATTTAAAATTTATTATTTTTGTTAATCTCTTAGAAAAAACAGAAATTCTCTTTTGATTATGTATGATTTAAGAATTATTTTATTTTATATTTTTAATTAGTTTGATTTATGTCACATAATTATTTTCTTTATACTTGAACATTATTTAAAATCTATTTTCTATATGAGATAGAATGCTTCCATCAATTGAATGTTCAGATTGAACTCTAAGCTCTGATCATGTAATTTAAAAGGCTATATGATCTAGTCCACAGTCCATATTATTTAACATAATATTTTCATCTATTATCTCTCTAGCACAGACTATTTTATAAACTTTATCATTTATTAGTACAATGCCTTATTTCAGTAGCATATAAATGCATTTTATATGCTATTAGCAGATTTCATGTACTATGAAAATCATTTGCATTGTAATAAAAGTGTATATTTTTAAAGAAAATTCATAAAAATATTTGTTCCAAAAATACAAGTGTATCTGGGCTTTTTTCAAGTCTGTCATTTCTTTTGCCTTGAATTTTCCAAAGCAGTGACCTTCCGATAGCTTTAGAAAATGTGTGCTCAATAGTCAGTTTACCACCAAGTTCCAATTTGGGATACTAAGAGGGAACTCTAAGGGTCCATTTAGATGACAAATGGAAACATTTTCTGTTTCTCTTACTGAATAGCACTTTAAGAACATAATACATACACTGTAGTTGTCACAATATCCTTTAGTTCAAGAATTCTGTTGTTAAATCTATCAAAAATAAAAAAAGGTAGATAGCAGATTTTCCCATTTATTTGTTCATGCCATTTCTTCAGTATTAATTGCTGGCTTCTAAAATATGGTATTATTGAAGGTGTTTATAGATAATCATGAAGTGACTAATCACTTTTCAGGTCCCTATTTTCTTATTTTGATTTACACAATTTTCATAATGCTTTATCAAAATGAAATCCATAACTACAGATTTTCCTTTAACATATCTGATGATAATTAAGAAATAGATTATAAGGGCTTCATTTCCATGGAATCAGCTAAACAGAACCTACTAGAAAAAGCTAAGTGACTTTTGCCAAGAAAATATTTTAAATAATCTTTCTGACCTCTGTAATTCAAAAATTTATTTAAATTCTATTCTCCATTTTGGGTCATACTTCAATCACATTGGGTTTTAAAGATGCTTCTTCCATAATCAAGCACTCCACACTATCAGACCTAAGGCATTCTTGTGAATAAAATGCCTATGAACCATAGCGTTGGGAATCACATCTGGTCAATATGCAATCTTTGTAGCACTATGAGAAAGGTTCTTCCTCAGCAGTGAACTGGTGAGGTGAATAATTCAGGTAAGAATTGACATTGCTGGAGGCCAAATTGCTGAAATATTTCTCGATTAGAATTATAAGAACATGAGAGATTTTTGGAGAGAGAATAAAGGTCATTTGGTCCATCAAGGCATATTCTTTTTAGTACTCCATTTCCCCAAGGATGGCATCTAATTGTTTCTTGAATGACATTCCTGCTTTTTGCCTCAACAACTTTGCCTGCAGGCTCTTCTAAGCATTTATTATTCTCCACATGAAAATGTACTTTCTGAAATATGTGCTGAATTTATTTTTTAATTTCCATTTATGTCTTCTTGTCCTATAATCTCTGTTGAAATGGAAATAATAATTTGGGTTGACATTATCTATGGCAGTTAAGACTTTATATGCTTCAAATCAGACAGCTCCAACCCTGTCCTTAATATTATATGTCCAGATTTACAGTCCAGGCCACCAGCTCTGAATAATAAACAGTGGTAGAGGTCCTAGTTACAACACTTTTCCAAAATGTATATTCTTTCAATATACATTTTTTTCTTTGCAGAATGAAGATTATCACTTACTGAAAATAAATGAAAAATTAATATATTAATAGTGGGTATTTCCAGGTCACTTGCGAATATGCACGAATATTACAGGTATTACATACATGTGGATATGTGTGTATGCACATCCATACATACATGGTGTACAGACATATTGTTGCATGGTGTTGCAGATATATTGTGCATGTATATGTATATTATGTGTATATATGTGTGTACTTGTATATAGTTTTTTACAGACACAAAAAGTTTTTAAGTCTGAGAACTCAAGTCCATTTTGCTTTGGTTTTTGGAAATTCTGGGAAAAAGAGATCACTATGGACCCAATATATATTTCCCTTCTCAATATCAATGAAATTTCAGAACAATCAAACTTTCCCATTTGACTCGTAGTAGTGTTGTTTGTCTCTTTAGTTAAGCAACCTTGTAATCACATCCCCATTGCCATGATTGCTGGTTCTAGAATGAGCTAAGCCAGGATAAGGGATTTAGTTAATCCAGTCATCTCCTGACATTACACATGCAGTAATGACTGGTTTGTTTTATCCAGTAAAAGCAGTTTCAGGACCCTGTACTCATTATGAAAAGCAATAATTTGGCTTCTCTTAAGTATAAACAAGAAGCATGTGGTTTGATACTGTTGCATATTGCTCTCATAAAGGAACTCAGGAGACACCAAGCAAATGTGAAAGAGGCAGAGACTCTTAAGGTGGGAACTGGAGTTCATAGGTCAAGTTTAACTTTTGAGCATTATAACATTGCATTGTTTAAACAGATGGAGCTTGGGTTTTGTACCTACAAAGAAAAACTTTCAAGTCAATAGTCTAAGCTTTATTTTTCATTTAATTTATATTATTTTGCCTTGCTGGTCGTTATATGATTGTTTACTTTTCATATTTGTGTTTGTCTGAAAATTATTAGTTGCCTTCATACTATTACATAAATCGGTTTTAAAGGACTCACATAAAATCATTAAGAATAATAAAGAAACTACACAGGCAACTGTCTGTGGCTGGGCAAACACACACACAAACACACACACAAACACACACACACACACACACACACAAATACAGCACTAAAAGAGCAGCACATGGGCTAGGGAGGCAACAAACTTGGTCTACTGCTGGGTCCAGCAGTATATTGAGCTCAACAACTGCTGGTATAAACATTATAAACATGAGTTCCAGACTTGACATTTTAAAAATTTTTTTATACAAACGGGCAATATCAACCCAGTTACCCAAAGAGGCTCTAGCTGAGGAAATGAACATTCCTTCAGAATATACTGAAATAGGATGTCCAGTGTGGACTTCTCATTTATGTGTTGTTTCTAAAAGAGAACATAGGAAAAGAAATGTAATTTTTTTTATTATCAGGGTCCTTGTCATTAGGTTTATTGTCACAAGAGTAGGGAAGACTTCCCTATGATCGTAAAAGATTCTTTAATCACAAAGGAAGAGGAAAGTTATGACAAGAGATATCTTTTTTATTCCTTTTATCATAAAAGCAGCAGGATACTCTCCCTTTATCATGAGCAAAGTGAATCTCTTTTCCCAGCTCTCCTTTGAAACAACTTTTGGAAGGAGAGGGTCATAAAGTTTCAGAAGAAAAACGGTGATTCTGAGAGTATTTAGAATTTCTAGGCCTATTTCCTAAGTAGGAAATAGTGGTTTGAATCTCTCAGATTGCATTTTAAACTACAAAAACCTTCATAAATCTCAATCCTCAATGACCAAGTCATTTTAAAAAATTAAACTATGATTTTCACAAATTTATTAATCCATTCTGAGATTCCCTGAGTTTATCAGGACCTTCCAACAGGAGGCCTTGTATATATTATAAAACCTTAAAGTTTAGAATTTGTGCAATATAAAATCATGCAAGATTTCATAATAAGAAGAGGTAAAATTTAGTCCACAGTTATTGGTCTGAAGTGACAATTCTAAATTGACTTTCTAGAAAATAAACTCTACAATACCTATCACATGATGGACATCATGCACACTATCCAACTATGATTAATTTTGTGTTGCTATTCTTTTAGTTAAAACTTACATTTAATTGATGCATAAAAATATAAAATTTGTACACATTAATGGAGTACAATGTGCTAATTTGATGCAGATATACACTGTCTGATGTTTAAGTCATGTTAAACGTATCTCATCAAATACTATCATATTTCTTCAGTGAAAACATTGAAAATCCTTTCTTCTAGCTTAATTTTCTAATGTCACTCCTCTGTGCAATAGTGCTCCAGATCTTCATATTCCTATATAACTATTTTTGTACCCATAAAGTAACTTTTCCCCACCCATTCCTCTTCCCATATACTGTTCTTTGATATTATCAGTGATTTTATTCAAAACTAACAAAAAAGAGCAGTAGCAAAAAGATTTGTTGTAGTACATTGTCAAATGTGCATGCTCCCTATTTTTATGACATATTATGCTATTATCTATATCTCAATAAGAGAAAATAACTGAATTCAGGAGATGTTTATAATGTCTATTATTCTAAGAAATAACTGTATTCATTTTTTACTTTAAATATTTTAAAATATATTTCTACTAAGAAACTAGGTTGGAGTAAGTATAACTCTGCACATTGTCAAAGGTATAAGTATTGCACCTATTATTGAGCCACATTTCAATGGTCAATAATTTAATGTATTTAATAGAGTACCACCATATAGGTATTTTATTAATTAACATATTAGGAAAAGCCAAAACTTATAAGTATGATTAGAGAAATTTGTGAAATCCTGCCTTTAATATTTCAATCTAAACTGTCAGATTTTATTATTCAAAGCAAATGAAGATACATTTGCTCTTTAGGTGTTAATTAGATTGGCACAACTATAAATTTGGAATTTACAAAAAAGTATAAAGATGACTGCTATAGCATGAAGTTCATGCTCACCATACACCACAGTTATTCTAATAAATGACAATGGATTTCTAAGGCAAATAATTATCTGTGAGTAAATTGCATGTTGGCTTGACACTGGCTCCCACAGAAGCTGGCATATCCCTTGCCAATCTCTTTCTTCCCCCTGATCTATCCCTTTTCAACAAACACATCTAACAGCTGTGAATGCAAACGAGGCACATTTGGCAAAAGTGGGAAGCAGATGCCAAAGTCTGAATGTATGTTCTATTCACAGCATCAGGGCCTGTTGCTAACTCCTTGGTGTCACCTCAGCTGACTCCCTTTTTAGATTGTCTACTGGCAGGCAACAGAGGCGCATCTGGAGGTATTGTTGAGGTCATGCAGCTGTGGCCTGGTCTTGATTAATTTATTAGATTACACCCATTTTGAGGAGGTTTCTTGTTTCTAAGAATGTTTTGGAAAAAAATAATATAATAACACCGTATTTCACATATTTATATAGCTTTTTAAATAATACTAAGGAGATTTCATGATAAAATCCCTGAATATCAGAATTTCATACTTTTGCCAGTGAAGCATCGGTATCTGAAATAGTTAAAATGCAATTCCATTGCAAAAGATTTTGAACTAATATAAGGAACAAATTCATGTTAGAAACTACATAGTAAATAATTTCAACTACATAGGCAGAAAATTACCAGCTTATCTTACCTCGGATGCTCTTTAAACCTAAGTTAGGCGTGCAAGCACAAACTTTGTAGGGGCATCAGTATGTGAAGCAGAAGGTAGGAACAGTGTGCAAGGTGAGAGGGTAGGAAAACAGGGAAGATCAGAAGTCCAACCACAGGGTAGACAACTCTCGATAACTTCTGGATCGTACAGTAATTTCTGGGGATCCTTCTGGGATATTTCTTTGAGAGGTTCATATCTGAGGAAGAAATGGAAGAGTTATTGGTTTCCATTCCCCTGTGGTCAAAAATTATATGTCATTCTCCCCTACAACCCTGGAACTTCTTGGTTGTGTATGTGAGAATATTGACAGGTTTCTACAATTTTTTCATTTTACGGAATAAGAAAAAAGTGCACGTACCTGCATAAAAGCATTTTGAGATTATGCCTGAAATAAGAGCGCATTACTGAATTCTGGACTAAATGGTGTAACTTACAAGAGTTAAGATAGTAAATAAGCAGTAACTAACACCCAGTCGCTATTAAAAAAAAATGTTCCTATTTGATGGTCATTCAGAAAATGTAGAAATCAGAAATCATGCAAAAATGATAAATCTTGATAATGTTTCTTTAAAGATGCCATTAATACCAAAGCATATTTAGATTATCTATTGAAATCTATGAATCAAGGCTTTCTCTGAGCTCTGAACATATATTATTGCATTCATTCTCATAATAACTCTAAATGTAGATATTCTTATCATCATTATTTTACTTTATAGTTCATATAAAAAAGGTATAGAAAAGTAAAGCAATTTGCTCAGAATTATTCAGGTAACCAGGTGCAGACTAGAACATGCCCTCCATTCTGGACACTGCATAAACAGAGTATCTATTAAAGAACTGTTCCTTAGTGGAGAAGAAATGCCTGCTGACTTCAGAGCCTGGCATTATGCTGGACTTTCCCCTCACAAGCAACTTGCTGAACCTGGCCATAGACGGTGCCCATGCCTCACCTTCATCCCCCCTCTTTTCCTGACTCAGGAGATCTTCATGTAGTATTTCATTGAGCTTCCTCCTTCACACAGATCCACTCACATGGTCATTTTCTTTGTCTTTGCTTTCAAAGACATCTCTGAAGAATAAATCATATTTAAACTAATCAAAAAAGAAAAAAAAAGAATATTGACTTCCTCAGATTTTGCATTACTATCTGATAAAACTTACTTTTCTTCACAGGAATGATGGCTGCCTGACTCACTGGAAAAGTAAAATTGAAGGGGGAAAAAAGTAAAGAAAACAAAAAAAAAAAATACTAGATTGAGACGTAGTTCTCTGCTGGAGTGCTTGCCTGGTGTGTATGAAGCCCTGGGTATGATCATCAGCTCCATAAAATCAACACCGAAAAGACTAAGTGGAAAAATACTGTTACCCACCCTCGTTGTACATGTAGAAGGAAACTAATTTTTATGAATTATATCTTCAGATTTTTATTAAGTTTAAGTTTGGAAACCAGAATAGAATAAGGGTTAATTAGCTATGCATTGGTGTAGTACAGATCATTTGATTCACCAAGTGGAGTGTCATGTAATATAAACTCAAGTATAGATGATATGTACTACGTGGGAATAATGAAGAACACTAACAGTTATCTTGAGTCTAAGATGAAGAGGAATTTGTATATAGTACACAGAGTGGAATCAATTTAGGCCCTCAGACAAGAGCAAGGGAGAAGATAATACTTGAAAAAGAGAATCTTACCAACTAAATTTGGGGTTAGGTTGAATTGGGTAGTAAAGCAATTGAAATGAAAAACAACAAAGATGATCTGTTTTCAAACAAGAATTAGTGAGGAATTCAGAAGATTTGTCAAAGACATAATTGCCAACATGGAAAGTGTTATGAAATATATGAATATGTGATTCTAAGTCAAATCTTATGATGCCAAGATCTATGTAGTACTATAGAGACATACAGGAGAGGAAATTTCAGGAAAAATAAATGATACACATTAATTTATTTTTTAAATTGTGTTCTAATAGTTCAATCCATTCAAATTTGTGAATGAATGAATGGATTAAAAAACTATAAATGAGTAAATAAATGAATGACTGAGAAGAGAGAAAAGGATATTCTGTATTATCTAAGGCAGAATTTATACTTTAGGAATTCAGATATTTTCCATGTGGTTGCTTAAAGAAAAATAAAGAGAAGAAGAAGAAGGATAGCAGTTTAAGGAGACCATAAGTTGTATGCAGCCAAAAAGATCATAGAAGAATCAGAGCTGGTGTTATCAACATAGAAAAAGGGAGAAATTGGTATTGAATCCTATATAGAACATAAAAATTGTGGAAAAACATTTTGGAGTGAAGAAAAGCACATGATAGAATGATGTCAGTGCTGCAGAAAGAAGAGGCCCTAGAATGCAAGAGACAAAAATATTGACAAATGCAGTGCACTGCTGTGTCAAATTGACTAGAAAGTATATTTCTAAAGGTATTTTCC
The DNA here is from genome assembly GCA_020662805.1 of Glaucomys volans. NCBI lineage: Eukaryota > Metazoa > Chordata > Mammalia > Rodentia > Sciuridae > Glaucomys > Glaucomys volans. The sequence goes on along the minus strand of JAJEJO010001373.1, from coordinate 205,199 downwards.
CTGATTCATCTTCACATCTCCAAAACTGAATTTAGTTATGCATTTAGTTTTGCTTATAATGGAAATTCTTAATTAAAGCAAAACATTTGGATTGGCACCTTGTAAATGAGAGAAATAAATGAAACATGGTTGCATTTTTAAGACAGGTCATAAAATATTAAGATGCAATGAGATAAAAAATATATCTCAATTAGACTAGCATATTAAAAACATAAGAAATTAATACATTAGGAATTGTGGAAGTTTTGCTGGATAAAACAAAGTCCTTCATTTGTGAATTTTAAATTTTTAACTTCTAAATGAGAATTGATGGACAGTAACACTTCTAGTCCACCTTTCTAAGTAACATGATTATGTACATTTCAATGCAGAGTATTATCCAGTAATGGGGTTAGCAAAGAGGCAGCTATTCTTCCACCTAGATGATCGGAAAAATGGCGTTCTTAGACATGTTTTTTGTTGTTGTTCAGTGAGAACTTAAAGGATACCAGGATATTTTGAGAAATATTATTGAGGAAGTAGGAGTTTTAATTTGGACATTTAAAGCAACTAATGAAAATGTCTCTTCTAAACTTACTTTAACTTAGCATGAATATGCTAACAATGCTACCAATATGTCTCTATTTCTACCTTATATGAAGGAATTATTTTGAAGAAGAAACTATATTAATTGTGAAAGTTAGCAATTATTTATGAACGTTAAAGATGTGCCTCCACTTAAAAATAATTTGTTAGTTTAAACTAGTTGTGAATATGATTAAAACTTCACTTTGTTAGACAAGTATATTTATAAAGCATGATGTTCAAAGACAGTTTATACATTAAATCCCTTGTCTAAGATTTAATATGATACCCTTGTAATTTTAAATGTAAAGTTACTATTGTACTTATAATATGAAATACAGCAATGTCTACTGGTTAAACAGTGTTTCCTTTTTCTTTTCTGTTTGTATTATAATGATAAAGTTATAAGTAGCTGTGAAAAATATCTGGCAATTTAAAAATTGAAAACTTATATTATGAATATTAAATGGTCAAGAACTGAACATGAAGAAAGGAAAAAAAAAAAAAAAAAAACAGGAGAAACAGATGGGGAGGATGTGAAGCCAACCAAATTTAAGAAGCTGAAACCAATTAGAAAGTTGTCACTGAAACCCTTCCACAGCAGACCTAAGACAGAGAGCAAGTATAATGATAAAATGCCCTGGATGAAAGCTCCTAAAGTTGGTGGAATGTCAAGATGCAGGAAGAGTATAATGTTAGTACCTTCATAAGCAATGTATGAGTCGTTCAAGGCAAGACTGTTTCTGGTCTTGGAATCCACACTGAGCACAGGATGAAATGAGGAAGAGATTGGCAATGCCATCAATCTATGACCTGGCCACATGCTCAGAGCTTCTATGGGTCCGATAATTGGCAACAGGTTAAAAATGGAAGTTCATTATGTGGTAAGGATTTAAATAATGTAATGTTATATTCTTTGAAGGAAAGGGAAAAATGAACCTAGGGAAAAATGAAAGATTGATTAATAAGTTCAATTTTTTTCTACCTTCTTCATATCTACTTTGGTAGACTTCCATTTTATCAAAAGTAAGGATTCAAATCTGTATTAGTGAACCTTATATTTTGAAAGAAAGCAAATACTCTTTACCTAATAAATCTTCAAAAACAATTGAAAAATTTTCTCAATGTTTATCACAATAAAAATGACCTCATATCCAGCATTTTAAAACATGCAGTATGATTTACTTTAATTTGTGTTCTGTAGTTTTGAGGATCAGATACTGATTTTGGTTGTAGAGCATGTTGGGTCTGATTATTTAAGGTATTATATCTCCAAAAAGAGGAAAAATAGTAATTAAAATATGCTTGTTAATTATTTGAAAAACATATTAAACATACCAGTATTCACCTTTAGCCCTGCAGAGAAAATAAATAAAGCCATATATTATTCAAATAGGTTGCAGATCACATATATGAAGTGTATTTTTCAAGTTACTTCAAATAATGTTATGGGTTCATATTCATTTACAATGATGAACATTTATATATGAAAGTAAAGCAATGTAACTGAAATTTAAACATCAAGATTAAAAGAAATTTTGAATAACATCAATTAGGAAAATAGGTTGCGCATTCTTTGACTTAATACATGCTACCTAGAGTATATTAACTAAAGATTATTTTTCAGTAGGAAACTTGTCTGTATATTAAACAAATAAACAACAACAAAATCAGAAAACAGCTTTTCCTGGATATTCATTTCCTATTGAGAACAAGAGTAAATCAATAGAAAAGGAAGTCAAATGAAAACCTGGAACCTACTTTTATATTCTACTCAGGGGCTACATTTTACTTATAAAGATTCTAGGATATAAGGAAAATAAAGTAGTCAGTCTTCTCCTTATAAATACTGCTATACATGAACATGTTGATTTCTGAATCCTACACTGAACATTGTCTATGAACTACAGAGTTTTCCTTGCTTGCTATGTTGTTTAAAATATAGAAAAGAAATTATGCAATAGGAAATACATTTGGTCTGGAAAGTCATGAATGCTGCAATCATCTACTTATTAATCCATCACAGTATTCAAACCTTCACTTGGAGAAAAAAAAATGAGTGTAAATAATTGCATTTCATATGGTCTATTGCCCACACCCCTTTTTTCTTCTCTAAGTCTCTATGAAGAAAAAAATATATTGAGACAAGAGGGTCCATTAATTGACTCAGTTTTGCTAATAATTATTCATTATGTATCTGTAAATATTTGTATAACTTTACCAAGTTTCATTTTCCCAAAAGAATATATATTTTTCAAAGTTTATAGAATATAGATTAAATGATCAATGATCAGCCAATTATGCTATGGACAAGCATTGAAATCATACTGAGATACTCTATCATCATAGTAATAAAATTAATAAAGTTATTTTTACTTAAATGTGTCCCAGAGAAAAAGAAACCTGTAGCTGGAGGTAAAAGTTAAGAAGCAACTTGGGATAAGGGCCCACTCATGCAACCCCTCAGCAATCATATTCCAAAAGCAACACTGTTTTACCTAGCTGATTGTAAGGAGGTTGGGTTTTGACACTTGAAGGATTATTGTTAAGATAACTCTGGTATGTAATTTGGGGTATGTCTTAGCTTTTTAATCACAATACAAAAAATTTGAGAAAAATAATTTATAAAGAAGTAAGTCTTACTAGTTCTCAAAGTTTTGGAGATTACATTTCATGATAAATTGGTTCCATTGCTTATGGACGTATAGTAGCACATCCTGGCAGGAGAATGTGATGGAGAAAAACTGTTCATCTCATTACTAGGAAAGGATAGAGAAGAGGAACTGACTGATGTCTCACAATCCCTTAAAGGACATACTTCCAATAACCTAGACTTCACTTTAAGTGTCACCACTTAACAGCTTCTCAATTCCCAATAATGGCACCTTAGGGACCAAACTTTAATACATGGACCTTTGGAGGACATTCATTCAAACCATAGTAATCACAATTTATTGTCCGGACAATATACTAGAATCTGAGCATATCCACTGAGCGTTCTTATTCTTATTCCTTCCTCTTATCTCCATAGTACTTGGTGTCTTTAGCTGTAAATGAAATAAATGCTTAATGAATATACCTGTATACAACACATTATTTGCTTGCTTAAGTATGCAAGCATCTTGAATGGACTCAGCCATCTGTAAAATGCAGAGGGTTGAAAATGCAATAGATATGCTAACTATCTGTTCTTTGTCTGTGAAAGCACCCACGATTGGCCCAAAACCTTTAGGCATCTAGACCCACCACTGAAATGATTTTTTACAATTGACCAAATCAACTAACTCTTTCTATAAAGTATAGGGTCAGTTTCCCTATGTTCTACAGATTCCCTCTTGCCCTCTTAATGCAATGCCCCAGATTATGGGGGGGGGGGGAGAACCTGTTTGTGGTTTAAGTAGTTTCATACTCTGATTTCCAGGGGCAATTTTATCATATCTTGTTCCTTCTCCATTTAAGTTAAAAGTAAATGGCAATCACTGATTTATAAATGTTAATTCCCAAATTGTTCTGCATTTTCCTTTGAATTCCTGGTGCTAAAAATGCACTTGACTCCTCTGAAGAAGTTGAAACTATTTTCACAATGATTGTAGAAGTGAGGTACTACTGGTATTTAATGACTTGGATTAAAAAATAATAGGTATAGTTTGACTTTCTAGACTTGGATCACAATCATGACCCTGTATTTTCCAAATTAATTTTTCCAAAGAGAAGGGTATATTTTCACCAAAGAGTTTTTTTTTTTCAAAGTTTTTTAATTTTTTAACTTTTAATTAATTTATTTTTATTTGTTCACATTAATTATATGTGACAGTAGAATGCATTTTGACACATATTTTTAAAAAATAACACTTCCTTAACATGACTCCCAAAGCGCAAGAAATAAAAGCACGAATCAATAATTGGGATAGAGTCAAACTAAAAAGCTTCTTCTCAGCAAAGGAAACAATCAGCAATGTGAAGAGAGAGCCTTCAGAGTGGGAGAAAATCTTTGCCACACACACTTCGGACAGAGCACTAATCTCCAGAATCTACCAAGTACTCAAAAATCTTTACACCACGAACACCAATAACCCAATCAATAAATGGGCCAAGGAAATGAACAGACACTTTACAGAGGAAGATCTACAAGCAATCAACAGATTTATGAAAAAATGTTCAACATCACTCGTTATAAGAGAAATGCAAATCAAAACCACCTTAAGATTTCATCTTACCCCAATTAGAATGTCTTTTATCAAGAACACAGGCAACAACAGGTGTTGGCGAGGATGTGGGGAAAAGGGTACACTCATACATTGCTGGTGGGAGTGCAAGTTGGTGCAGCCACTCTGGAAAGCAGTGTGGAGATTCCTTAGAAAACTTGGAATGGATCCACCATTTGACCCTGCTATCCCACTCCTTGGCTTATACCCAAAGGACTTAAAATCAGATTGCCTCAGTGATGCAGCCACATCAATGTTCATAGCTGCTCAATTCACAATAGCTAGATTATGGAATCAACCTAGATGCCCTTCAGTAGATGAATGGATAAAGAAACTGTGGTATATATACACAATGGAATATTACTCAGCCATAAAGAAGAATAAAATTATGACATTTGTAGGTAAATGGATGATGTTGGAAACTGTTATGCTAAGTGAGATCGGCCAATCCCAAAAATCCAAAAGCTGAATGGTCTCTCTGATAAATGAATGATGATGCATAATGTGGGGGGGAAAGATGGCAAGAATGGAGGAAAGATAGCTAGCATAGAGGGAAGGGAGGGGTGGGGGCGGGTGGGGAGTAAAATCAATAACAGAGTGTGTGACAGATATCACTGCCCTGTGTACATGCAAGAAAGCACAGATGGTGTGACTCTACTTTGTGTACAACCCTTGAAACAATAGCTGTACTCCATTTGTATTCAATGAATCAATAAGTAAATAAAAGAAAAAAATTAATTTTTCCAAAGAGAAGGGTATATTTTCACCAAAGAGTTTTTTTTTCCAAAGTTTTTTAATTTTTTAACTTTTAATTAATTTATTTTTATTTGTTCACATTAATTATATGTGACAGTAGAATGCATTTTGACACATATTTTTAAAAAATAACACTTCACCAGAATTACTCAGGTTGTAAGAAAATCAATTTAATAATAACCTCACAGTACAGGACACCTCACATTTTCTACCTTTTACAATTTGATTCTACAAGACAAAAAATTTCAGTCTATGTGATTAGATCTTGCAATAGTCATTTCTGAGCATTTTTATATTTAAATATGTTTAATATAAATAATTTCCCTTTATTTGTCTAATTACTCAGGACATATCATTTTTTAATTTTTTATTTTTATTTGTGTTTTCAAATTTTTGATATATTTTATGAATTATACTTCACACTCTCCCAGTGGCATTATATAATATTTGTTACAAAATGGAACTTTGATACTGATATAAATTTGAAAAACTTTGCTCCCTCCTTTATGTGATCTGCTATAGTTTAGTGGCCTATGGAAAATATACCATTTGTCTTGGCTCTGGAGGCAAGGAAGTTCAAGATCAAGGTACCAGCAGATTTGGCATCTGTTAAGGGTTTACTTCCTCCCAGCCAGTTCCTTCCCCTCTGTCCTCCAACGGAGAAAAGGATGAGCTTTCTACTGGGAGGATCTGGTTTGTAAGGACACTAATCCCACTCATGAGAACTCAGCCTTCCTGGCCTAATCACCTCCCGCCTCTCAGTTCCACCACGGTGTTGAAAGGGTATCCACCTAGACATGTTGGGTTGGCATAAACATTCAGTCCAAGGCAGTTCCCATCCCCTCTCTGGTGAACTTCAAAAGTGCCCCCCCCCCTCCGCTGCTGTCATTTCTAGGTAAACTCCCCTTCTGCCACACCATACCCTTCTTGCTTTAATTCAAACATAGCAGTCTCTGAATATGGTATTTCTTCTGCAGCTCTCTTAAAATATAGAAAATTTCAACTTCTCATTTATGTGCCAAATGGCATGAAAGAGATATAAATAAAACCCTTGTTTCATCTTGTTGCCTGCCAGTTACTTCACATCTTTCCTTCTTAAACTATAATCCACCAGAAGTAAAGATCATCAGATCTCATTGCATCCCTTCAAGCTTTTTCGACATTCTGATAAGTTCAGCACTTCCTTCACTTTATCTTTCTTCCCCACTCTCCTCACTATCATCAATAACTTAAAGAATCACATAATGACCATCTGACCTAAACTCTCAGTTTCATTACCTATCAAAAATAAATTTGTATCATTTTCGACTAAATAGACATTTATGTCTCCTTTTAATTTTGTTTATATTAAAGATTTAAAAATCAAATAAATTATAAAATATTTTGAAATATAATAATGTAAGCTTTTCACCTCCATATTTTATGTGAGTTAATATATTTCTGCAAAATAAAAGGCTTTACTTAGATCTATCAAGTGCTAATAATTTTATGTCACAGTTTGATAGAAACATTTTTATATTACCACTAAAAATCTTTATGAAAATTGAAATATTGCTAATTTAAAATACCTTGAATATTGACATTTTTGAGAAAAAGTCATTCTGTGCTTTCCATGTAGTTTTGACTGAAATGCACAGATTTAGATCTTCCAGGATATTTGAAGTATTTGACATTTATCTGAATTTGCAGAAATAATCAGTTAAACAAGACTTATTTTTGTTATTTTTCTCTCTTGAAATATAACTGACTGTGCATGCCTATAATCTCAGTGGCTGGGGAGGCTGAGGCAGGAGGTTCATGAGTTCAAAGCCAGCCTCAGCAACTTAGTGAGGTCCTGTCTGTAAATAAAAATCTGAAAAAAGGGCTGGGAATGTGGCTTAGCAGCTAAGTGTCCCTGGGTTCAATCCCTGGTACCCTAAATCAATCAATCAATCAATCAATAAAGGGAAGAAAGAGAAAAAAAGAAAACTGTCTAGTTAGGAAACCAGTGAAAGACAAACAATATAAAACTGCACTTACTTTGGCAGATTACTAAATCTTCAAATTCTTTCTTAAATATTATGCTAGGAAACTACCCCGCCCTTTTGCATCATTAGAAATCAAAGGGTCCAATGGGAGTCTTAATTTTCAATTTAACAGAAACTTTGCTACATCCCCTAGTGAAAGAATTACTCCCTGGGGTGCCAATAAGACCTGCTCAACTAGCAGGCTTCAGACCTGAGGTCAGACTTTTTAAACCAGCAGTGCCTCTTAAACCAGAGAGTCCAGATTTGGGGGTCAGAGAATAAGTATTTTACATAGAGTTTTGGGGACATAATAGTGATAAATACTAGCCCCACTTCTACTCCTTGGGTTCTGTACTCAACACTCATCTATTCTGGCTCTATGACTGTGGGAAATTCATATCATGTATCATACAGTGGCTCAGAGTACAGAGGACTGAAAACCTAAATCTTTTTTTTTATTTGTACTTTTTAGATGCACATAACAGCAGAGTATTTTTTGACCTGTTATACACACATGGAGTATAACTTATTCTAATTAGGATCCCATTATTCTGGTTGTACATGATGTGGAGAGTCACTGGTCATGTATTCATATACATATATATGTATTCATATACGTATTCATATACATATTCATATAGGAGAGTTAAGTCTGATTCATTCTACTGCCTTTCCTATTCCAATTCCTCTCCCTTTCCTTTAGTCCCCTTTTTCTAATTCAATGTACTTCTATTCTTCTCCTCCCCATATCCCTTGTTGTGGGTTAGCCTCCACATATCAGAGAAAACATTCTGCCTTTGTTTCTTTGGGACTGGTTTATTACACTTAGCATGATAGTCTCCAGTTCCATCAATTTCTGGCAAATGCCATAATCTCATTCTTCTTCATGACTGAGTAATAGTCCATTGATGATAACCTGTATTGTAATATCATGCTCTAGTAAGCACAGCAACTGAGTATTGAATACAATAGACTATTGAATAACTCTGAAAGGCAAGTTGTTGCTTTGGGAAGTTTAGTGAAAGCACTATTCCACTAGATGTAATTCTGGAGTTCCTGGTTATATTATTTCTAAAATATATAATAATCACTGCTGCTAGTGAGACAAACACTTGTTTACAGTTGTAGCCACATCAGATTTGGCAAAGGAGACCATGTTCTTGAGATCCTGCTTACCCTACATGATTATCCTCATGACTTATTTGTCCTAAATCCATGAGTGAATATTATGTACTGACTTGTGCTCCCCCCAATTTATAGGCTGAATTCTTAAATACACATGTCTCAGAATGTCACTTTATTTGGTTGTATAACCTCCAAATAAATTACAAAGAAAACTACAGTAAAATTAGATTGGGTGGATTAGCCTAAAGTTGATGATTGATATGCTTATAACGAACAGGAGATTAAGTCATAGATAAGCACAAAGGAATAAGCTCATGAATGCAAGGGGAGAGGCAACCATCTCCAAGCCAGTCTCAAAACAAAAACAAAACAACCCTGCCAACACCTTACCTTGCACTTCTAGCCTCCAGAAGTACGAAACAGCCCTTTTTGCTCAATCTGTGATATTTTGTTATGGCAACCCTAGCAGATTAATGCACCAAGAGAAGAGGTAACTAATAACCATATGCCAAGCATTATTGTGTATCTGATCATCAAAAACCTTCTTCTCAGTGGGGTCCTTCAATATATTCCCACATTTTTCTATGCTAGGTCCAATTTTGGAGATCTATTGCTACACCAAACTCTCTGTACATGAGGTACTTGTTTTTGTTTTTGTTTCTTGTTTATTTAATTTTCATTCATTGAACACAAATGGAGTATGGCTATTGTTTCTCTGGTTGTACACAAAGTAGAATCACACCATCTGTGCATTCATACATGTACACAGGGCAATGATGTCCGTCACACATTCTGTTATTATTCTTACTCCCCGACCCCGACCCCACCCCTCCCTTCCCTCTATGCTATCTATCCTTCCTCCATTTTTGCCACCCTACCACCGCGCATTATGCATCACCATTCACTTATCAGAGAGACCATTCGGCACTTGGATTTTTGGTATTGGCTAATCTCATTTAGCATAACAGTTTCCAACATCATCCATTTACCTACAAATGCCATAATTTTATTCTTCTTTATGGCTGAGTAATATTCCATTGTGTTTATATACCACAGTTTCTTTATTCATTCATCTATTGAAGGGCATCTAGGTTGGTTCCACAATCTAGCTATTGTGAATTGAGCAGCTATGAACATTGATGTGGCTGCATCACTGTAGTAATCTAATTTTAAGTCCTTTGGGTACAGGCCAAGGAGTGAGATAGCTGGGTCAAATGGTGGATCCATTCCAAGTTTTCTAAGGAATCTCCAGACTTCCTTCCAGAGTGGTTGCACCAACTGGCACTCCTACCCACAATGTATGAGGGTACCCTTTTCCCCACATCCTCGCCAACACCTGTTGATGCCTGTATTCTTAATAAAAGACATTCTAATTGGGGTAAGATGAAATCTTAAGGTGGTTTTGATTTGCATTTCTCTTATAATGAGGGATGTTGAATATTTTTTCATAAAACTGTTGATTGCTTGTAGATCTTCCTCTGTAAAGTGTCTGTTCATTTCCTTGGCCCATTTATTGATTGGGTTATTAGTATTCTTGGTGTAAAGATTTTTGAATACTTTGTAGATTCTAGAGATTAGTGCTCTATCTGAAGGGTGTGTAGCAAAGATTTTCTCCCACTCTGAAGGCTCTCTCTTCACATTGCTGATTATTTCCTTTGCTGAGAAAAAGCTTTTTAGTTTGACTCTATCCCAATCATTTATTCCTGCTTTTAATTCTTGCACTTTGGGAGTCATGTTAAGGAAATCTGGTCCTAGGCCAATGTGATGAAGATTTGGACCTATTTTCTCTTCTATTAGGTACAGGGTCTCTGGTCTAATTTCTAGGCCCTTGATCCATTTTGAGTTGAGTTTTGTACAGGGTGAGAGAGATGGGTTTAGTTTCAATTTGCTGCATATGGATTTCCAGTTTTCCCAGCACCATTTGTTGAAGAGGCTGTCTTTTCTCCATTGTATGTTGTTGGCTCTTTTGTCTAGTATGCGATAACTGTATTTATGTGGGTTTGTCTCTGTCTCCTCTATTCTGTACCATTGATCTATCTGTCTATTTTGGTGCCAATATCATGCCGTTTTTGTTACTATTTCTCTGTAATATAGTTGAAGGCATGGCATTGTGATACCACCTGCTTCGCTATTCTTGCTAAGAATTGATTTAGCTATTCTGGGTCTCTTATTCCTCCAAATGAATATTACAATTGCTTGCTCTATTTCTATGAGTTCCATCATTGGGATTTTAATTGGAATTGCATTGAATTTGTATAGAGCTTTTGGTAGTATGGCTATTTTGACTATATTAATTCTGTCTATTCAAGAACATGGGAGATCTTTCCATCTTCTCAGATTCTCTTTACTTTCTTTCTTTAGTGTTCTGTAGTTCTCATTGTAGAGGTCTATCACTTCTTTTGTTAGATTGATTCCCAAGTATTTTATTTTTTTTGAAGTTATTGTGAATGGGGTAGTTTTCCTAATTTCTCTCTTAGAGGATGCATCACTTATGAATAAAAATACATTAGATTTATGATCATTAATTTTATATCCTGCTACTTTACTGAATTCATTTATGAGTTCCAGATGTTTTCTGGTGGAATTCTTAGGTTCTTTTAAATAGAGAATCATGTCATCAGCAAATAGGGATAGTTTGAACTCTTCTTTTCCTATTTATATTCCTCTAATTTCTTTGGTCTGTCTAATTCCTCTGGCTAGAGTTTCAAGGACAATGTTAAATAGTAGTGGCAAAAGAGGGCATCCCTGCATTGTTTCAGTTCTCAGGGGGAATGTTTTCAATTTTTCTCCATTTAGAATGATGCTAGCTGTGGGCTTAGCATAGATAGCCTTTACAATGTTAAGGAACGTTCCTAGTATCCCTATTTTTTGTAGTGTTTTGAGCATGAAGGGGTGCTGTATTTTATCAAATGCTTTCTCGGCATCTATTGAAATAATCATGTGGTTCTTGACTTTAAGTCTGTTGATGTGGTGAATTACATTGATTGATTTGTGGATATTGAACCATCCTTGCCTCCCTGGGATGAAACACACTTGATCATGGTGCACTATCTTTTTAATATACTTTTGTATGCGATTTGCTAAAATTTTGTTAAGAGTTTTTGCATCTAAGTTCATTAGGAATATTGGACTGAAATTTTTTTTTCTTGATGTGTCTTTGTCTGATTTTCGTATCAGGGTGATATTAGCTTCATAGAATGAGTTTGGAAGGGTTCCCTTCCTCTCTATTTCATGAAATACTTTAAGGAGTATTGGAATGAGCTCTTCTTTGAAGGTCTTGTAGAACTCGGCTGTGAATCCATCTGGTCCTGGACTTTTCTTTGTTGGTAGTCTTTTGATGACTTCTTCTATTTCATTGCTTGAAATTGATCTATTTAAGTTGTGTATGTCCTCCAGATTCAGTTTGGGTGGCTCATATGCCTCTAGAAACCTGTTGATGTCTTCAAGGTTTTCTATTTTTTTGGAGTATAAATTTTGAAAATAGCTTCTTATTATGTTTTGTATTTCAATAGTGTCTGTTGTAATATTTCCATTTCCATCACAAATTTTAGTAATTTGGAGTTTCTCTCTCCTTCTCTTCATTAGTGTGGCTAAGGGTTTATCAATTTTGTTTATTTTATCAAAGAACCAACTTTTTGTTTTGTCAATTTTTTTTATAGTTTCTTTTGTTTCAATTCCATTGATTTCAGCTCTGATTTTAATTATTTCCTGTCTTCTACTACTTTTGGTGATGATCTGTTCCTCATTTTCTAGGGCTTTGAGCTGTAATGTGAGGTCATTGATTTGTTGACTTTTCATTCTTTTATTAAATGCACTCGATGCAATGAATTTTCCTCTTAGCACTGCTTTCATAGTATCCCAGAGGTTCTGATATGTTGTATCTTTGTTCTCATTGACCTCTAAGAATCTTTTAATTTCACCCCCTAATGTCTTCTGTTATCCATGCATCATCCAATAGCATATGATTTAATCTCCAGGTCTTGGAGTAGTTTCTGTTTTTAATTATATCATTGATATCTAATTTCATTCCATTATGATCTGATAGTATACAAGGTAGTATCTCCATGTATTTGTATTTGCTAAGAGTAGATTATTGGCATAACATATGGTCTGTTTTAGAGATGGAGTCATGAGCTCCTGAAAAGAAAGTGTATTCGCTTTTTGATGGATGGAATATTCTATATATGTCTGTTAAGTCTAAATTAGCGATTGTGTCATTGAATCCTATGGTTTCTTTGTTCAATTTTTGCTTGGAAGATCTGTCCAATGGTGAGAGAGGAGTGTTAAAGTCCCCCAGTATTATTGTGTTTTGGTCTATTTGATTCCTGAAATTGAGAAGGATCTGATTGACGAACATGGATGCACGTTTGTTTGGGGCATAGATATTTATGATTGTTATGTCTTGCTGATTTATGCTTCCTTTAAGCAGTATGAAATGCCCTTTTTTTTTATCCCTTCTAACTAACTTTGACTTGATGTCTGCTTTATCTGAAATGAGGATGGAAACCTCTGCTTTTTTACTCAGTCCATGTGCATGGTATGTTTTTTTCCCAACCTTTCATCCTTAGTCAGTGGGCATCTTTTTCTATGAGATGAGTCTCTTGAAGGCAGCATATTGTTGGGTCTTTCTTTTTAATCCAATCCGCCAGTCTATGTCTTTTGATTGATGAGTTTAGGCCATTTACATTCAGGGTTATTATTGAGATATGACTTGTATTTCCTGTCATTTTAGCTTTTGGGGGGTTTTTAGCTTAATTTTGTTTCTCCTTTGATTGGCTATTTCTTTAGGGTAGTTCTTCCCCATGGTGACCGAGATTATTATTTTTCATTTCTTCCTCTTGGAATATTTTGCTGAGAATGTTCTGTAGGGCAGGCCTTCTATTTGTTAATTCTTTTAAATTTTGTTTATCATGGAATGATTTTATTTCATCATCAAATCTGAAGGTAAGTTTTGCTGGGTATAAGATTCTTGGTTGGCATCCATTTTCTTTCAGAGCTTGAAATATGTTGTTCCAGGCCCTTCTTGCATTTAGGGTCTGGGCTGAGAAATCTGCTGATATCCATATTGGTTTCCCCCTGTAGGTAATCTGATGCTTTTCTCTCGCAGCCTTTAAAATTCTATCTTTGTTTTGTATGTTAGATATTTTCATTATAATGTGCCTTTGTATGGATCTGTTGTAATTCTGTGCATTTGGTGTCCTGTAAGCCTCTTGCAATTGATTTTTAATCCCATTCATCATATTTGGGAAATTTTCTGATATTATTTCATTGAACAAATTATTCATTTCCTTGGTTTGTATATCTGTGCCTTCCTCAATTCCAATAACTCTTAAATTTGGTCTTTTCATGATGTCCCATATTTTGTGGAGGTTTCTTTCATGATTCCTAACCGTCTTCTCTGTTGTTTGACTTTGTTTTCAAGATTAAATATTTTGTCTTCATTTTCTGAGGTTCTGTCTTCCAAGTGATCTAGTCTGTTAATTATGCTTTCTACTGAGTTTTTAACTTGATTTATTGTTTCCTTCATTTCCTATTTTCCTTCAAGTATTTCTGTTTGTTTGTTTTTTCTCTCAGAACTTCTCTCTCTTTATTGATATGATTTTTTTCTTCCTGCAATTGCTCTATTAGCTGATTATTCATAGCCTGAATTTGCTCTCTTGTCACATCAATCTGTTCTTGGATCATTTTAATTATGAACATTCTGAACTCCCTTTCTGTCATTCCTTCTACCATGCTATCTTTGTGTTCTCTTGATATATCATCTAGGTTTGTTTGGGACACTTTCTTCCCTTGTTTTCTCATGTTGTTTGTGTATCTTCCCCTCTAGTAGTGCAAATCAGAGGGATTGCAGTTTCCCTGTAAAGACTAATGGTGTCCTTGCAGATTTCCAGTACCTCTCCTTGAAGAGATTAATATTATCAGTACCCCATATAAACAAT
>JAJEJO010001373.1:170270-190594 GCA_020662805.1 Glaucomys volans | reverse complement strand
GTTATAATATACAGAAATGAGTGCACATTATCTACTGCATAGTCAATAGGTTTACAATAAGGACCACAATTTCAGCTAGCAGAAAAAGAAAATGCTGAGGGGTTTAGAATATAATGTTAATGAGATAGGAAGTGAGTCTGTAGAGTAACTATTTCATAGGAATAGTGAGAGTGGAATTAAAGGAAATAAGTTTTTAGCATAAGAAAAGAGAATGAGTCTCCAAGGACACTGCTATTTTAGAGGGTGATAGAATGATAAGGATATTAATAGGAAAGAAGTGGGAATATAGTAAGTATATTAGGAAAAATCGTAATATTAGTATTTAGACAAAAGAAAAAGAGAAAGAATGTTCTGCCGTAAAATTATATTGTACTATTCAAACTTCCTATTGTTCAGTAGTCTGATGCCTGTCAGACACTTGGTAATGCTGTGTCCCAAGAAGGGTGCTGTCCCACTGCCTCCAAGTCAGGGATAATCAGTGTTTGTGGGCAAAGGTAACCTGTTGTTGTTAGATGGTCACCATCAGCATGGGTGCTGGCCTGAGACTAGAGCAGGAACAGGGTGCAGGCCTGGGCTTGGAGCTGGATATGGCAGCCCAATGGCTTGGTGGGTGTGTTCACAGCTGGGGCTGCCCAGGGGTCAGGCCCGAACCTGGCCCAGCGATGGTGGTTTCAAGTGGCAAATGGGGTTCCTTGCTCCCAGCTAGCTGCTGCCTGGTGTCAGGCCCAAGCCCACGTCCAAGCCCAGGCCCAAGCCCGACCTTGTGATGGTGATTTTGGAAAGGCTGCTGGGGTCCCGCACTCACTGGCTGGCTGGCTTCCGAGCCCAGGCCCAAGCCCGAGCTCAGTTGGTGACTCTGAAGCAGCTGCTGGGGTCCCACACTCCCAGCTTGTAGCTGCCTGTGAGCGGTGACTGGGGACCTCTTATATATAATTTTGTTGTACCCAAAGAAAATAAAATCATTCAAGCCGATCACATAAAGCCAAAAGAAGCCTTTATTTTAGCTGGGCAGCGACAATTGCCCTTATTCCTAAAAGCCGGGTGCCAGGAAATTGTGTGGTAGTTCTTCCACTGCCAACTTTTATAGGGTGCGGGAAGGGATTAGGGAGGGGCTATAGGGCAAGGGAGGGATTAGGGTTGGGCTATAGGGAGGGGAGATTAGGGTGGGGCTGACTCTTTCCTGATGGCACTGGAGAATCTTTTTGGGAAGTAAAACAATTTGAATGTAAAAATCTCGTTGAGAGCAATATTCCTGTTGTTTGAATCCCGAGCAAGTAGGAATCCACGGAGCAAGTAGGAATGCAACCTTCCTTTAGCCCACCATCTTGAATCTGGTACTTGTTTTTGTTGTTTGTTTTTCCTCTGATAATGCACACTAATGAGAAAGGATTTGACATCAAATGAAACTCTTTGCTCTATGTATTTTGTAAATAGTTTTGTAATTTTCCCATTAATGTTTTTGAGAGTCAATGTTTATTTTGGTTATATAGGAAATGGATGATCAATAAACCAAAAGAGCCAGGAGTGGTGGTGCATGCCTATAATCCCAGCAGCTTGGGAGACTGAGGCTGGAGGATTCAGAGTTCAAAGCCAGCCCCAGCAAAAGTGAGGTTCTAAGCAACTCAGGGAGACCCTATCTCTAAATAATATATAAAATAGGACTGGGGATGTCACTCAGAGGTCAAGTGCCTCTGAGTTCAATCCCTGGTACATCCTCATCAGAAAAAAAAAATAAAATAAAATAAAATAATAAGCCAACAAATCAGACTTTTCCAAATACCATTTTACCCTGCCATCTATTAAAGTAAATTTGTCCCTTCTTGTTCTTCTTGTTAAATACTTTTAAGTAGCTTCTGCTTTCATGACTGCCTGTTTGAGTGTCAGCAACACCTATTCCCAAAACTAATATATGGAAGAGATACACTATAGTGATTTTTCACAAATGCTTATGCAATCTTTATACTATATTTCTCCAAATTTTCATGAATCATATTCTCTATCCTTTGAGTTTATATAATATTTTACATCATATATGATAAAATGATTAAAGTGTTTCTATCTCCTTAACTTTAAATCTCTTCCACACCACACTAATACAGGATCAGGTTCATAAACATGCAATCTATGTTGTTAAACAGTGACATGCATTAGGAATTGTTAGTCAGGGTTCTTCAATTGGAGTCACCACCTGATTAAGCTTATGCTAATTAACTTTCATTCTCAAAGATCCCTCCACCTTCTGTGAAGACCAAACAGGATACTTAAATAGAGATGGGGTGGGAATTGCCACACCTGCATTATTGAAGTCCTACATGGTAGCACTAATCTCTGCAATCCCTCCAGGGATCTGATATTGTTTTGATTTTCTATTCTCCCAGGTAGGTGCAGCTCTAGTAGCTTTCATGTGGCTTTTTCCACCTTAGAGCCTTCCCTTCCCAGGCTAGAGAACCAATACAGAGTTCTGTGAAGTGCTCTGTGTAACTATCCAAATTTTGTATTCTGGAACTGAAGAGATAACTACTGGACCCATTAAAACTCCAGTGATCACCTAAGCACCATAAATCTGTGCTTTTATTGGAGGGCCACAATTATGGTTTCGATCTCCTAGAATCAATGTCAGTTTTTAGAGCTAGTGTCTAATAGTTAATCAAAATTATTAAAATTATTAAAGGCAATTATGATTGCCTTTTCCTCAATGTTCAGTTACCTTGGTAAAAATTCACAGGTTCTTTTGGGAAAAAGTGGAAGAAAAATTAAGAGCAAATCTTTCTGAGTTTACACCAGTGTCCTTCCTCAGGGAGATCTTGCCTATCTTTCATTCAAGGGATTCTGGGTCTATATACTGGCTCAAGTATGGGAATTGCTTAGGATTTAAGGTAGACTTTTGTACCTTTGCCCTGGAATTTTTCCACTTCCATAGTCAATTAAGAATTCAGTGTGTTTTTAGTCTGTTTCATCTCTGGGATGATTGATCATCCAATACCACAGATCTACATGAGTCAGAACTTTCCATTCACTTCTTCCCCTTTACTACCCATTATGATTGGTGACCACTTTGCCTTTAGTGGTTGAGTGCCACCTCTTAGCTCCTGCCACTTCAAGATCCAATTATAATTATTAAAGTTTCCCCATTGAGTTTCTGTGGTTCCCATGGTAAGAGTTGAATAATGAAAGAGCTCTTCCATAATGCTGGTGCACCCCTAGCAAATCTGTTCCTTAAATTATTGATGAATGACACATCTCCTGTGCCCTTCTGGTGTGGAGAAGAAGGGTAAGTCCACTTCAGCATTTCAGAGTCTTTGAATCCCATCATCTATTGTAAACCAATAGATATCACATATTTCCAGCTCAGTCTCATTAGACCATAATTAGATCCATATTTTATCCAACCAACCAAAAAGGAAGAAAAAAAAACTATTTGTACCTATTCTACACTGTGAACTGCTACATTAAATCTGGAATCTCTGAATAATGGACCCATATTAACAGATTCAGTCAACCTAATTTTATGTTCATTCTACTATTATCCCACATCCTTAAAATTCATTCCCATACATATTCCCTAGATCTCTACTTGTATGAAGTAGAAAACTCAGAAAGTTCCTTTGAAGCTGAGTGCATCTCCTTATGGGTCATACTTTGCTTGCATCTCAGGGTCTGCTTACACTTGCACTTAGTTATAGGTCTAGAGGCAAAAGTGGATGGTGAGGGAGGATCCTGAGGAATATCAGCAAGGTTATGTTGGGCAGTTGCATCATGGGAGGCCATTACTATTTCCATAGTCAATGCAGGACTTACTCCCTCAGTAGAGATAGAGGGGCCAATACCACAGAAAGTGGAGGTGGGGAATGCTACTTCCTCTGGCAAAATAAACCCATCAGAGTATAGCAGTTCAATGTCCCCAGGCTCTTCAGGCTTCCTCTCACTAGTCTCCATTCAAATTCATAGGATCCCATTTCTTTCTAAGCTGAAAACACCTCTCAAAACTGAGAGTGAATCTTGTATTGCATTTCAGCCAGTTCTGGGATGGGAGCCTTTATTTGGTTTCAGCATTCTCAGCCCTTATGACTAGAAGAAAATTCTCCTTCAGTGCACACTGAGAAGACTTTAGATTGATTATGAACATCTGGATCTGAGAAACTCAATCTCTAAGCTCATCTTTCTTTTGTTGTTTTGTCCAGTGAAACCAGGAGCAACCAGCCAACATTATTAGAATCCTTAATTTTCCTAAAATCTCTAGTCACTAAACTTGCTTCTCATTACTAGCAAATCAGAAACACCAAATTTATTCACTTTACATATCTCTTTATGTAGACCACAACATGGATTATCAGTATTCTC
The DNA here is from genome assembly GCA_020662805.1 of Glaucomys volans. Classification (NCBI taxonomy): domain Eukaryota; kingdom Metazoa; phylum Chordata; class Mammalia; order Rodentia; family Sciuridae; genus Glaucomys; species Glaucomys volans. The sequence goes on along the minus strand of JAJEJO010001373.1, from coordinate 186,253 downwards.
TCAACTACCAAAAGGAGACACATTAGGAACTTTATGACTAACCAATTCAGAATGCCAATCTAGAAACCATAAAGGAAACTAAAGAAATCTGTCCTTATAATTCTGTTTATCTCTGGAACCACTGCTGATACCAGCATCTTATTAGTTAGGGTTCTCCAGAGTAACAGAATCAGCAGGTTATGTATGTCCATGATTATGAAAAGGGATTTATTAAATTGACTTAAATGATCAGAAGCTGGATTGTTCTACAATGGTCATATGCACTCTGGAAAACCAGAGAGATCAGTAACTGCTTAGTCCAATAAGCTGAACCTCAGAAGAAGAGGACTAATGATGTGGCCCCAGTTAGAGACCAGAGGCCTAAAAGGTCCCTACAGAATAATTGGTGAGAATCCACATTTGAAAGTGAGCATGCTGGCATCCAAAGTCCTTGGATGATAACAATGGTAACAGAGGCACCCATTCAAAAAGAATTGATTTTGCGTCAGAGCTGCTTATTTTTGCACCTTTGGTCCATCTGGCCCAGCTTGTTGGACAATGTCACCCACAGGAGACATTCAGGGCAGGTCTCCCCCTTAGTTTGCTGTTCCACATGCCAATCACCTCTGGAAACACACTCATCTGCATATTTAATTCTCTAAATACTGAGCATCTCTCAGTTCAATCAAGTTGACAATCCAGATTTATCACCAAATGTTCTACTGCCCAACTGGAACAAAGAAATATACACATAAACATAGGAAATATGTACAATATCTGCATCCTTCATTTCCTGCCTATCTCTCTGCATACAGCATTTTCAGTGTTCTATTAGCATGGAATTCCACAGGACCCATAATTTCTGGGGATTCAAAGAGACTCAAAACAAGTACAAAAATTTGTTTCCTCTATTATTAAACAAAAAGGGATGATGACCACCCTGAGAGTCCATGGTTTATGTTTTAAAAAAGTTAAATTCAAAAGCATAAAGGAGGTGATGAGTTTTTTTTAAAAACACAAATGACCAAGGAACCTATCCTTTCCTTTCTTGTTTGTGTAACTTCCCTTCATCATCGGCATTCTGAAGGTGGATAGTATTGGTAGAGTGAGTATTAAGAAGTAAAATCATTTGACTTAGCCTGGTACAGCATTTCTACTGTTCTGATAGAATTAAATGCATATGTATGATGAGCTATACAGATTTTAATGATTCAGCCTGAGTTAAATGTTCTTTTACATTTGCATCTAAAACTGGCATTTCAAAATATAGAAATAAACTGCAAAATTCATGCTAATCATTTAAAATTTTAAATAACAACAACAACAAAAAAAATCACTAGGGTCAAGAGAGGCCACAAGAGAATGTGAAAAGCTTTATATTTCATACTTTTTCACAGTTCAGCTTTCCTACTTTTTGAATAAGAGAAACTCACATTTTCATTTTTATACTTGGTCTCAAAAATTATGCAGCAGAGCCAGCACAAAAACATTTCTGGGATTTCAGCCTCAGTAGGCCACTTATGGAGTCCAAGTTTCAGTCAACCAACAAGCAAATAATTAGAAACACACTCAGATATTTGCAAGAGGGATGTAAACAAGATTACCACTCAGTCTAGTTCATATATTCCCCTTTCCTATTCTAATAGAGTTAGTATTTATTCCCACATGTATTTCCTAGAATTTTGTACCTTTAGTACATCTCTTCCTGGGTTTGAATTTGATTTTTTGATCACCTCTCAGAATGGTAAAATCCGAGTCTAATCCTAAATCTGAGGACACTTAATTACAATGTGTTAAAAACAAAGCAAACAAATAACCCTCCCACCCTCCAAAAAATTAAAAAAAAAATAGCTTTATCAAATAAAAAAATGTCTTCACTGTGCACGAGTGAGATGTTTGGACGTTTGGGGTCTTAGGGTCATTTCCTCCTTCCCTATATCACTAAGACAGTGATACCTGTCTTGTTGTTTTTAAAATTGAGACTTTGACTCCTACTGCTTGCACATTTTGTTGTCCTCATTAGCAGTGTTAGCCTATTTTCATGGTTTACTGACCCTGGCCATCATAAGGAGGCAGGGTTACTATTACATAATTGAGGGGGGAAAAAAAAGAATATATGTAACACTCAGATTATCTACTACAACTTCTCTCTGCAGGCTGCAGTTGTAAATGGTTGTCCAGTAATCTTTGCCTGCTAGAAGTATGCCAATCAGTTGTGGTAGGCAAAGACATGTACCCTATTTATGGAAGGAGGTAGTGCCCTACCTTCTTCAGTCAGGGTAATCAGAAGATAGTTGCTAGGTGTCATCAGTTTTAGTATTGGCCATAGCTATACAGAGTCACTTCTCCCCAAACAGCACTGTTCCAGGAAGTCTTCATCTGATCGCTAGATGAAGTTAAGGTAGAGGCCTGAGAAGAGACAATGCTAGACAGGTAACTCTAAAACTCTAAAACTCAGACAGGTAACTCTAAAACTCAGACAGGTAAGCTCTAAAACTCACTACTGATTTGGTCAAAAGATCATCAGGCTCACATTGTGTTTTCCTTCTGTGTAATCCTACTGCCTCATTCACCTTTCATAAGCAATGATCTTTTTTATTTACTTATTTATTGATTGATGTATTATAGTACTGAGGTGCTTTACCACCAAGCTATAAACCCAACCCTTTTTGTTTTTTATTTCAAGATAGGGTTTCACTAATTTACCAGGACTGGCTTTAAACTTACCATTCTCTTGCCTCAGTCTCCAGAGTTACTGGAAGTACAGGCATATGTCACAGCACCTGGCATGAGTAATGATTTTCAGTGTAAATCATGGGTTCCAAACACTTTAACTTCTTTTCTGAAGAGCTCCAATTGTGACACAGAGTCTCTGGTCTTTCAACGACAAAAGCCTGGATCATCCCAATCAGCAAACTACCTATATCAGCAGAAGTACTAGTGTCTATCTGGAAAGACTAGTTCACAAGTAAAGGCAAATTGAATTATGCTTAGGGAAGCAAGATCTGCTCATTATCATTCTTCTATGCCAGTTGATTTTTCTCCTAATGTACAAAAGATGAAAGTGGAATTACTTTTATATTTATCCCCTTACATCATTAAAACTTAGGGGAAAATATCCAAGAAACAAGATCACTGGGTCAACTTAAAAAGTATTTGCAATGGTTTGATATTATGATACAAGAAGTGAATATGTTATTCATTGTACCTGAACATGATATTTTTGTGGTTTGCCGTTGTGATTTTATTTTGAGTACAGTTATTAAATCAATGTTTAACAAATAAAGGCAGTTTGAATGACTATAGGAGAGAGATTCATAAAATGGTGCTCAAAATGAATTGTAACACTACAGGAAAGCAAAAGTATGCAAAATGCTTGGCAAATTAGCAAAATCTTGATATCATTGCTCTTGTGGACTATTCTCAAATTAATTAGGTAAGGTATTTACAAATTTGAGCTAAGAAATAATTTTTAATTATTTTAAAGTGTTGTTTAAAAAGAACAAAATAGAGAAAATATGTAATTTGTTTCTGAAAATAAAATGTATTTAGCCATTTCTCCTTGTAATATGTTATCTTTCAAGGGTGTTACACATCAAATGGCATGAACTTTAGCCTGGGAACCTGACATGATCACTCTTTCGAGCAGCATAGGAATTGATATTATGCTTTCTCACTTGAAAGCACATTAACCAAAATGATTCATCTGTTTATTCTTTCATTATTTATGCATGCATGTATTCAAGCATTTGTCCAACAATTGTTTGCAGGCCACTGACTATGACCTGGGCCTTGTTGTAGATTTGGAAATACTTTGGTGAAAAAAACAAAAAAAAAAACAACAAAATTTGTTTCTGCTCTAAGTGTTCTGTTGTTTTGTTTTATTAGTAAAATAATTACATTATTATTTGATTTTCAGAAAGGCATTTGATGTAAAACCTAAATGAGGGATTCTATATTTTTTTCTGCTTACCAATACATTAAGACCCAACTCTCTGATTATATCTCTGAATTATGAAATCATTTCATAGTATAAACATGCAAAAGAATGAAAACCTGAAAATAATCAGTAGCAATGAAACTGCGTTTACATATCCAGTGTGCAACCAGGGTGGTAAATCTAGACACAGACATTGCTTTGTGGGAGAAAAGGACATCCAAGACTGAAACTGAGAGCCAGAGTGTGGCAGATGACTCCCCATGATCATTTTCTTTGGATGTGGATGTTCTTATATAATCACCTTGACACTGCCCTGCTCCCCTCCCCATGAACAGGACTCTAACATTGAAACCAATGATAGGACAAAAGTGATAGGAGGTCACTTTCATAAAGAAGTTACCTTCTACAATACGCCTCGATTTCAGACTCTTTCTAATCTTTCTCTGTCCCCTTGTTAGCAAAAGCCATCTCCTATGATTGTTACCATTACAATAATCAAATGCTGGTAATAGGCACAAGAATGGAAAGTAGTCAACTTTCCTAGGAAAGTTCCTAGTCAACCTTCTGCAAAAGAAGCAATTTTTGCCAACACCTAAACTGCAGCTCTGTAAGACCCTCTGCACATGACACAACTAAGCCACATCCAAATTTCTGACCTACAGAAATTGTAATACATGCATGCTGTTTTAAAATTAATTTTGTGATGATTTATTATATGATATAGAAAAATATTCAAATGATTACAGCATAATATTCTTTTTTTGCTTTTTTAACCAAAGTATTTCTATACCTACAACAAACTGCAGGTCATAGACAGCGGTATGCAAACAGTTGTTGGACAAATGCATGAACACATGGATGAATCATTTTGGTTAATGTGTTTCAAGGAGAAAAGCATGGATGATAATCTCTGTTCTCATTATACTAGCAACAAGGAAAAGAGAAAGGAGAGAGTAAACAAGACATATTTCATGCACTTCCATCTGAAATGAAAGAATGAGTCCTACAGAGAAATGAAGAAGCAAGAAAGTCAGTCTCCTGAGGCCAATGGTGTGCTCAATAGGAAATATCTCATCATTATGTACCTAATGATGTCACTCCTACTGCTTCAAATACTGAGAATGGTTTTCATTTACTTTTACAATGAAATAATTAGAAAGTTTCAGAAAGCCTGTATGGAGCTCTCATCCTAAGTTATTAAGCACTTCTTGGCATCAGCTGGTCTTCTCACCTTCCAGGTCTCAAAAAAGATCATGCTCATCTTTCCTTGAGATCTGGCATGTCTCACATCTTGAATTAGGTTCTCTGCACTTGACTTAATTCCTAAATTTTACTCATTTTTATGACTCTTTAACCAACTTTAATTCTTTCTTGGACACTTTTCATGGTCCCTAAGACTAGTACAAATCCTTTACTGTAAATCTTATTCTATCAAGTATCTTAATAATATTTCAATGTGATATATCACTCTATAAAATCTGTATGTCATCATATATTAGAGAAGGTGAGGAGGTAACTTGGACAACCTCAAAAACAGATAAAAAAGAAGCTTAAGCATACAAATATAATTGTTAGCTAACACTTATTGAGAAATAATGAACCAGGCATGATGGTGCATGCCTGTAATCCCAACAGGTTGGCAGGCTGGGGCAGGATTATCAATTCAGTGAGACCCTGTCTCTAAATAAAATACAGAATAGGGCTGGGGATGTGGCTAAGTGCTCAAGTGCCCCTGAGTTCAATTCCTAGTACACCTCCCTACCACCAAAATAAAAGAAAGAATGAGAGGATGACTGCTTTTCTCAGTGACAAACACATCTGAAATTATTGAGTAATATAGAAGACACAAACTTCCAAAGAGGTCAGATGACAAGTCATATATATGGTCATTTCATAATCCACTTAACATGGCAATCAATACAGCTAAGTCTCCAGAACAACCTCTTACAAAAATCATTCAAAATACTTGGTATAATTTTAACATATGCCATTGAGTTCAAGGAAATATAAAACACATATTACAATACTTTTATTTTCCTCCAGGACAGTGAACTTCTATGTTAAAAATTTAGCATTTTTAGACAGAATGATTCAATAAAATATTATTTTATGAGATTTGTATTTTTTTATATTTGCTTTATAAATCCATCATAAAATATTCATGTTTAATTTCACAAATATTCTCTGATTATGTACCATGTTCCAATATATATATTATTAAATTTAATTTGGAATAAATTTTCCACAATGGTTGTTTATCAGTTATGACAAATGTCAAATGTTAAGAGAACTCATTGACAGTTGTGACCTGAGAATATCACCACTGACAATTCTCTTTCTTTGAACAAGGTATTCATAAAAAACAAAACAAACAAATAAAAAAAAAACACTGACTATGTATTTACTTTCTTATTATGCTGAACAGAGAAGCTCTTCTAACAGCTGTGCCTTAAATAATTCTTTTTTTGTTTTTATTCAGCTTGGTCTGAAATGTATTGTTCTTCCCACTTGATTTCAAAATGTGCTGAAACAGCAGAAGTCAGCATTTATTGAACATTTTCTAATCTTGCCATGCAATAAAGTCTTTTTTAAAAGACTCCATTATGAATTATTTATTTTTATATTTTATAGTACCTTCCCATCAAAAACTCAAACATTTGTACATAAAATTTTAAGCATGTAAAATATGAAAGCAGCAAATGAAAAACCAGGATATGAAGATCAATATGAAGAAGGTTGTACTCAGGAAAATAAATGAGGAAGAAAGAAGTAAAAATGAAGAAAAAGTAGTCTTAGGAAGTATTAAGGAAGCATTTTTGTATGATGTTCAATAATCCTGTCAGGACTTTGCAATACTTCTGTTGAGATTCATACTTTCCACCGTAAAAAAATATATGTGCCATATTCAAAGCCTGATCAGATATACTGCTCCAAGGTGGTCACAGTTGCCTGTGGTCCATGAAGTTTAAAATTCATGATAAGCAGCCAGAGTTTAGTAATGTTATAACTACGTTTTTAAATTTTATAAGAATATTTGAATCTAAATCTAAAAAGTATTAATTTTAATTTCTGTCATAGAAATCTATTATACACTTAGTGGCTTTAAGCAGGAACCATTTCAGATATTAAATTTTCTATGTTCAGATATTCAGTGGACTTAGTTGGCACCCAGTTTAGCAATCCCCAAGACTGAAATCAACAAGCTTGTTGTACTGTATTCCTTTTGGGAGGCACCATGAGAGAAGACATCTCCAAATCAACACAAGTTGTTTACAAATAGCATTTCCTTGAAGGTTAAGACTGAAGTTCTGTTTCCATGTAATCAATGATGGGGGTCATCCTTAGTTTCTGGAAAACACTTGCATTCTTTGAGTGATGCTGCCTGTCTTTCATATCAGAACTGTAATAACTCATTAAGTCCTTTGAGGCTTCATATTTTCCTGACTTCACTTTCTGTTTGTCTCTCCCCTATCTCCTTCTTCTGTGCCATCTCTAATTATTCTGAATCTCTGTTCATAAATACACACACACACACACACACACACACAGAGGTGTGCAAGTTTAATCAACATTATGGACAATTTTGAACCAATAAGCAGTATCACTGCTTTTAATGAAAACATTTTTAAATAGCTGTTTTTTAAAAAAATTACAGTTATTATTAATTACAGTTTATTCCATTTCTGATTTTAAATCAAATGTCAGTAGAGTTCTTTTCTTTGTAATGATCAAAAGTATTAATTATTGTGCCAAATTTGTTAGACTACTTGTATTGGCAATAAGAATTCCTCCCACAAAATTTGTGTATACCTGCTCTCCAATAGCTAACTTCATCTTTAAGCAATTTCATACTGAGCTTCTAAAAACCATAAATCTACATAGTATTTAATTTTAACTCATTTTATATTCAATTTAATTTTCATAATCATTTCAACATTGTCATTGTTTTACACATAAATTATAAATTTATCATTTGATATCCTAGAAACAACACAATGAAAAATATTTATTCTCAATGAGATTTTATTAAACATAGCCATGAAAAACCATAAACAACAATATCTAATAAGACTGATGGCTGTGTATTTTCAGAAAGACTCATGAATATGTTATCTGATATGGGAATGGGTAAATAATGGATAATGGAAAATATATAGCTGTATAGCTGTGAATGGACATTATTAGAAGAAATGTGCTAATTTAAAATGTGGTGATAGTGGAGTGAGATGACTGACTGCTAAATATTAGAAAGTAGATTACTGAAATATTGAAGACTGACTGAAACTTCATCCTCAGGTCCGAGCATGAAAACCTTCTCTGACTATTTTCTTGTCCAGAAAAATTTAACAGTTATTTTTATAATTGCTATAAAGTTGAACTGCTGAAACTTGTTTACTGAAACATTTTGATTTTCATTAATGCTTTACATCCCTGCATTTATATTAAAAATTCACACACAAATGAAAATTAAAAAAGTCAATACCTGATTTCTTTTCCCCAATATTTTCACTCAACATCATATACTTAGGTATCTTTTGACCCCATTGTGGGGAAAAAATATCTAATGTTCAGAACTACCAATAAAAGGAAGAAGAAAGAAAAAAAAATTTTGAGAATGAAATGTTTCCCATTTTAGGGAATGTTAAGCACCTTCTCCATGGATGCGGTGTGCTAGTTGGATGCCTTTTGGCATATATGTTACAGTTTGGCACGGATAGCACATAGGTTGGTGTCTTCAAAAAGGCCAACCAAATAGACCCCACCTGCCTCCTACAAAGCACCAATAGAGGTGCTCTGGAAGCACAGATCTGTTTTGAAGTCCTGAGCAATTTCTTGCACGGGATGCTTGAAGGGGATTTTACCAATCAGAAGTTTAGTGGACTTCTGATATCATCTAATTTCACAAAGTGTCACAGTACCAGGCCTGTAACAATGAAGTTTCTTCATCCCTCCAATAGAGGGCGCACTTTTGAGATAGGCTTTTGTAGACAATTGTTTCCTGGGTACTTTACCACCATTCAATTTGCAGGCAGTCTGCTTTGTAGGAGACATGGTAGAAAGACCTTTCCTGCCCCACTTCTTCCAAGGGAGCTCATGGAACTAGAGGTGGTGTTGGCATTAGTTCTCAATGTTTTTACTGCTACTCTTCCAAATAAAAACAAAAAAACTATCTACAATATGGCAGTGACTACTCTATTAGACTGTATCCCTGTTCTTCATTTCACCCTTAGTTATATATTCATTCTTCTTTTTATAATTATACACTCCTTTTGTTTCCATTTTGTATGCTAGAAGGCTGAAGTCAAGGTGTCTGCAGGGTGGTTTCACCTGAAGACTGTGAGAAATAACTTGTTTTATGCATTTTACCTAGCTTCTGGTGGATTGCTGGTAGTCACTGGTATTCCTTGGTTTGGTGGTGAAAATCCATGCTGTCTTCAGCATCTTCCTTTGTGTCTAATTTACCCCTTTTTATGTGAGCATCACTTATAGGATTAAGATGCTCTTCAATGACCTCATTTTCAAAAATTAATTACATCCAAAGTTATTTGTAAGTTGAGTCACATTCTGTGGTCGTAGGAGGTATAATTTCAACATATGACTTTTGAGGGGTCTACATCATAATAACATCACCCTGGAATTTTGGTGGGAGGTTATTCATAGTCAAACAAAATAGTTACAATGTGTCAGTTTTCTTATCTGTGAAGCAATAAGTATTAACTGCTTTATGGGAATATTATGGGAGTAAAACATATAACATGTATAAAGACTTAAAGGACTACATGTATGTCATCAATCATATTGACATTTTTTGAAAATCAAATGTAAATGTTTACAAAAAATATGTCACCCAGGAAATTTTTTATTCTGAGATAGACAATTTTAATATCATGATAGTATGGGGGACGAGTTTCCTATTTACCAAAGATAGACCTAAGTCATCATTCCTCAGACATAGGTATTAGGAACACCCATTTCCAAGAAAGTGTTTCTGTTAGGGTAATATAAAATACATGACATTGTTTATATAATTACTAGTTCATATCATATGATCTAATATACAAGTAACCTAAAGATTTAAACATAAATTCTTTAGGTAAGTATGATTCATGATGAATAATTTCAAAGTGAATCTAATATATCCTGCCTCACTCCTTGATCTAAGTATAAAATTGACAGGCAAATCTCAAGAAGAATCTTGGGGCTGGAAATTTAGCTCAATAACAGAGCATTTTCCTAGCGTGCATGAGGCCCTAAGTTTGATCCCCAGAGAATAGAAGGAAAGGAAGAAGCAGAATCTTCTACTCTTTGTACCACACATATTGTTTAAAGTTTCTGGGTGCTAATTTAATTCTCACAATCACCTTATGATGGAATATATATCACTATTACCTCCATTCTATAGAGAAGAGTGCTGAGAATTAATTCAGGTGAAAGCAATAGATAGATGATAGATAGATAGATAGATAGATAGATAGATACATAGGTAGACACATAGATGGATTTAGGTCCCTTAGGTGGTCATTCGTAAACTCAATATTCAATTCAAGGTGGTTGATTCCTGAGTCCAGGCAGACAGTGTGTGATTTTACTGCACCATGTCTGTAAATATCTTACTGAGTAATGTTTCATACTTGAAAGTGGTGGCATGGCTACATGGTAGATATTGTCCAATGACTCTGGCCTCATGCTTTTCTCTTTCTTGACAATAGTTCTAGGAAATTTACTTGGGTCTCAAGTGACTTCTACACAGTCTATTACTTTTGTTGCTAGAAACTATTTATTTCATTCTCTCTTTAAAAAATTAGATATTTTTTATTTTACAACTAGCCATGGCACATGCCTGTAATCCCAATCACTCATGTGACTGAGTCTGGATTCCAAGTTTGAGGCCAGCCTCAGCAGGTTAGTGAGACCCTGAGCAACTTAGCAAGGCCCTGATTCAAAATCAAAAATAAAAATGGTTGGGGATGTAGCTCAGCAGTAAAGCCCTCCTGGGTTCAATACGAATAACCTCCATAAATAAATAAATAAATAAATAAATAAATATTAGCAAATTAAAGCAATTCTTAACAAAATAAGTAGGTATTTCATTTGGTGGTCATTAAAAACTACTAGGTTTTTTTTGTTTGCTTATCTGAAAACAACCCATCTGACAACTGTGTAGTTTCTTTCTAAAACAAATAAAAATACAAAAAAAGGGTATATAAAAGATTAACCTGAGAGTGAAGTTCAAATTCTATTTATGTGACTTCCCATCACTTAGCTTTGGTCCCTCATACTTGTTCACCCTCTTTTCTGGAACTCTGTATTATGTAACCATTGAGATCTGTTTTCACCTGGTGATGCTCTTTGTTTAATTTCTAAAAGCTTGAATTTAGCAATTTCTTATCCTTGGAAAACTCTCCACCACCATGTTGCCTAGCTAACTCCTTTTCATCTTAAAGGTTCAGTTTATATGCAATTTATTTTGTGAATCATTTTATTTCTCTTCCGGCTGGCTCTTCGCTCTCTGCTACATCCATCAACAAAAAGATCACATTACATAAATCACCTATTGATTTGCAAGACACTTAACACTATGAATAGTTGCCCACTAACTTATTTTTCCTGTTTTAAGTATAATTATGCTTCATTGGATAGTATTAATGCCATATTAACTACTAATGAGACTCTTATCGGAGTGTTAATTAGTGGTCAACAAATGCATTCCTGATCTTATTTTTTTTCTGTCCCACAGTAACCTATAACCCCTAATTTCTGTATTTATTAAGTTATCTGTATGCAAAAACTCAACATAACAATAATCAATAAAAATATTCAAAATAAATTGAATGTTACTATAAAATTCAATATATTTTTAAGTTTTCATCATGAAAACCATTACTAATGTGCTGCATAAGAATCATTCTAAAATGCCAATGCTAACATAAACAATGTGATGCACTAATTTAACTTAGATAAAGGGAGAAGAATTAAGATATTCCAAAGACTCTTTATTTTTTTCCCCTCAAATGAACTTGCCCTAATCTAAAATTACCGGTTCATCAGGGTTACATTTAAGTTAATACAAAACATGGCAATGAAAAACAGGAATAAGGACCACATTATTATAAGTCTAGGAAGAGTTAGAAAAGAAAACAGAGACATAAGAACAGCAGGGAATAGTTTAAGAGCCTGCTGCTTCTTGTGATACCTATGCTGCTTCTTGTGATACCTTTAATCCAGTTTTGATTTTAATCAAAAAATGAACACTCAGAGAATTAGAGGTGGATAAGAGGAAAGTATGAGTTTGCTTTTGGACAAAAGCAATTGATTTCATTGTAATGACAAATTGATAGTGAGAAGTGTGTGTGTGTGTGTGTGTGTGTGTAGTTGTGAAAATAGAATATAATTTTTTACTTCCTGATCTTATATAGCTCCAAAAACATTCATTACATGATTAGCATCAAAGTAATTGAACAATAATATCTGATTACTTCATAACAACTATTTTTTTAAATTAATAGCATTCATGATGGTTTTTAATTCTATATGAAAATATATATTAATCTCGCTATTGAAAAATGTGTTTAAATAAAACCAGTGTTGAAATTTATAAGGAATAAGATGTCAGCAAAAATTTAAACTATAAATACTAACTTGAAAGAATCTGGAAAATTACTTATTTTAATCAAATCATATAAAAAATGAACTTATGATTTATTAAATAAATTGTCAAGCAAATATTTTAAAAGATTTACTTAAATATTCAAAATATTTTTCAGAATAAAATTAATTTTTCTACAGTAGAATTTATAAAATTATAAATTTATATAGAAAAGGTAATCTCATTTCATCAAAAAATAAACCAAAGTGAAAAAAAAAAGGTGTATATTTACTCTCTATCTGGAAAATATTAGATAACAGAATTCATAGTTAAATTTTAGCCATTGTAACAATGCAGCATATTGTATTATCCTTATTCAATAATTAATTAATGTAAATTATGAAAAGTCTGTTTTCCTCTACATTAGTTAATACCTACACATATTATTTAAATGTCACTAATTATATCAGCATCTTAATTTGATTAAATAGAGAATTTTGGGGTATGGTTTGGAACCAGAAACATCAATATCTTAGAGTATTATGACTTTAATAGTTTGAATAGTAAATGAAAATTTAAATACAAAAATTGCATCACAAAATATATTGTATTTTCATCTTTATGAGATTGCTGTATATTCGATAATTTTTAGTATTCTAATACAATCATAGTTGAATTTGTTCAATTTCATAATAAATATGCAATGGCCAGTTCAAAATATTAAATGTGATAGAAAAAAGCATATAGAATTAAATAAAATGTGTTTAAATTTGTTAAGTTGACATTAAAAGGCAATACTTTCACACAACTGAATTAAGCTTTCATTAACTCAAACTTTTTCTATTTGTTCTTGTCATAGAAGGTATTATATAGTTCATAAGAAGACAAACCAAGTATGTTGATGATAATTTTGTGTGTAGGAGAAGTTTGAAGCAAACTTGTCCTACTTCCTTTCCTAATCTTGAAAATAATCCAGAAAACTTTAAAAATTAGAGAGGCCAAAATAGATAAATAATTCTTTAATTTATTTTTTTATTTTTTAATATTTTTATTTACTTGTCAACGGACCTTTATTTTATTTTCTTATTTATATGGGTTCTGAGGGTTGAACCGAGGACCTCACACATGCAAGGCAAGCCGTCTACCACTGAGCCACAAACCTAGCCCCTGATTTATTTTTCATATATCATTTTCATATATGACAGCCAATTATTCTGAGCATTAGCAGTAGTGATAAACCTGGGATGACATGATAGTATTTTTTCATCTCTCTTATTCTTTTTTGATTATATAGATACTAATATTTCTTTGTACTGTTTTACTTTGCATTTATTGTCTTTATGGGATTCTGTACCATTAATAACTTAGAAACAAATTTTAAATTTGGAAAGTATTGGGATGTTGCTCAGTGGTAGGACATTTGCCTAGTGTATGCAAGGTCCTGAGTTCAATCCTTAGTATAAAAAAAGAGAATACATTAAAATAATAACTTTTTCCCCTCAAAAAGAAACTGAGACTCAGATTTTCTCTAGTAAAAAAGCTTGTATCAATTCTTGTATCAAAGAAACAATGTATTTGTTTCTTTATCCCTAATTTATTTAAATGAGAAAAAGTATACTTTCTTTTAAATGAAAATGTTTAAGTACATATATTGTTTTAGTTTGACAAACAGCTATTGAAAAGTATCATCCACAGGGTGATATGTACCACAGAAAGGCTGGGTACAGTGGCATATGCTTGTAATTTCAGCATCTTGGAAGCCTGAGGAAAATCACAAGTTTAAGGGTAGTCTCAGAAACTTATCAAGACCTTGTCTCAAAAAAATCAATGAGTTGGGGATGTAGCTCAGTGGTAAAATAGCCCTGGGGGTTCAATCCCTAGTACTTAAAAACCAAAACAAAACAGATAGATATTTCTCACAATTCTGGGGACAGAGAAGCCCAAGATCAAGGAATCGAAACAGATTCCATGCTTGGTGATGGCCTGGACCTTGTGAATGTCACCTCCCACACATCTTCACCTATTTGAAGGTCTGAGCTCAGATTAGATTTCAACATAAGAATTTGTGGGAAAAACAAACATTTAGGCAATAGTATACATTTATTGGATCTTTCATAAACTAAAACTCTTTGATTAAGAAATTAGTAGACATCAGTAAATCATGTGCAGATAAATTTTAAAAAGTATATACATATTCATATATAGTTTATAATATATGTACAATTTATATTGTATATAATGCATAATTTATAATGTTTGTTATATATAATATATATTATATTATAGTCAATTGATAATATATTTGTGTTATATATAGAAGTTTAAATACATAGATAAATTTATATATTTACAATTATCTAAGACACTATTTTAATCAGTGTTTGCACTGCTGTGATTAAAAAGAGCTGGAAAGACCAATTTTAGAGGAGGAAATGTTTGTTTGGAGGCTCATGGTTTCAGAGGTCTCAGTTCATAGACAGTGGCTCTATTCCTCAGGACTCCAGGAAAGAATGAACATCAGAGAAGAGCCTGGCATAGAGAAACAGCTCAAGGTATCACACCAGGAAAGGAAGGGGGAGAGGAGTGCTCCACTCTATAAGGACAAAATATATACCCTAAAGGCACACCTCCAATGACCCATCCTCTCTAGCCATACCTTATCTGCCTACAGTGACCACCCAGTTAATCTCTATCAGGGAATTGATGCACTGATTGGGTTAAAACCCTCATAACCCAATAATTTCACCTCTAAGCTTTCTTGCATTGTTTCATATATGATCTTTTGGCAGACACTGCATCCAAACCGTAACAGAGGTACATACGTAATTGTCATTCACACACATATATGGGCATATATATCAATTTTCCCACTAACACTTGTTGAAATTTATAATGTGCCTATAGAAAATTGAATAACATTCTTCCATATATGATTTCTTAATTTTTTAAAATATATTAAAATTGTTTCAATAAATTCCATTTAATTGTCTATCCAGATTATAGTTTCTAATATTGTTTCCAAAAAAAAAAATGCTTCTTAGAGTCAGGACTGGTTATACTAAAACAAGGAATATATGATGACCCTATAGCATTTTGTAATGCAGAAAGTAAGAAAATTGTAAAAGAAAAAAGAAAGAAAAAGGAAAGAAAGGAAGAAAGAAGAAAGAAAGAAAGAAAGAAAGAAAGAAAGAAAGAAAGAAAGAAAGGAAGAAAGAAAGGAAGGAAGAAAGGAGGGAGGGAAAGAGGGAGGGAAGGAGAGAGGGACGGAGGGAGGGAGAGAAGGAGAGAGGGAGGGAGGGAGGGAAGGAAGAAAGAAAGGAAGGAAATAAGGAAGGGAGGGAGGGAGGGGGAGAGAGAGAGAGGAAGAAAGAAAGAAAGAAAGAAAGAAAGAAAGAAAGAAAGAAAGAAAGAAAGAGAAAGGGAGAGAGAAAGAAAGAAAGATAGATCAGCAGAAGGAGATTATAAATTTAATCTAAA
>JAJEJO010001373.1:115887-170170 GCA_020662805.1 Glaucomys volans | reverse complement strand
AGAAAGAAAGAAAGAGAGAGAGGAGGGAGGGAGGGAAGGAAAAAGACTTTCATGAGGATAAACTTATATAAAAGAGACAGAGGAACACAGAAGCCAAAAGTTTCCAACTGCCATATCTGAAACAATGTGAGAAATAAATGAGGTATTATGGTTTATAATTAGACCCGAAGTTTGAAAAATAATCTATAATCCTATACTGATAAAATAAATGATTGATTAAGTAAATGGGGAGAATAGACACATGCCTCATACAGACTTGCAAGTAACTGATATGGTGACTGTCTTTCAGGAGACAGAGCATAATTCTCCACTTCTTTGGGATGCCCTGTATATAGTGACTTCTTGCCAAAATATGAAGTAAAGAAATATGAAGGTGATAGTAGTAACTTTACTATGAGTAACTTGATAAACACTCCCAAAGCCACTTGATCAAGGTCAACATGAGCAGAGAGAAGGCATGTAGATTGTAGATAGTTTTGCTATGATGTGATAAGAATCTCCCTTTACCTCTGTGGTATTCCTTCTCTAAATTCATAAATCTGGTATAATCATGAGAACAATACCAGATATCTCAAGTCAGAAGTGCAGACAAATGACTAGCTGGTAGCTCTCAAAAGTGTCAAAGACATCAAAAAGAATCTTTTTGAGAAACCATCACAGACAAGGAGACATAGTAGGAAGTGTAATGTGGTGTCCTGGATGGGATCCTGGCATAGAAAGTGCTATATTATGGTTTGGATACAAGGTGTCCCTCAAAAACTTCTGTGTTAATGCAGGAATGTTCAGAGGTGAAATTATTACATTATAAGAACTATGATCAAATGTGTCCATCCTAGTTTGAATGGACTAACTGGATACTAACTGTAGACGGGTGAGGTGTGGCTGGAGGAGGTCAGTCACTGGGGATGTGTCCTGGAAGGCTTCCTCTTCCTTGTCTCTTTCCCTCTCTATCTGATTCCCAGACACCAGGAACTTAGCAGTTTTGCTCTGCCACAACTTTCTGCCACAGTGCTGTTCCTTATCTTGGGCCCAGTACTATGGAATCAGCCTACCATGAATCAAACCTCTAAAACTGTGAGCTAAAATAAACTTTCCTCCTTTAAGTTGTTCCTATCAGACGTTTTGACCACAGCAACAAAAAACTAACACAGGATGTTACGTAGAAAAATAAGGAAAAATGAATACAGAATGAAGGTCAGTTAATTATAATTTATCAGTACTGGGTTCACTAATTGTGACAAATGTACATATTAATGAAAAATATTAATAAAGGGAATATTGGCATATATTAGAAACATTCTGCACTTCCTTTCTAGTATTACTGAGAAGTTAAAATTATTCTAAAATAAAATTTTATTTAAAATGTTATGTAAACTACTTAGAACTATGAGTAGTATACAGCAAGCATTCAATAACCACTAGCTATTTCTTTATTTAGTGTTTGATTTTTAAAATTACGAGTGCTTTGATAATACCACAATACCAAGTAATAGGGTCAGGATTCAAACCCAAACCTATTTGTTTTCTTAGTCATTAAACCAAACTGTCTCTTACTAGAATTGTAAAGTGTTCTGAGTTTCTGAAAACTAAATGTAAAAATTAATACAAAATATTGTCCTTTAGCACATTTTTAATTAGCAAGACTTCTCTTTTATTTTCTAGTATGTATTGATTGTATTAATTTTTTTTAAGTCATCAGTTAATGGTTTACTCTTTTCTTTTTTCAATATAAAACATTAAAATGAAATATGGTAAGTCCCTCAAACAATATCAAAATAACTTCACTCATAAAATACAACATCAATCCACTGTGGGACATAAGATTGTAGCAATACCAAATTTTCAGGACGTTAGTTTTCAGCAATGGTTAGACGTTAAACTCTACTATTAGAGTTTTTAAATAAAAAGTATACACATTCTACACATCTGTGATAAAAATCATAAAGAGAAAGTTTCTTGTGGCTATCTTATTGTCTGGAAGAAATTTTATTTTCTTTATGACAAAAAATAAGTCAAAATAGATGTTTCCTAGAGAAATGCATTTTGAAATGCTTAAAGTAAGATGTCTCTGTCAGATTTCAAGTTCATGGTAAGCACATCTCATATAATAAATATCGTTCAACCTATTTTTGTTCATTCAGTGCTATTTTTGATGATTAAAATAATGCTGGCCAGGATGTGGGCAAAAAGGTACACTCATACATTGTTGCTGGGACAGCAAAATTAGTACAACTACTCAGGAAAACAGTATAGAGATTCCAGCTGTACCACTCCTTGGAATATCTTTAAAATCTAAATTAAGCATACTGTAAGAATATAGCTACTTCAATATTTATAACAGCACAATTGACAATAATCTCATTGTGGAATCAGTCCAGATACCCATCAGTAGATGAATGGATTGTAAAAATATGGTATATATACTTAATGGAGTTTCCTCAGCTATAGAGAAGAATGAGATTATGGCATTTGCTGGCAAATGGATGAAAATGGAGAAAATCATGCTAAGTGAAACAAGCCAGACTCAGAGAATCAAGTCTAATATTCTCTGTCATATGTGAAAGTTAAAGCAAAAGAGGGAAAGAAGCAGGTGGAAGTGAGTGGGTGAGATACCATAAAGATTTATGGAAAATCTACTTATCTTCCCTAAGAGGGTGAGGTAGGGAAAGATAGGAAAGGGAAAGAATTGTGGAAGGCATTCAACAAGACCACATTATGTGCCTATATAAATATACCATAGTGAGTTTCACCTTTGGGTGGGGAAAGCACCATTCAAGGAGAGATACATGGATGAGCAAGGGGAGGATCGGTGGAGTGGAGAGGGTTGGGAACATGAGAGGAGTGACTGGGAGGAATGGGTACTGAAACAGTGTGGGTCAGACTCCATGAATACACATTATTTTCAGGATGAACCCAGATACCATGTATAACTATAAATACTTCAATTTTTTTTAAAAAAGTGATGTATTCCTAAACAGAATTATTTAATCATGTTTTAGATAGTTAAAATCAAATACTACCATTGACACAACATTAAATTATTTTGGCTTCAGTTAATTACAGATTGTATATAACACCAGGCTCTATCTGATTTTTCTCCTGAATAATACATAAGAAAATAAGTTATGTGACTGACTTCTAGCTTAATGGTAGTAAAAGGAGATAGTAGCTGTTGTAAGAAATTTGTTAAGTAAACCTCCTTGGGTGATTCCAAAGAAATAGCTATGGAATACTACTCAACCATAAAGAAGAATAATATTATGATATTTGCAGATAAATGGATGGAATTGGAGATTATCATGCTAAGTGAAATAAGCCAATCCCAAAAAAACAAAGGGTGAATGTTTTCCCTGATAAGCAGATGATAATATAGAATCTGGTTGGGGGGAGGTAGGGGATGAGAGAGGAATGGAGGATCTTTAGATTATGTAGAGGGAAATGAGAGGGTGGGGAGTGGGGGTATGAAAAATGGTGGAATGAGACAGACATCATTACCCTATGTACATGTGTGATTAACAAGAATGATATGAATGTACATCATGCGCAACCATAGAAATGAAAATTTGTACCCCATATGTATACAACGAATCAAAATGAAGTCTGAAAATGAAAAAAAAAAATAGCTATGGAACACTATGAAACTGTGAGAACCAAATAAACTTTTCCTCCTCTGTAATTGTTCTTCTCATGTCTTTTGATCATAGCAGTGAAAAAACTGACTAAAACAAGTATATTGAACAAGATAATACACTACACACTAGAGGGATGTTTTAGTCAGTTGTTTGTTTGTTTGTTTGTTTGTTTTACTGCTGTGTCTTAAGGACCCAAAAAGAACAACTAGAGAAGAGGAAAACTTTATTTGGGGGCTCATGGCTTCAAAGGTTTCATTCCATAGATAACTGACTCCAAAGGAGCTCAAGGTGAGGTAGAACATCAAGGCAGAAGAGTGTAGCAGAGGGAAGCAGCTCATGTAATGAGCAGAAAGCAGAGAGAAAGATTTCCACTTGCCAGAGGCAAATATATAACCCAAAGACACACTCAATGCCCCAGCACCTCCAGCCACACTCTACATGTCTACAGTTACCACTCAATAAATCCCATCAGGGGATTGATTCACTGATTGTCTTAAAACTCTCATAAGTCGACTATTGCACCTCTACGCCTTCTTTTATGCCTCACACATCAGTTTTTTGGGGACATCTCACATCCAAACTATCACAGTGGAAAAGGAGAAGAAAATAGGTAATTGAAGAGGAAATACATGGACACATGCAAACGTTTACTATTGTCCTCAGCTTACGATTTTGACCAAGGTGTAAAGGTAGTTTAACAGCAGACCCTAGGGCTGGGGTTGTAGCTCAGGGGTACAGTGCTTGCCTAGCATGTGTGAGGCACTGGGTTCAATTCTCAGCACTACATATAAATAAATACATAAAATATTTTAAAAGTCCATTGACAACTAAATTTTTTTTAAAGCAGACCCTATTGGTCTGAGTATATCCAACTCCTATAAATATTTGTTTTTATTTGTTTGTTGTTGTTGTTGTTTTTTGAGATGGGAAAGTAACTAAGGGGAATAGTTAGTAGATTCCACTTCTAATTGTGAAAACTTGAACTTCTGATTTGCCATTTGTAAAAAATTTGACAATTTAATTGACTTTTATAAGAAGCAATCACAATTTTTTGAAATATCATTATAATTTTCTGCATACCATTACTGGGTACACAAAATTGAGGATCCCTAGTTTATTAAAAAGACTTCTAAAAGTTTATCTGGGCCCTTCCACACGATGGCCATTATCACTCTAAATTAACTTTAGGAACAGTTTTCCATTTTGTAAAGGTTTGTATCTCCCAGAACCCAATATTTATACATATAAAGACAGGTATATCCAGAAGGTGTTGTACTCAGTTCATCAGAAATTGAGAATCTCATTTTAAGTTTAATCTTTTATTTCCAAAAGCTAAGATGAAAAGCTGAAAAAAAAAACAACATGGTCTTGGATTTTACAGTGCTTTCACAGTGTACCTCATTTCTTAGACATTTTCTTGAAGCTGGTAGGTATTACCTTTTCCTGGGTACAATTCATCCTGACAAAAGAAACCTGTGTTTGGTGGTGAACATGCTATTAGTTCTTAATTACCTGATTCCATTCTCACCCTCAAATTGGGTTTTGGTTCTGAGATCAACTTAAACAGTTTTAGTTGTGTCTAATCATGCAGGGGAAAAAAAAGAGGGGGAATTAAACACCAAGTATCTGTGAATTTCCAAAAGCTGAAATTCATCCCCCAAAGTAATTATGATTTATTGCCATTTTCTTCTTTAATCATGTTATAATGCCTTGTGGGTGTACAAGAAAGAGGAAGAATTTCAATTCTCTCACTTTAAGTCAAAAGCTAGAAAGTTTTAGACTTAGTGAGGAAGGGATGTCAAAAGCAATGAGCCTGGCATAGCGGTACACATCTGTAATCCCAGAAACTCAGGAGGCTGAGGCAAGAATATTGCAATTTTGAGACCATAAGCAACATAGGGACAACTTGTCTCAAAATAAAAAGGTCTGGGCTTGGCATATAGCTTAGTTGATAGAGTGCTTGCCTTGCAAGCACAAGGCCCTGGGTTCAATCTCCAGGACCACAATCAATCAATCAATCAATCAATCAATAGGTCTGGAGAGGCGACTCAGCAGTTTAGCATCCTTGGGTTCAATCTCTTGTACCAAAAACAAAACAAAACAAACAAAAAAAGGCATGATAAACCAAGATGGAGGTCTTGCACTTAACTGTGTTGTGCATGTAAAGGTAAAGTTCTTGAAGATAATTTAATGTTCTACTCTAGTAAGCATAGACATGTTAAGAAAATGAAATAGGCTTATTGCTGTTACAGAGAAGGTTTAATTCTATGGATTGATAAATCACAGCATTCCCTTAATCCAAATCTTAATCCAGAACGAGGCACTAACTCTTCAATTCTTTGACAGATGAGAGAGATAGAAAAACAGCAGAAAAAAAGTTTGAAGCTAGCAGACTTTGGTTCTAGATGTTTAAAGAAAGAAATTGTATTTATAACATCAAAGTGCAACATGAAGTAGCAAATGCTGATGTACTAGCTGCAGCAAATTACCCAGAAGATCTACTTATGATAATCATTGAGCATGACTGCACTAAACAACAGATTTTTGATGCAGATAAAGCAGCATTCAATTGGAAGAAGATGCCATCTGTATTTTCATAACAATAGAAGAGAAACCAATACCTGGCTTCAAAGTTGAAAAATTTTGGTATTACTTGGTTTGGGGCAATATAACTCCAATTTATTCTTTCATCTTCACATGGTCCTTTACTCTCTGTATTATCTTTGTGCAGATTTTCCTATTAAGATTTAGGGCCACCCAAATATTGTATGTCTTCATGTTAACTGATTACATCTGAAAGACTCTACCTCCAAGTGAGGACACAGTCACAGGTTACAAATGGACACTAATTTTTGGAGGACAGTATTTAATGGAGGACAGATGAATCATCAGATTGAGAAACAACTTTAATAATCAAAGACTTAAATGCATAAGCAAGAAGTTTTAAGCTACTATTAAGAAGACAGAACTAAGTCTTGCAGTGCTTGGATTGACAGTGGATTTGTACATGTAACACCAGAAGAATGAGCAACAAAAAAGAAAATAAATAAATTGGATTTCATGAAAATTGAATTTTGTATTTTTCAGAAGACACTATAGTGAAAGTCAAAAGGCAACTGACAGAATTGAAGAATATATCTACACATCATGCGTCATAAAGTACTTGAATCCCCTACTATACACATAATATTAAAAAACATATCTCAATAACAGAGAAAAGCTCATTTAAAATAGGCAGGGTTTCTTTTCTTTTTAAGGTGAATAATATTCCATGGTGTAAATATGCCAGAATTTCTTATCAATTTATGTGTTGATGATGGGTGTTAAATTTTATGTCATTCCTTGGCTATAACAGTCATGCTTCATTGAACAAGGGAGTACACATATTTTATCAACTTAATATTATTTTTTCCTTTAGACATATGCACAGAGGTGGGATGACTTGGTGTTATGGCAGTTATATTTCTAAGCTTTTGAAGAACTTTCATACTGTTTTCTACAACTCCTATATTTATATATCCTCTAATAATGTATAAGAGTTCCTTTTCATGCATATCCTCACCAACACTTCATCTTTCTTCTTTTTGATAATAGGTTTTCTAACAAGTTTAACTTGCTGTTTCCTTACTGATATAAATTGCATTTTTTTTATGATTGGTAATGGTGTCCATTTTTTTCATATGGCCATTGGACATTTGTATGTCTTCTTTTGAGAAATATCTTTGCCCCTTTTAAGTTAGGTTTTTGGGGTTTTCTCTTTTTCTGCTATGAAGTTTTTTAAGTTTTCTTATTTACTTTGCTTATTAGTCTCTTATCAGATGTAAGGTTTGCAAAGCTATTCTCCCATTCTGTAGGTCATCTCCTTGTTCTATTGATTATTTTCTTTGCTAGGAAAAGGATGTTTATTTTGGTGCAATCCTATTTGTTAACTTTGTTTCTGCTGCTTGTGCTTTTGAGATAGCATCCAAAAAATATATTGTAAAGTCTAATTCATGGAGTTTATCACTATTTTATAGTTTAACAAGACACTTGAAGCACAGGAAGTAAAATGAAGAATCAATAAATGGGATGAATTCAAACTAAAAAGCTTCTTCTCAGCAAAGGAAATAATCAATAAAGTGAAGATAGAGCCTACAGAATGAGAGAAAATATTTACCACACGCAGTTCAGAGGCAACACTAAACTCCAGGATATATAAAGAACTCAAAAAACTTAACACCAAAATAACAAATAACCCAGTCAATAATGGGCTAAGCAACTAAACAGACACTTCACAGAAGAAGAAATATAATCAATCGATGAATATATGAAAAAAATGTTCATCATCTTTAGCAATTAGAGAAATGCAAATCAAAAATACTCTAAGATTTCATCTCACTTCAGTCAGAATGGCAATTATCAAGAATACAAGCAATATAAGTGTTGGTGAGGATGTGGGGGAAAAGATACACTCATACATTGCTGGGGGAACTGAAAATTGTTGCAACCACTCTGGAAAGCAGTATGGAGATTCCTCAGAAAACTTGGAACAGAACCACCATTTCACCCAGCTTTCACACTCTTCAGTTTATACCCAAAGGAGTTAAAATTAGCATACTACAGTGAAATAGCAATACCAATGTTTATAGCAGCTCAATTCACAGTAGGGAAACTATGGAACCAAACTTGATGCCGTTCAACAGATGAATGAATAAAGAAAATGTGGTACACATACATAATGGAATATTACTCAGCCTTTAAGAATGAAATTTTGGTATTTGCAGGTAAATGGATGGAAATAGAGAGTATCATGCTAAGTGAAATAAGCCAATCTCAAAAAACCAAAGGCCAGATGTTTTCTCTGATAAGCAAATGCCAATCCATAGTGGAAGGGGTGGGGAGAAGGAAGGAACCTTGAACTTTGTAGGGACACACCTTAAGATGGCGACCACATTAACAACACCCTCGGGGCAAAAGCCTCCCCCACCCGTGGTACCACCAAGGTGGCGGCCCAGGATTGGCTCATTCAACTTCCATGAACCTGAACATCTTTACATCTTAGCAGACCTCTGCCCTGCAGGCCTTGCTGTATAATGCATGTGCTGTTGACCTTTAAGATGATTGGCCCCCGCCTGTATCTCCTCCCCTCGCTCCCTTTTCATATACCTGTTTCACTTCTCCATTAAATTGAGATCCTGCTGAAAAGACTCCCGGCTGGTGTGGGTTTTTTCAGCCGTCGACACTCACCATCCTGTTTGACCCCGTGCCCCCCTGGCTGGTCCAAGGGAGGGCACCCAACCTTTGTTGTTCGGTGCGGAAGGAACAACAGAACTTTGCAGAGGAGAGTGAGGGAAGGACTGGGGTGGTGGGGATGGGAAGGATGGTAGAATGAGACGGACATTATTACCCTATATACCATATACATGTCTGATTACACTACTGGTGTGACTCAACACCATATATAGTCAGAGGAATGAGAAGTTATGCTCCATTTGTGCACAATGTGTCAAAATGCATTCTATTGTCATACATAACCAATTCAAACAAATAAAAAATTGATAAAAATGCCTTAAATTAAAGTCTTTAATTTATATTGAACTCATTTTTTTGAAAGGAGTTAGAGAAAAGTCTAGTTTCATAGTGATTATCCAATTTTCCTAATACTATCTAGTGTAGGACTGTCCTTCAGCATTTTATGATCCTGGAATCTTTTAAAAATATGATTTTACCCTAAATGTACAGATTTATTCTTGGTCTTTCCATTTTGCTCCATTAATCTAGATTTCTAACAATATGGATGAACATAGAGGACATTAAATTAAGTTAAATAAGCAAGGTAGAGTAAGAAAAAATACCACATGATCTCATTTGTATGCACAATATAAAAAAAGTAAAACTCATATAAATTTGAGTAGAATGGTGGCTACAGAAATATAAATATGTTGGTAAAAGAATATAAAATTTCATTTATATGAGAGGGATAAAGTCAAAAGATCTATTTATAATATAGTGATTATATTGTATTAAATAGTGATTATAGTTAATAAAAATGTTTTTTCTATTAGAAATTTGGTAAAAGAATAAATTTTAATTATTCTCACTACAAGAAAAAAAGTATGTGAGGCATTGGTTATGTCACTGTGCTTGAGTCAGGCATTGCACAACATGCATGTACCTGTGTGTATGCATATGCACATGCATATTATGTATTATTATATATTATATGCAAATACATATTTATATTATATTATAGACACACATATATCTATCAAAATACTATACAGCATAAAATATATATTTTATTTCAATTTGAAAAAGCAAGGACATGAATAGATATTTCTCTAGTGTAGATACAGGAGTAGTCAGTACATGAGAATTACTACCATTGATCATGGAAATGTGAGTTAATAGCATGATACAACTTCATAACCATTAGGATAGCTAGAACCAAAAATTCAGATAATAATTGATGTTATCAAAAATACAGAGAAATCAGAAACTTCATATAAGCTGGTGGGAATGTAAAATGATACAGTCATTTTGAAAATATGTCTGGGTATTACATACACAAAGGATTAAACATAAAGTAGCTATGTAAGGCAGCAATTTAACTCCTAGGTACGTACTGAGGAAAAATAAAAATACAAGTCTGCCACAAAACTTATGCTCAAATGTTTGCAAAAACTTTATTCATAGTATTGAAAATATGAAGAAAATTCTAAATATCCAACAAGTGATAAATGGCTAAACAAATGCAAATTTATGCTGTGAAATATATTTAGTCATATATAAGGATGAAGCGCTCGCACATACTACATGTATGAACCTTGAAAAATGTCTGCTTGCAACTTAAAACTGTCACAAAGAATACATATTTTATTATCTTACTTTATTCCCTAAAAATAAATTTTAAAAACATACAAAGAAATAAAACTATCAATCTAAAAGAAATAGTACAACATTCAAACATCTGTTAAAATTGGTTTATTTATATCAGTTTTAAAGCTATTATTTTAGTTACAAATTCATTTTGCAGTGTTGCTTCTAGATCCATCTTCAGCAGACTCCATCCCCACCCAACTGATTTCAACAGCAGCTGGCCAGGACTTCTTTCTCAGACATATGGGCCACAGTTCCATTACACTGTTCCTCTAAACATTTATGTTCTGATAATTCCAAACATTTATCTTTGCTCATCCAGACCTAGAATGATAGTTGTTTTCTGAAGTTATATTTATGTGACTCCGGTTTCCATGTTTCTATTAGTCTTCTAGTACATAAAATTTAGGGAATTTAACCATTCTCAGCTAAGAGACTAGCATAGTTTCTGTTTTTCTGAGTTTCTCTGACTGATATGGTCAATGTTTTAAATTATATTCTACAGTTATCCATTTCTTGAAATGTTTAGTAATAAACTAATAATAACCATTTCTAACAATATCCCATATTTTTAATATAAATATGTCAGAGATAATATTTGAAGCAATCTTGCCACATAGGAGAGATAATTGTTGATGATGAAAGAGCCTTAGTGGAGGTCACATGTCTCAGCATTATTCTGTATTACAGTGTCAAAAGATCATGTAATACCCTACACATTAGAACTGTATTAGCATTAGAGTTTGAGAAGATTTCCATAAATATTCTTTTATCTACTGAAAGAGGTCTTTTAGACTTGAATATCTCTATTTTCTATAGGTCTGAAATATCATGTTTGTAATACATATATGCTGCCCTGTTATTTTAAATGTGAACAGAACTAAATAACTTTAGTTTAACTGTAATTTACATTTACACTTAAAGAATAGAATCTTCACCATGTCATTTTCTTTTACTAAACCTAATTAATGGATAAAGTTCAAAAGCTATTTGATAGCATATTGCAAAGGACCAAAGAAGGTATTATGATTTAGATATGAGGTGTACACCCTAAGCTCCTGTGTGAGACAATGACAGAAATTTAACAAGTGAAATGATTAGTTTTTAGAGTCTTAAACTAATCATTGCATTAATCCACTAATAAGTATTAAGTAGGTGGTAACTGTAGGCAGATAGGGTGTGGTTGGAAGAAGTAGGTCACTGGAGCACGTCTTTGGGGTTTATATTTTGTCCTTTGTGAGCAGCTCTGCTCCCCATTGTCCATGCTCTGAGTTGCTTTCCTCCTCAATACCTGTCTGAAATCATCTTCTGCTTTACCTCCAGCCGGGAGCTATGGATTAAGATATCTATGGACTGAGATCTCTAAGACCATGAGCCAAAATAAATTTTTCCTCCTCTAATCATTCTTGGTAGGCTTTTTGGTCACAGGAATGAAAAAATACTGACTAAAGCAAATTGTTACTGAGAACTCGGTTTATTGCTGTGATTAACCTGTCCATGTGGTTCAGAAACCTTTTGAGTTGGTTTGTGGGGGAAAGAATTTTGAAAAGTTTAGAGATGCAAGCTGAAAAAGATTTAGAATGCTGTCTGCAGAGCCTAGCAAGCATTTCTGGTGGGAATTCAGAAGACCAGAATGCCAATAGGACGAAGGCCACTAAAGACAAACACATGAGGTTTTGGAGGAAGAGTATTCTGATGAAACTTGGACTAGAGGCCATTCATGTTATGTTGTAGAAAACAATTTGTCTACATTTTTCACAGAATTTCTATGAGATTGAATTTATATAAATGGACTAATTAATCTGGTAGAGGCAATTTGAAGGCAACACAGCATGAATACTGCTGGTAGCTTTTAGCCAAGTTTACTATTATAATCAGGAGCAGGAAGTGAAGGTGAAAGATTTGAAAAACATGCAAGAAAGTTGGCTAGAAAATTGTGAATAAAATTGGGTCTAAGGAAGTTGTGGTTGTTAAAGACCTTACAGCTAGTAAAGAGATATGAAATACTTTACCTGGAGACAACAGGAAAGATAGGTTGAAGGCAGTTCATGAATTGGCAAAACCACACCCATCAAAGGCTCAAGGATGTAAAAGTAAAAATTCCTTTGAGAAGACATTAGCGGGGTACCCTGCTTGCAGTGTGTGTGTGTGTGTGTGTGTGTGTGTGTGTGTGCGCGCGCTAATAAAACAGAGAATTCTAGCAAAATTTCTAAGGAATACCTGGTGGGCCAGGCAAAGTTTAGCATGGATCCCTGAGGGCTGCCCCTGAGAGGATGGTGCCTCATGGTGTGGGAAGGAGGCAGGAGTTAAAATGGAAACATCCAAGATTAAGAAATGTTAGTACCATGCTATGTCTGCGGAAAGCTGTAGGAATCTACCAGAAAGAAATGAAGAAGGAGGCCATGTGCACTGCAAACAGTAAGGTCACAAGGGAAGAGCTACACAAGCCCCATAGGAAGAACATCATGATGCCATGGGCCCCAGATGCTGGAAGTTTAGCCACGGGATTTGGCCCAGCTAAATTTCAGGCTTGCTTTGGTCACATACTTTCTTCTTATGACACTCCTTCTCCCTTTTGGGATGGAAATCTCTACTCTGTGTCACCATATATTGGGTATACATAATTTTATAGGGCAAAATATCCAAGAATTTGCTTTGAGTCTCATATGAGATTTTGAACTTGGTCTTTTGGATAGTGTTTGAATTGTTTAGAGTGCAGGGATTGTAGAAAATGGGCTAAATTCATTCTGTATTGTGAGATGAGCATAAGCTTATTGGGGTCTGGGGGCAAAATTTCATCATTTAGATATGAAGTGTCTTCCAAAATCTCATGTGTGAGACAATGAAAGTAAGTTTAGAGGTAAAATGATTGGGTTATGAAAGCCTTAATTAGTGTTTTAATCCACTGATACGGATAACTGATTGATAACTATGGGCAGGTAGGGTTTTCCTGGAAGAAGTAGATCACTGGGAGCAAGCCTTTGGGATTTACATTTTGTCCCTGGTGAGCTGAGCTCTCTTTCTGCTTCACAGTGGCAACCATCTGAGCAACTTTCTTCCTATACATCCTTCTGACATGATGTTGGGCTCACCTTGGGCCCAGAGCTAAGGCTTTGGCCACCTTTGGACTGGAACTTCCGGACTGTGAATCAAATATAAATTTTTCCTCCTCTAATTGTTCTTGTCAGGTGCTTTTGTTATAGTGGCTTTAACAACAGAAATTAAGTTTAATTCAGTGGTTTTAATGACAGAAATTTGTTTTCTCACTGTTCTGGAGTCTAGAAATATAAGAACAAGGTTTTAGAAGATTTAGTTTCTTCTGAATCCTCTCTCCCTGGCTTTCACATGGCCACTTCCCTGTTATGTGACCATAAAGTCATCTCTCTGAGCATAGACACATCTGGTCTCTGTCTGTCTCTCTCTCTCTCCCCACCATCTTGATCTTATTCTATAAGCACACCAATCACATTGGAATAGGATCCACTTTACATACCCTATTTTCATACAATTACCCCTTTCACTTCCTATCTCCAAATACAGTTATACTCTTGAGGTACTGAAGGAGAGGGTAAGGCTTAACATATAAATTTGGAGAGGGAACACAATTTGACCCATACTAAGAGGGAAACTGTCCAAGAAATGATTTGACTTTTCTTCAATAATAAAAAATATATGAGATTGAGTGATTTTCCCAATTGCATTGAGATCCTTCGTGGCAGAACTGAACCCACTTCAAGATCCTTTATCTTTCACTATTTTCCTTCAGTTCTTGTACCAAATGAACTAGGAAGTTGCACTGATATGCCTGGTTGTCATCATACAATTATTCCTAGTTGCCTGTTATTTTATTTGTTATTGATTTGACATTACTGTCAACTTCATAAAATTCAACTCTACTGGGTGGGGTTATTACACATGCAAGACACTTGTGAAGGAATTACATTATTGACATTCATCAAATATTTTATCTTCCATAAGTAAAGATTCCTATGCATTCCCAAAGGCTCTGCATGTGCTTTGGAAGTTTTAACATTTAAATATTGCAAAAAGTTTCTAGATATTTGTCTATGATGAGGTAACATAAAAACAAGAAAAAAATTCCATGTGTATTTTATAAGTGTAGTTGTGAACGAGGTACAGTTCACACCAGATTTGTGATATTGTAAGAATAAGCATGAGCGCCACATCATGTGCAACCACAAGAATTGGACCCTACTTAGAATAAGTTATACTCCATGTATGTATATGACAAAATACACTCTATTGTCATGTATATCTAAAAAGAACACATTTATAAAAGACATTCCTATTGTGTGAGACAAAGTGAATCACAAAAATTAAGCAAAGTGTAGAAATAAATGAAAATGGAAACAAACATCTGAAATTTAAGCTTGTGTTAAAGAAATTATTGAATGATATTTACGTAATAATTTTATTGCTGTTAAGTTTATTGAACTATAAATTATACTTTTTTATTTTTATGGACTGCATTTTGATTGCTTGTACACAAATGGGGTACAACTTGTCATTTCTATGGTTGTGCACAATGTAGATTCACACCAATCATGTAATCACATATGTACATAGGGTAATACTGTCTGCCTCAGTCTACTAACTTTCCTTCCCTCTTCCCTCCTGCCTCATTTTCCTCTACACCATCCAAATTTCCTCCCTTCTTCTCTTCCCCTGCCACCTCTCCCCCCTGCTATGTATCATCATTCGCTTATCAGAGAAAACATTCACCCTTTGGTTTTTTGGGCTTGGCTTACCTCACTTAGCATGATATTCTCCAACTCCATCCATTTACCAGAAAATGCCATAATTTTATTCTTCTTTATGGCTGAATCATTTTATTCTTCTTTATGTTCCTTTGTGTATATATACCACAGTTTCTTTATCCATTCATCTGTAGAAGGGCATCTAGGTTGGTTCCGCAATCTTGTTACTGTAAATTGAGCAGCTATGAACATTGATGTGGCTGCCATGAATGTAGTTTGCTAATTTTAAGTCCTATGAATATAAATCAAGGAGTGGGATAGCTGGGTCAAATGGTGGGTGCATTCCAAGTTTTTTGAGGAATCTCCACACTGCTTTCCAGAGTGGCTGCACCAATTTGCAACTCCACCAGCAATGTATGAGCGCACCTTTTCCCCCACATCCATGCCAACCCTTATTATTGCTTGCGTTCTTGATAATAGCCATTCTAATTGGAGTTAGATGAAATTTTAGGTGCTTTTAATCTGCATTTATCTAATTACTAGAGATGATGAGCACTTTTTCATATGTTTGTTGATCACCTGTATATCTTCTTCTGTGACATGTCTGCCCAGTTCCTTAGTCCATCTATTGATTGGGTTTTTTATAATTTGGTGTAAAGTTTTTTTAAGTTCTTCATAAATTTTGGAGATGAGTGCTCTGTCTGAAGTGTGGGTGGAAATATTTCCATAATAATGAGCTAATCTTATTGCTGTTAATTTTATTGAATTATAAATTACTTTATACTTCTCCCCTAGATTTATCTAAATTAATTTAACCTTCATTTTCTTTCTTATTTTATTAAAAGTACTTAATTTTTCTATGTATTGTAATCTTGTTTTGCTTTTTATTTTCATAAACAGCAAGACCCAGTTGTATCGCTGTCCTATTATCACAAGTATAATCTTAGTAAACAACTTTAAAAAGCAGTAAATATTTTGAATAAACATAAAACAATATATTTCTTTGAGTGACTATGCTCTGCTTTCATCTTGGAAACAAAATGTTAGTAATAATATAATGTTTTATTTCTAATTTTTATGGGTATGGCTTTTGTATTTGTAGTTCTTATTTATCACTATGAAATTATTCTTCAAACTGTGTTTAGGTCTGTCCCTTTTTAAATGCAATATTGAAAAATTGTGCATTTTGATACAATTTTACCTGATCTGGAAATCTACGAAATTGGAAGAATTTTTTTCCTTCAATTTAAATTTTGTAACAGGGGAAAAGTTAGCATTTCAGTGTAAATGGTTATTATTTGTGACAACACAGATAATGCTTTATGTATTTGTTCCTATATAATCATTGTTATGTGAATGATTATCTGGGATACCTATATAATGTAAATATGGATTTCAGGAGAATAAATTCATCATGAAATCTATAAAAAAAGGAAACAAAAATAAAAACAAATAAGCATGAGCAGAAAGCACATACAAAAAGTATAATTTCTGTAATTTCTAAAAGACTGATTGAGATTGGACCCAAAACCATACTCTATTCCATTAAAATGTAAGTATTTAGGCAATCAAGCAAATGAGACACTAGTTAAATATAAATACAATCACAAGCAAAATAGAAGTGCTTAACACCAAATTGGAGGAAGCCAAATTGTTATGTGTGTTTTAGATCTAGAGAGGGAAAGAGAAGGCATGCTGTTATTAAGAATATTTATAAATAAATGTTTTCCCACATCATATTAAATTATACCAGTCATATTTTAGTTATTATTTCTTTAGACAACAAAAGTTACTTTAATAATCTTACAATTGCTATGATACAGATTTCTCAATCTGCAAAATAACCAATTTAACATCTCTGGATCTGAAATACTATTAATGTATACAGTGCAAATAGACATCTCAGTAAACACATTATTAAAGAAGAATATATAAAACCAATCATTTCCCTAGTTTTCTACATATTCTTGATTTTCCACAAGACTTATCTATTCACTTTGGACAAATGTCTTGAGTTAATAAACTTTAGAATATCGGGTGCTAGATCTGGTTCTATGTATAGTTTAAATGTTTTATGGCACTTGGTAGATTGACTGAAATAAGAATGCAGACATATTCAAGAGTCTGACTGCAAAGCAGGCTTAAGACTTTAGAGGCGGGACAAAGAAGCATGCTTCCAAATAGAGATTTGAGACTAAAAATGATTCTCAGGTAGAAAGACAAGACATGGAATTATCATTCTAAGTGAAATAGTCAATAATAATCAATACCCATATTTCTACATGTTGACAGCCACAGAAGGCAACAGGAAAAATCTGAAAGACTATTAATGCTTCTAGATTGGCAGCTAACATCACTAAGTCAGATAGTTGGCATTGTGATGTAATGTATGAATGATGTTTCAATAGAGAAATTTAAACTGTGAAACTCCAGGACAAAAATATTTATCAGAGCATGAGAAGAAATACAGAGTTCTTTGTCAGTCAGAACTATGATGCACTCATTTATTACTAAACAATGTGTGTAAGCTTGTGTCTCAATGGCTGTATGTAACTTTATTTCAAGGTACTCTGTTGACTCTGATGTCACAAATTCTGTGAAGGCTCTGAAACTTGTCCATGGGCACTAAACTCTTAGTAAGTTCTTCTTGATTATACCACTGCAGACAGAACCAAACAAATCGCCTTTCTTGTTGTTGTTGCTAAACCAGATGCGTTGCTAAACCAGGCTGTTGCAAGGTCAGAATACTCAATACAGTATACTCAGAAGATACATTTGAGATTGTCTTCATAAAGATTGTAGAAGAGCTTATCAGAACAATGTAGAACAAGTTAGCCATTTCACTTGGACATTTCTGAACATACTTCATTCCAACATCATCCTTATCATAGGATTAAGTATCATTTTATACCTTCTATGGCTGGGAAATCAAGGGTATCTAATGGCTCTCCAAATTAAACTTTTTATGCTAGTAATCTCTGATCCTATATTCTCCTACTCCATCCATATATATTGAGGTAACTCC
Organism: Glaucomys volans; assembly: GCA_020662805.1. Classification (NCBI taxonomy): domain Eukaryota; kingdom Metazoa; phylum Chordata; class Mammalia; order Rodentia; family Sciuridae; genus Glaucomys; species Glaucomys volans. The sequence continues at coordinate 151,937 of JAJEJO010001373.1, read as the reverse complement.
AACAACAATAAACTACTGGGGAATCATTTATTGAGATTCCTACACATAAACAGTGTTACTTCTGTTTAGAAGTCTTTGACTTCACAAACCTCAGGCTATAATGAATAATAGGCATTCTTCACAGAGCCCTCGGGGTCAGGGAAGAGTCACGAATCAAGCTCAGATAAGAGCGAACATGAGGTGTCAGTGTTATTTCTTTATCATCTTCTATTTGATCCTCAGTTTTTCAATTTAATCTGTATAGTTTTCTTGAGAAAATTTTAGGTCTATGATTCACTGATCTGAAACTGCGAGACACCTGCAGACAATGCAGCAAGTGATGCCACCCTGAACCCACCACATGTCTGTCTCTTCCACTCCTCAAATCAGTTTTTCTTCTTAAAACTTCCAATTCACTCAGTGGTTCCATGTGTTTTTCACAAACTGGAAAGCTTCGACTTCCCAGATCCCTCCGCAAACCTCATTAGCCAAGTCTAGTCATCATTGTTTGTTTTTTCCACTTTAAACCTTGCTTTTTTTTCATTCCTTTTTCTACATTTCCATTGCTTTTCATTTCTATAATTGCTCTCTTTTATTGATTTTGTAATGTTCTCCCTTATATTTATTTCACTTTATTCCCATCAATGCTAGACTTTACAATGTGTTTATCCTCTAATATAAACTGTTTTTTTTTTTAATCCCAACTTGTTTCAATCTTTCTAATTTGTAAACTCAGAGAGCCCTTCACATTGTCCTATTTTGTCTAGCATAAAAGCTCTTTTATGATATAGTCTGCAGTATTTGACCACAGACTGGACTTGTGCTCATGCATCATTTGGCCCTTGCATATGCTAGGCCCCACGTTTAGAATATGCTTAGACTTTTGTGTCTGGTGACTGAATACTTTCTTCCTTTGCAAATATTTCCTTAACTCCCTCAGGCAGAGGTATGATTTGTTTCTGCCAGATTTCACTTTTACACATATATTTCCATTAAAACAACATGTACATTTTATTGATCTAATTCATTTCTACTTTGGTTGGTCTGGTCTCCTCAGCATATCTTTCTTAAACCCAAGAACTGATGATATCATTGTTGTGAACAAGAAAATAGCACTAAAGCTTTCTTTTGAATGATATTCACAAAACCAGTAAGTATGACTAGATATTTAAACAAGACTGGACATTTTAGAAAGTTTTTAAGTTAGTTGCCTTTGTACCTCTTTTCAATAATATAGTAGGATAATTTTAGACATGTTAGGCAGTGAAGTGAGCAGTTATGTCATCCAGTTGTGGGAATTAGAGAAGAACTGAGGATAAGCTAGGTTTCACTATGCTGAAAACTCCTCCCCCCTCACAAATTTTATAGAATAATGTTTACTTCTTACTCATCAGGTCAGTTTTAAGTTAGGGCAACTCACCTGTATGTGACCTCTCCGTATTCCATGCCAGAGTATCTACATAGAACTGTTTTCACAATCAGCATGACATGGGAGCAAGAATGAAAAATTAATTTATATGAATTTCAATTAATTTATACGGATTTATACCAGGATTTGACTCACGTTTGGCCATTTTATGTTTGCAGAAGTAAATCACATAGCAACATTTAACTTCAAAGAGGCAGATAAGTGTAATCATCCTGCATACGTAAAAGGAAAGGGAGCAAAAATATTTTCTACCATAAAGATACAGCAGCTAATTGACAAAGAACAATTTTTAAAGAAACTGAGTATTAAATTTTTGCAAGCCACTATTAAACAGCAGTAACATTTTATACTGACAAAATATCAACAGTAACATTATTTATCTGCATGGTGGACTCCTTTGCAATCTAATCAGATAATGTCTGCTAGGATTAGCTAATATTAATGAAATATTGTGATTCAACACATAAGAATGGTTATCTTTTTATTTTTTATTTACTTTTTGATATCAGAGATTGAACCCAAGGGCTTTTAACTACTAAGCTACATCCCCAAAACTTATTATTTTTAATTTTGAGACAGGGTGTCCACTAAGTTACTGAGTCTGGCTTTGAACTTGTCATCCTCCTACCTCAGCCTCCGGAGAAGCTAGGATGGCTTTCTTTTTAAAGACTGAGGTAGAAATAGTGACTATGTAACTACACTAAAACATCTGAGAGCTGTAAAAACTCCACGTTTGAACACTGTCAAATGAGTTAAATAATGATATTAGTTTATTTTAATTTTGAACTTTTCCAATGTCTAGAACTATATTTGAACATGTTTGTATGGCTGTATTACATAATGGTATTGAGAAGAGGTACTGTTTAACTCTCATAAAAGTACCAAGTCACCCATGCCATTTATTCTATAAAGGTTTGGCTGTTACTGTATTTAAGATGATTTTGAAACAGTTAAATTTGCCTCATAAATTAATATGCAAATAGTGTATAATTTCTTATAAATTGTCTAATATTGGGGTGTTTAGTAGTAATGCTTATAGGTTATACTCTGAACATCTTTATAGTAATAATGAAACTGTCCTTTTGACCATCTAACACACAAATGAAGATTTTTTTTTGTCATTGTTTCCATGGATTGCCCAGTAGTTAATCCTTTGTTTTTTTTTTTTCTTAGTTTTGTGTTAATCCATTTGAAGAACTGTTAAATAACTCCATGTCCCTGAATACTCTGATTTGTAAGGATGACAGCAGATGGTCTGGTGAGTAGAGAATCCCTCTAGTTTTATCTCTGCCTCTCTGCCCTATATCAGTCATATATCAATTACTTGTGATGGTTAACTTTCCTTCTAAGGAGGTGACATGAGTTTTTTTGTTTGTTTTTTTACCAGCTGCATTTAAACATTAGCAATTTTCCCTCTTTGTCTTCCTTATCTTTTGATTTATGACATGCACAGATCAGTGCCATCCCACATGGTAACTATACTCTGCATTTCATGCTGAAGGTGAACTGAAGTGTTGGAAGAATATCTCCATTAGGACTACTGGGGATGTTAAGAGTTTCTGGAGATACAAGATTATAAAATGATTTTAAAGTGATTCTCTGCATGCTTCTCTTATTCTGCTTATTATTTACTTATATTATAAAAACTTCCCTTTAGCATTAATTTTGAGTATGTTACTAAGTTACAAAATGATAGCTTTATTACCCCTGGCCAGCCCTAAATTTGGTAACAATTTTTATTTAATTAGTTCTTATTTAGTATTAGTAAAATCTCTTCACCTCAGACATCTGAGGAAGATGTGCAATGTAGTAGGCAAAAAGAATTATTAGCATTATATCCTTACATTTTACATCTCCTGGCAGAAGGATACCCCATTTTGAAACACTGTTACAATGGAAAACCTAACATCATGAAACACCTGTTTGGAGATATATTTAATTTATAATTATGATCTTTTGTTTTACCTCATGGATTTTGTAAGCATAGATTTGAATATAAATATTTACAACTTAGCCTTGATACTTTAAAAGGAGATGCAATAAGATTTTAGCATTTTTACTTTTTCTTTAAAAAAGTTTATATGTATCAGAGAATGCCAGAAACTATACATTGATATTTGTTTGCAGAGAAATTGATATACGCATGTGTGCATACTGTATGTACATTGTCATAAATTTATTATCTTTAATGAAGACATAATTCCTATTTTTTATTAATATTAACTAAGAAAAATAGCTAAATTTGTGTCCTATTATGGTCAATCATTCTCAATGTTAATATTCATCAACTGAATGTCTCAAATCGAGTTCTAGAAAACCTTGATTTAATCATTAAAAATATCGACTCAAAAATTGTCTTTCATTATGTCCACCTAATGATGGAATTTGAAACCATCATGATCTTGGAAACCATCACGTCACTGATAATTTTAACTCAAGAAAAAGGAAAACCAAAGGAGACATATGTTTATGGGAGATTAGAGTAATATAGATTTATGCATCTCTACATACAATATAAAATATATCTAAACTACACACACATACATATATATTATGCATATACATATGCATATATTGTGTGCAATATGTATTACATATAATATGTATATTATAAATCTATGTTATAGATTTTTATTTAACATACAAGTTCCCACTCTGTGAATTTTGAAGTGGCTAAAGTAACTCAAATGATCTTATAAACTAATAATCTACATTTGCTATCAAAACTAGACTGTTGTAACTGACTGGATTAGTAAAAGAAAACATTCATCTTTGGTGTAAGTTTGATGATTTTTTTAAAAAAAATATTAATTTACTCAAACATTAATTTACTCCACACTTTGAACTTCAAGATATGCTAACACTTTCTTTACATTATCCATGAGTTGATTATTATTCTAAAATATTTTTATATACAGAATTTTTTTTAAATAATTTGATGCCTGAGAAAGACTGCAACATTTTTAGAAAAAGATAATTCACAATTTATACTGAAGTCTCCATTGAGCAGCAGAAGCAGCAATATTTTCTGTAATATGTTGTTTCTTTTAACATAACAAAGCACAAGCAGCTAACACATTGTGAGTAGCATAATAATTAGTATTTTAAATTCTGAAAAAATTTTATGGTTACTAGAGAAACAAGTTACTATTTCAATTTTTTGCTTTCTTCATGGAAGTATTTTTTGGAAACTTTTGAATTATCATTTCAATTAATGTTGTCATTTTTAAGGTGATGAGATCAAGCTATTTATAATACACCTTTTGTGATAAATGATTGCTTAATTTGTATAGTTGCTTATTCTCCTAAGAAAATCAGTATGATATGGATTCAATGGCTATAAAATTTACTTACAGTTTGAGACACATTTTATAAGCATTTAAAATACTGATTTTTGGTAAATCATTTGACTTTTGTGATTTTATAGAATTTATTTCTGAGATAAAAATCTATTAAAGCATGATTTGTACTTTATCAAGCTTACTTAGTTTGACACTTACTGCTGCTACCATGGAAACTCTATCTAGACAAGTAGGTTTACCAGTTTGACTGAATTCACTGATAACCACTCACCTAATAATTGTTTCATACGTCCAACATTTATATTGCTTGCATGTGTGCAAATTAAGCTACTATGCTCTATAAAGTTTTGCCAAAAAAAGTTTGATAAATAATTATGTTCAAATGGATGATATCCAATCTTTCAGGGATGATGAGATTTTTATGATCTGGAAGCTGCCAAATAGCAGACATGATCTCAGTAAGGATATTCACTTTGTGATTCATACATATATTCCATATATATATTATATAATATATATATATAATATAAATATATATATATTTAATAGCTATCTAAAAGCAACATTATGACAAAAAAGAGAAAAGCAATATGTATTCTCCCCCAAAGTAAAAGCATATTGAATTTGCATTTTTAAAACAATTACAGAGCAATCTGAATCAGTATTGGGCAACTTCCCCACCATTTGGCACAGGCTTCCAGGGTTGGCAGTATTTGATCTGCAAAGGCCCAGAACTGGACAAGTGGTTTTGGATGGAGGTGTTGCTGGCACAGCTGTTTGGGAAACCTAATGGAAGATTTTGTCTAAAATATTTTTCTAACCAGTATTAGTCACTGTTTCTCTTTTTATTTTTCATAAATGTTATTAAATTAGAAATAAACACTAAATGTAGAGTAAGTGATATGGTGGAATGGATTACATTTCAGTCGTGTTTTAATTAAAAACATAAATATCAACAGAAAAAGATATATGACAATATCAATAAAAAATACCATATAGAAGGATGGGTGTATGTATGTTAAGATGTGTTTGTATGTGTATGCGTTTGAAACATTGACTGAATTCTCTGTCATTCAATTTTTTCCTTTATGTGTTTTTGGATCAAGATTACTCTGAAGACATACCCATTCTTTTGCATAAAACCAAAGAAAAAAGGCAAAGTACCTCCTTCTGTTCATGAGAATTTCAAAGACGTTATATTTTTAAAAAATGTTTACAGACTTCATTTTGATTCACTATACAGAAATGGGGTACAACTTTTCATTTCTATGGTTGTGCTTGATGTATATTCATACCATTCATGTAATCATATATGTCCATAGAGTAGTGATGTCTGTCTCATTCCACCATTTTTCATACTCCCACCTTCCCCCTCTCATTTCCCTTTCAGTAATCTAAAGTTCCTCCATTCTTCTCTCACCCCCCACACCCCCAACCCAATTCTATATCATCAGGACTTAAAATTAGCATAGTACAGAAACACAGCCACATCAATGTTTATAGCAGCTCAATTCACAATAGCTAGACTGTGGAACCAACCTAGATGCCCTTCAACAGATGAATGGATAAAGAAGCTGTGGTATATATACACAATGGAATACTACTCAGCCATAAAGAATAATGATATTATGGCATTTGCAGATAAATGGATGGAATTGGAGAATATCATGTTAAGTGAAATAAGCCAATCCCCAAAAACAAAGGTCTAATGTTTTCCCTTACAATATATTAGATTTTTAAAAATTAAACTAGATGAAAAACTATCAACAATTCATCAGATATTTTAAACCCATTCTGACAATAGATAAATATTTAAATGGGGTGCTTATGGTACAAACACCTTCTTAACATTTTCAACCAGTTTCTAAAAAACATCTTTAAAATCCTAAGTGGGAGACTGATAGGAAATAAGAGCTGAAAAAAAGTATAATCTCTGCCCAGAAAGTTCTATTATAATTATACATTGTTAATTTGTTCTGCCCTACTGAAAACATTTAAGATTTTAAAAATTCAATAAAATTTGATTTTTAATATTATTCCTAATGTATGACATGAAAATAAAAGTACGTGAACATCTAGATGTTGATAAAAACAAGCTGTATCACATTTGATTAAAATACTTTTAAGTAAAAAAGTTTATATATGCTTTAGGGCAGTGTACTATATGTCTAATGTAGCAGAGTATAATTTTTATGTTGACACAATTAGAAAATTTTGAGCTTGGACTGTGTCCAAAGTTGTGAAATAGTGTCAGAAATAAAAAGGTGACAAAGACTACATGCTTGTCCCCACTGAGACTGTACTCTATTGAAAAAGTGTGAAATTTTAAAAATTTGTGATAAATGCTACATTAATAAAAATAAAATCTTGTCATACAGTTATAATGGAAATAAAATTGTAGCATAACACTCAACACATCAAAAAATGTAAAAATTTGAAAATGAGTGAGAGTCAGAGATAGAGTAAAATTGATAAATTAAGAAAAAATAAATCTTATCATATAAGGTAGATTCCAAAAATGATTCTGATTCTTCATTTTACCTTGTACTCATATTAAATACCATGTGAATTTTCAGTTCCCTTCCACTCTGAATCTGGGCCCTGTGACTTACTTTTCCTAGTGATCTATTAGTAAGCTAGATGAAAAGAGAGATTTTAAGAGGCCCTGGTCATTTCTGATTCTGATTTTGCCTCTGAAATTGCCATGAAAATAAACACAGTATGACAGAATTCTGTAGGATGAGAAAAACATGGAAAAGAGATGATCCCTTTCCAGTGTGTTAGTTTCCTGTGGATGCTCTAATAGATTACCACAAACTAGGTGATTTAAAAGAGATGAAATGTTTTCTCTCAGTTCAGATAGACAGAAGTCTAAAACACCACTAGACCAAAACTCAACCTCTTGGCAGAGCTTCCTCCAAAGGCTCTTGGACTAAACACCCCATTCTTCACCCTTTCTGGCTTCAGCCCTGTCTTATGATCTTGTCACTAGAATTTGTGCCTTCATGCTCATGTTGTCTTCTTTTGTGTGTGTGTCCCTGTACAATATCCCTCTTCTACTATCTTAAGGATAACTGTGATTGTGGTTAGGTCCAGCAAAGATAATCCCCTCATTTTAACATCTTTAACTTAATCTTGTCTGCAAAGATCTGTTTTCTGAACAAGGCTATATTTTCAAGCTTTTGAGAACAATTCTCAAGTGTTTGTAATGAAAACTTTTAGCTTACCACAATCTTCCTTCTGATCCAAAAGATTCATATCTTATAACACATATAAAATATATTTGCCATATCTCAATTTCCTAAATATGTTTTAAAAGATTCAGTATTGCCAAGTAAGAGGTACATGCTTATAATCCCTGTAGTTCGGAAGGCTGAGACAGAAGGATTGGGAGTTGAAAGCCTGCATCAGCAATTTAGCAACGCCTTCAGAGACTCAGTGAGACCTGTTCCTAAATAAAGTATAAAAAAGGGCTGGGGATGTGGGTCACTGGTTAAGTGTTCTTGGGTTCAATCCCCAACACAAAAAGAAGAAAGAAAAGGAAGGAAGGAAGGAAGGAAGGAAGGAAGGAAGGAAGGAAGGAAGGAAGGAAGGAAAATATTTAGTATCAAGTCAAATCTAAAACCTCATCAAAGTATCAGCTAAAATTTCAAATCTTATGATCTAAATAATCTAAGTCAAATGTGTTCTCTACTGCATGATTTATATGGGGGAAAAAAACCTCTCTTCCATATGTAAAATTGTGGATCTAGAAGGCTGGTTATCTGCTTGCAAAATACAATATTAGGACAAGTGTAGAATAAATCATAGACATTACTATTATAAACAGGAAAAAGTGTATAAGTAAGGAAGAGGTCACCAATCCCAAGAAACTTCAAGATCCAACAGAGTAATTACTGTCAAATTTCAAAGCCTAGTATAACACCTAGAGACTAGAGACTGCCATCTCTAACTTCATGAGTCTCTCTCCTTTGGTCCATAGATCTGATTTCTCTGTTGAAGGATATGTGAGACCATATTTCAGACCTAGTTCCATAAGGATGAATTATCTGTCCATCTCAAAATCCTCAATTTGCTCTTATTTATTTATTTATTTATTTGGTCCTGGGGATTGAATCCATGGATCCTTAACCACTGACCCACATCCCCAGCCTATTTCTGTATTTTGTTTAGAGACAGGTTCTCAATGAGTTGCTAGGGTCTCACTAAATTGCTCAGGCTGGTGCTGAATTCATGATCCTTTTGCCTCAGCTTCCCCAGTCCCAGGGATTACAGGTATGTGCCACCATGCCTGTCCTAATTGAATCTTAAAGGATACTATTTCCAAATAAGTAGAACCTGATGTCTTTGGGGTTTATTTATTAGTCTACCACAGGCAATCTTCAAAGTCAAGACCATTTTTTTTGGTAAGTACATCCAATTGAAACTGACCTAAATCACCTACTCACATTCTAAAGCATTAAAATAATGTTTAGTGTGGAGGCCATGAGGAATTAGTGATTGTTAATGACACGGTGCTTCTGCATAGGCAATAAATATTCAAAACTTAGAGAGCAAGGCTTATTTTCTAAGAACTGGAGGAAATGCAACATAGTTAAAACATGGGACTTTTGAGTCAGAGACAACAGAACTGAGTGTCAAAAGATGGGTCATATAAGCCATATAAAGATAATTGAAATTTATTAGTTATAAATATAATGAAAAATTTATGAGGCATTTTAAGAAAACAAAGATATTTTCTAAGATAGCTTTTTGAAAGCAGATGGGATTCAGCACTAGTTAAAACTTACCAACTACTAGCTCAAGAAAATAGGCACTTGGAACATTTACATCATCAAGCAGGGAAATCCCACATACCTGAAGATGTGTAGCTTGCATACCTTGCATCATGGATTTTTCCTTTATAAGAAAGAAGGAGTACTTTATGTTGCACCATAACTTTTCCCAAGGTTTAATCTTCCTTCCACCAAAAAAAAAAAGAGCAACACAGAAATCAGTTTCCCTTGAAGTGTAGTGCTTTTGATGAGAAAGACGGCATTTCTTTAGACCAGAACATTTTTAGTTTGCTTACTTGTTGTATTCTGGGGTATGAGATGCCATTACATCAGACGGCAGTTTAGCATTTTTTCCTTGACACAGTGATTTCTTTTAATGTCTCCAGCATGTCGAAGTAGAACAAGTTTTCCTGCAGAATTAGTGAAGGGGGGGGAGAGGAGTCTTCTAGTTGAAATGGAAAGAAGTAGAGACATTGCGTAGATGGCCACAGAAAACACCGACTTGGCGGTATTGTGCAGAAAAGCTTGCTGAGTTACATGCAATTCCATGACCATTTGCCTAATATGAAAGTGCCTGTCAGGATCCTTTCTTTTTTGCAAATTCATAAACACATATTTGTTTTTCAATTCCAACAGTTTAATGAAAAACTAAATAAAACATTAGGTTCTACCTTTAAAAACACACAAACTGATTGGAGAAATAATGTCTCAAGAAGATAAATTTGCAGGGTATTGCAATAATGTATGTCAAGCATATTAGAAGCCATAATGAAGGGCATATTAAATAGATTTAAATGTTATTTACACCATGAAGGTACTCTCTGTAATATATAGTAATTAAATAAGAAGTAAATTATGGAGATTTATCCTCACTTATATTTTTTAAAAATATTTAACCTATGAAATTAAACATTAAGGATGAGGACCATATTTTAACAAAAACAGTTAAATTGTGTATATGGCCATGTTTGAGATATCATTAAGATTTTCAAATACAGATGCCTAATGGCTATCAAATATGTGATCATATGTTTAAGAACAAAAAATGGGCTATAAAAAGAGTGTGAGGGGTCATCAGGAAGTCAATGGAGGGAAACGGGCAAAAAACAGGTGAGGCAACTTAGGAAAATGTGTGAAATGCATCCAGGAGAGACTGACTCAGGATGGCACTAAATTTAGTAATATAAATAAGGATAAGACTATGGAAAATTATAAAAAGCTGAGAGGAAGTATGAAACATTCTTCAGGAAAGTCACAAATGTCTGCTTCAAAAGAAGTTCCTTTTTAAAGGAAGGAGTGTCTATCATTATCTTGGCTTATGATTTATATGTGGCTACCAACACAGTCCAGCAATTATTCTTATTCCGTAGACTATTCTTAGCCCCATTTTTCCTGGCAATTCTTTAAAATATTAATATCCATTTTCAACTTCCCATATCTATTCTCAGATATATTCATAACTCATTTTCAAAGAAAGTTTGTCTTCTAATTTACAATGAAAAAAAAACTACTGGAGAAAAACTTTTTTTTTCAATTTCCTAATTGTCATTGATCAGGTTCTCTGTGACAGAGGATGTCTTGCTATTAGTTAGAAATCAACTGCACAGAGCATACCCTATGGAAATCTCTGGAACACATATACCCCATCAGAGTTGTCCCACGTTGAAGCAAAATGTACTATAGCCTCAAACAGATACTGATGTGATTGGAAGGTCATTTCTTTCAGCAAGGTGGTCTTTTGTAGCTGAATCTGATAGTATCTATGTCTACCAATACTTTCCTGAAGAGAGATGGGAACAACACATCTCTATGATCTTGATCTTCCTTCCTTTTTCTTTCTTTCAAGATCTTTCCTAGGCTAATTTTCTTTTTACAACTTTGTATTTTCAGGTTTAATTTCTCTTTTCCCAACTCTTTTCTAAACGTATTTAATCAACTTCACATATAAATAAAAAGAGGAAATTCCACTTACTTATACTTATTTTCCTAGTCACAACCATAATTTATAAAGTTACATGATTCTTTTCACTGTTCTCTCTCTAATCCTGTATTACGCCTTAATCTTAGTACTGATTGCTGCTTCACTGATTAATTCATATTTTATTGGTATTTGTTTCCTCCTTTTATTTCTTTCTCTCTCTCTCTCTTTTTTTTTTTTTCCTTTTGTTACCAGGAATTGAACCCCAGGGACACTTAACCACTAAGTCACATCTCCAACCCTGTTTTTGTTTTGTTTTGTTTTTAATTTTGAGACTAAGTTGCTGAGTTCTTTGTAGGATAGAAGAGTGAGAGAGACCAATGATAGAAAAATGATTTATTATGATGATATTATTTCAGGTTGCATTTTGGGGAGGAATAAAGCAGAAAGAATTTCACTCTGCTAATTGAAACTTGTCTTCTTTGTAAATCTGGTTATCTCTCCCTGAGTTCTTAGGTCAGAAAACAACTTTGTTCCTGCTTGATAAATAGTCCCTCAGCATGAATGACTCCATTTTAGGTTTTAGTCTGGTGTATTGGGTTCTGTTACAGAAACTTAAAAACAGTGGCCTCCTGCAATTTATATTTGATAATACTTTCTGCTTTCCTTCAAGATCAGAAGAGAACCTTGTCTTTCCATACCCTCAAAAAAACTTAGTCCTGTTAGCCATTAGTTCCTTCAGAGTATAAATATATACCTGATTTTATATACACACACACACACACACACACATATATATACCTGAAATTATATATGTACATATATGTACACATATGTACTATATATATTTGACTATATGTTAAATATATATATATCGACTATGAGTTAATATTCTTATCCCTCATTTGATGCAATTACTGTGAAAGAATAAAGTCTTATTTAACAATGTATCATTAATAACAATATATAACATAATAACTTCAAAATACATTTACTTAAAAAATAGTATCTTAATTTGGTCCTTTTAATAGCATCACATGATATTTTACTTGTAAAATGGTAAATAAGTAAATGTAATAGATTTAACTAATACTACATATTACGTATGCCCTCTGATATGGGTATACAGAATGTATATTTCATCAGAGAATTCAAAATTTCATAGATTCATATACATAAAAAGTAATCATATTCTAGTAATGATATTCAGATACATAAAATCAATTATAAATTAAAAATAGACACGAATTTACAGTAGACATAGTGGTAAAAGCAGCTTTTCAATAATAATATGTAGTATTTTAATAGGAACTAAAATTAATTTTACAAATGACTAAATTTATAGCCAAGTTAACACGTTTAATTAAAGATAAGTACTTCGATGCACACAATAGTTTCGTTTACCCTCCAACCAATCTATATTTTAGGGTACCTTAAAGACTTGTTGAATTTTTCAGCAAATAATTCTTATAATACAATGTTGAGTTTTGAATAAGAAAGCACAGGGTTGAAGGGGGAATTGAAGTATGATGCTACATCTCCTAAAAAGAACCTTCAGTCACACAGTGAGATCCTGAATCACTGGCTAATAATCACATGCCCTCTCTAGACGTATGTAGCCTTTTGTAAGGAGATGCTAATGAAAATGACCGTGAGGGTTGATGAAACTTATCAAAGGAGCAGTAGCAGGAACCACTGGCAAAGAAGAGCCAGAGTGATAATGCCAGTAGAAACAGTGGAGCCACATAGAGAATCTTCATGAGATATATTTAGCAAGTAATGCATCACTTCCAACCTTTCAAATGAAACTCTCAAGTTTTTGTTTAATGTAATTATAGAAAACTAAAAAGAAAAAGAATCTTATTCTCCTCCCATGTACCTCAGGTTAATACATCTAGAAAACAGGGAAAATTTGGAGATATGAAGTTCCAATGCATATGTTTATTCTAGAGACAGATATGTTACCTGAAATCTCACTCAGTCTCTTTTCAGGCTAGTGGTGACACATAGCATATGAAATCATATAACTCCAAGCCTACATCTAAAGAGATGGTTGTAATTAGAATAATTGTTCCTGAGCTTGCTGAAAAAGACAATAAGCTGAGTGACTTTAAAAGAATCTTAAAGATTAACTAGTCCATGCCTACCTTACTATTGATAAATTTTGATTACAGTGTACATGAATATTCAGTTTCTAAAAACTTCATGATGATTTGGTGATTAGAAAATTTGGGACCTTCAAAAGTATTGATTGGATGAGATGTCTTTCAGACATTATCACTTACTTATCGAACACTGAATAAGGGAAGTTACAACTCATAATCAAGACTATCCAAGTATAGTGGAGTGTTGCAAAACATTTTTCTTGATAATATCAGTTCTTCATAATTTGTCAAAAATACTCAAGTGACATAAGAATTCAGGTAAACAGGATATGGGTTATATTAATATTTCTGGTTAAGATAATGCATTGAGTCTTATATTTTAGAAATGTTTTCGTAAAATCTCAGAAGAAATTGAAAGCTTAAAGAAATGTTTAACAAATATGTTCCAGGAAAAATCAATTTTTTCCTAAAATTTTCAAATAAATTGTTCTACACTGAATTCTTTAATATTCAAAATTATTTTATTTGTAAAACATTTAACATCTGTCTGCATATCTATTGTCAGGCACTCTTATAATCCCAGAAATTTGGGAGACTGAGGTAGGTAGGAGGTTGTCAAGTTTGAGTCTAGCCTCAGCAACTTAATGAGATCTTGTCTCAAAGGACTGAGGATATAGCTCAGTGATAAAGTGCCCCTGTTGAAAACAAACAAAAAAAACAACTAGAACTATCTACATGTTTAAAAATGATGACTTCATTTTTAAATTTCCATTTTGGTGAGAATACTCACTAAAGTTAATTGGAAACACTTCTACATTTCATTTTAAAACACTGTGCCATCAAGTGAAAATATATTGATTGACAATTATGCATTAATTCAAACTTCTGCTCTTTGGGCAAATGAATAAATTCTTTTTGAAAGTGTGAATTTTTCTAAGGCAGCTGCTTTTCTTTCTTTCTTCCCTGGTTGTTTTTAAGAACCATTTTTTATATCCTTGATCTCTAAGAGCATGGAGTAGCATTCTTTTTAAATTATTATTAATCACTCAAAATAATTATTTTGATTTTCCACTCAATATTAGAAATAACTTTAAAAAATAAATACAGATAGAAATCACATTTTATAGAAAACCAAATTCTTTCATCCTGTCTTTTCGCAGTTCAAGATAGGACAATGTATAATAACTGGACATTTTGACCAAATACAATATTTAAAAGTTAGGCAACAAAAATTTAAGGTGAAATTTATATTCTCTTTAAAAATACATTCTGATGAACATCAGGAGACTGAAATAGTAAAACCAAAAATTTGAAGCAAAGGAAATTGAACAGATGGGAATAGGCCAGAGAAGAGTTCAAGGAATTAGCAACATGGAGAAACATTTGTCCAGACAGTAGCCCAGAACTACCTAGGGGTTTGGTTGTGACAATGAAATAAACTAATATTTATGAATTTTTCTGAAGGAGGTGAAGAAAAACAATTGTTTAACAGTCTGTAGCATTTCAACCTTAAGTGATATGAATGCTTAAATTCTAATTTACCATTCACCCCATGTATTAGCATTACATCTATCTAAACTCAAATAAAAATGAGAGAGTAAAAATACCAAAGCAAAATAAACAAACAAAATGACACATATTTTAATGTGTCAAAGTTCTTAGAATTTGAAACACATTTTCTTGAACTACGTTTCTACTTTTCAAGGCGTTTTTTGATTCAAGAGTTGTCATACTTTCATCTTTTCAGGAAAATCTTTTTCAAATGAATCCTAGCAGGAGTGATAAAAGAAAAAAAGAGAGTTTGCTATGTGTTGGTTTTCTGTGAAATATTTCTTTTTACTCTGTTCTTGATCTGAAAGAGCAATTTTGAGTAACCCAGAGTTCATAGAGGAAAAAAAAAAGAGGTGCAAAACAAACCTTAAAACTCTCAGTGTGGCTCTATATTCAAATATGTGAAAGAAAAAAAAAAAAAAAGCATATGGCCATGACAGGGATCTCAGAGTGGAGCACTTAAGGAAATCAGCATGAAAAATAAAGTACCCATTACCAAGTGATGATTTACTGTATAATTTATGGAAAGATAAAGTATGCTTGAAACTGCACTTAGCACCTGGATGCTATGAAATATAAATTGAGATGAAATGTGTTCATGAAATTCCATTAATAAGAGGTATGATGTTGGTTTCCTTTCTATTTCGTTTCAAGTTTAACAGAAAGCAGTGGTAAGCCTAGGTAATATTCAGTGGCTTAATTTTGATTATTTTTTGGACTCATGAGATCTTGGTTTTTGAAAAGAATTTGGAAATCATATGGTGTAATCTCTCTCTCTCTCTCTCTCAACATTATTGCTAGATAAAAACTTAAAACACCAAACTATATACATAATACATTATTTATCAACTATGTGCCAACAAAAATATTTGGCAATTGAGAAACATCAGTACTATAATCTGAACATTTGTGTTTCTTCAAATTTCTGTGCTGCAAATCTTAACCCCCAAGATGATACTATAAAGAGAGGAAGGAAGTCTTTGAGGTGATTAGATCATAACATGTCTTTATGAAAGAGGATTGAGGAGGCTTCTTTTCATCTTCAAGCATGTAAGAACACAGCAAGAAGAAGCCAAGTACCAAAAGCTGCCCTCACCAGTTATGAACCTTCCAGCCACTTGAACTTTTCCTCTCAGCCTTCAAAACTGTGGGAGATCAATTTCTGTTGTTTAGAAGCTAATTAGTGTATTACATTTTGTAATAGCAACCTGAATGGACTAAAAAAATTGGTGAATAAAATGTTTGAGGGTGGGGTTGTTATTTCAGTATATTTAGCTTATTAGTTATAGACCTCATCCCCCCCCCAAAAAAAAACAGAACCAATAGGGCGTGCATGCGTGTGTGTGTGTGCGTGTGTGTGTGTGTGTGTGTCGAGGGGAGTTTTAATGAATTTGCTCTTGTGCTTAAAGAAGTTGAGAAGGCCAAAATCTGCAGGGTAGATTGGCTGGCTGGAGACCCAGGGAGAGCTGTTAAAATTCAAGTCTGAATGTCTTGGGAGGTAGTTGAAACTTTAGGAGGTGAAGCTCAGTAGAAGGAAGTAGGGTCTTTGAGGGTATATCCTTGAAGGAGATAGTGGGACCATGGCCCTGCTCTTTGCCTGCTGTCATGGACAGTTTTCTCCTCCACATACTCAACCATGATGTGCGGCCTTGCCACAGTCCCAAAAGCAACAGCGCCAAGCACTTCTGAAACCATGACACCCCCCAAAAAAGTCTTTTCTAGAAGTTGTTTATCATGTGTTTCTATACAGTGACAGAAAGGTAATTAATATAATAATAGAAGTGAAAAATAAAAAGGGAAAAAAAGAAAGAAAGGGAACAAAAGTACTGTCAGCAACTGGAGATCACTCTCGAACAAAAATAATTATCTTTGAAATCTAGATCACTTTAACTTGGGAAGAAAGGGGAAGACTTTTGGGAAATTTTAAGTATTTCCTGCATCATAAGGATAACAGAGTAGATGACTATAGCCCAGCCAAATGTGTTAGAATAAAGTTTCTTTAGGACAGATGATTTGATTTGGGCTCCAGACCTAAATGCATGGCTAAGCTTTAATACACAGTAACTCTTGGTTCATGCATATTATAATGAATTAAGACAATTAAAAATAAAGAATATAGGATGTGAAAAGGTAAAAGACATTTTGAGAAGACAATGGAGAGGACCTTCAAATTTTTTAATCTAAATGAAAATCATCTTCCAAAAAGGTTGGAATGGTTTTCTATCCCTTACTTCAAGTCCAGTGACGTATTTCAGGAACATACACAGAGCACTTCAAAGTGTTTTTCCAGAGCCTAAGTTCCATACAGGATGGGCCAGCATGAGAAAAATGATTTTTTTTCATTAGGAATATATCTACATTCATATTACAAGATAATGGACTAAAGAATGTGTGAGCTTTTCTCATATACCAGACACAGACCACTTGTGACAGACAACTGGACTCAGCAATTTATATCCTATCTAAGAGACATACATGAGGCTTCTTTGAAGAGATCATACAAATTTTAATAAGAGAAAGAATCAGACTTTAACCTTTCCCTATGTTGCAAAAAATATGCTGATTTAGGAAATAGCATCCCTCTTTTTGTGCCTTTCTTCATTACCATATTCTAATTGCAGGTGGATGAATAGCAACAGTTTCTTAAGAAAGAAAAGAGAAAGAAAGACCTCCTGACCACATCTGCCTCCTTAATCCTTCCACCCCCACCGAATGACACAAGCAATTAAATTGCACTGGCCAGTAGCTAAGAAAGAGAAAAGATCAAATTTGTTATTGAGGCTAACATGAAACTTTGTTATAATTTATCAGATGCATCTTGGAAAGTAGACAGACTTTTAACCACACAAAGATTAACATACTTCCTATGGGATTAATTTAAAGAATTAGGAGAAAATGAAAATAAAGTCATAGTTTTATTAGGACCCACAATTTGTGTTAATTTATTCTACTCACAATATGTTTATACATGTCTTGAGATGGGATCCTGCTGGGTTGCCAAATCTGGTCTTCAACTCCTAGGCTCAAGTAATCTTCCTGCCTCAGGTCACCATGTAGCTGGAATAAGAGGAGTGCACCACGTGTCCAGTGCTGTATTTTTTAAATTCATCTACTCCTCATATTAGAGTTAATGGTTTAAAAGTAACATTTCCATAAGTGAAGTCTGTGGGCTGAAATTTCCACACCACAAAGATAATTCCAGGTTATTTCTTACTTATGCCAGTACAATGACCATTTAGATTCTGTACTGGCTGGTCCCCAAGGTCACACTTTTGTGTAACTCTCCTGCTTATTGAATAACCTCCGAAAGGCTACCATGGTGGAGGGGAGAGTAGCGCTGTGAGGAAATTTTCAATGGTAGATTGTAAGATATTGCAACTTCCACCTTGTTTTCCCTGGATCACTGTCTCTGGAGGAAGGCAAACACCATGTTAAAAAACCTATGAAGACATTCACATGGTGAAGAACTGAGTTCCCCTGTCAATCACCAATACCCCTTGCCAGGCATGTATGTGATTCACATCAGAAATGGATTTTTCCCATCAATTCAAACCTTCAGATGACTATAATCTGAATTGTTACTGCATAAGAATTTCAGGACCAGGATTACTCAGATAAGCCATTCCTGGGATCCTGACCCCACAGAAATTGTGAGATCCCTATTACATTTAATCAATAATTTTTGAAGTAATATAGCTATAGAAAATCATACAGATTCTAATCCTATCATAAGGTGTTGTTCCTTCTGCACCGAACAACAAAGGTTGGGTGCCCTCCCCGGACCAGCCAGGGGGGGGGCACGGGGGTCAGGCAGGATGGTGAGTGTCGACGGCTGAAAAACGCACACCAGTCGGGAGTCTGTCCAGAAAGATTCTCAGTTTAATGGCGGAGGAGAGCAGATATATAAGGGGGCGAGTGAGCGGGAAAGAAACAAAGAAAAGAGAGGGGATACCTGCAGGGCCAATCACCTTAAAGGTAAACAGCCCATGCAGCACACATCAAAGCCTGCAGGACAAAGGTCTCCTAAGATTTGATGGTGGCCAGAGCTGCTCATGTTCACAGAAGTCAAATGGGCCAATCCTAGGCCACCACCTAGGTGGTACCACTGGTGAGGGGGGCTTATGCCCCAAGGGTGGTGGTGTTGTTGCGGTCGCCATCTTAAGGTGTGTCCCTACAATAAGGTTATCCAGACACAGTTGGGATCCAATTTACGGATGGTAGAACAGTAAATTTCATTTCCCAACTTTTTGCAAATATCTCTAGCTCCCTGTCACATATTAAACCTTTGTTCTCAAGTCCTGTCTCTTCATGGGTTTAAAAATTACAATTCTTATGATTTAGAACTCCTAGTAGTTTACATTTGCTTCCATAGTAGTAGTTCCATTTTTATATCTGGAATACTATAATTTTCCATCTTTGTGCAAAATATTGTAGTCTGGCATCTTGCAAAGGAAGTTCATATTTTATCAGAATATAATAGAAAATGTTAATTTTCTCATTAAACTAAAGTTATGTGGAAGATTAAAAGTGTTTATACATTTACCCTCTGTTCGAATGTCTATCTTTTTAATAACAAGGTGACCTCAGGTATATATCACACATGCCATTCCATACATGCCAGCTTATTATTCTGTTAAGGCCCTTTTCCAAAGTCACCATTTCATTTTAAAAATTAATGTTCTGATTCTGTCAATCCTCCTGATTCCAGTGGAGGGCATCAGAAAAAAACCATTTGCTAAATAAGAAACTTTATCAAAATAAGTGAATGTTTCTTTGAAGCACAGGTTCATAGTCTCCCATTTGGGTATATCAAATTAGGTTATTAATTTTCTGGGTGTCAACATCAAGGGAGTAATACCTTAAATGTTAATATATTGTGGTGCAGTACCCAAGAGAGTCTGCATTTTATAGTTTTCAGATAAAGCCTAGAAATCTGCATTATTAAAAATCTACATAGTTATTCCAATAAAAGTGCAACTGGTGACCACCCTTAAGGGAATATTGTCAATGCTTTTCTTCTTTTTCATTGAGAAATGTTTTCTTTTATCTCTTACCACCAATTCTTTAAAGGCATAGCTATTTATTGTTTGTATTTGTGATTGATCTTCTGTGCTTATTTGTTTGGTTTGCTTTTATATGGTTTCATGATTGTGATAAAAGATTCTATGGTCATGAGGAAAGAGAGAAAGAAAAAAGGCAGCAACAATGAATTATGGGTAGGGGCATTTGTAAATCAAGTTTTATAAGTCAGAAATAGCTCTATAAAATTTCTGTGAAAATGCAATTAAAATGAGTATAGCACAGCAATGCCCAGTAAATGATAATATAAACACTAACAGACTTTTGTGCTTTTCTTTAGCTAACTATTAAATATTAGCTATATTATAAATATTAACAAAAAGAAAACTGATGTCAAGATTAGAAGTGTTGGGACAGTTTCAGATAAAGATGACAATTTTTTGATTGAAGTTTGCAGTTGGAAATATCTTTTCAATTTAGAAAAGCAATTATGCCTCTTAGTGCACAGCAGGGTATATCAAGTTCATGATAAAAAGCCATGTATTTGACTGGCAACTGCAAGTACCTCATAACTAATTTGATGTGATGCTCTTAAAGGGATACATGCATTAGTTTTTCTTTTATTCTATTGAGGTAAATTGGTTTTGGTCACCGTAAAGAGAAGGAAGAGAATGTTTAATGCTTGTTTTTAAAGAAACATTCAGAAAATAATAAAGAATACATGCATACAAATTCTTAAAATATATTTGAACACCCAGGCAAATCTTAGAGAAAATTATGATGGAAAAAAGCCAGTGAATAGTTTTATATGCTTATTATTTTACATAAAATATAATGAAATTATTGATATTGATTCTGAGTAGTTTGCTTATGCACTAATACATCGAGATGTTGCATAATTGATTAAATTGTATTATTCTTTGCTTAATGACAAAAAAGTAAGGTTTGAAATGCTGGATTGTCATTTGAAGCTTGCAAAATTATGCTTTCAGCTATCTGTGAGTAACCCTGAACATTTTTGACTTTTCATGCTAGTTTGTGACTTTGCTGAATTGAGGCATAAAATTTAACTGCTTGTGTTTCAAAGCAGATATGCAGTCTACAACCATGTAGGAAGAGAGGAAACCTATACCACTGGGTATGTCATCATCCAAACCTGCTCTTTGGCCTCTGTTAATCATGAAGCACACACTACATGGGGAGAATGGGTTTGGATATATACTCAACGATTTTAAGAACATGTCCTGGTTATTAGTCTCTCCATTCTGTTGAAAAGTCTGCCTGAGACTCAGTTTGCTATTATAAAAAAACTATTTATGAGGTTTAATTTTGGGAGACTCATGTGAGGTAGAAAAAAATAATGTATCTTAAAAATCACTGTCCCTAATTGCTTATAAATATAATAAAAATACCATACAGACATATAATGATTTTAATGATTTCAGTGGTATAATTATAAAATATACTCATATTTTCCATTCTCTTATTAACAATTTGAAAATAGCTGTTGATTCTAAACAAAAGAAAAATAGATTCTAGTTATTTAAAAATCCGTGTAGAATACTAATGGAAAGAAAGGTAATCAGAATTAGAGCAAATAAGATGATGTAATAAAACAATATTTCATTAAAACTAGTCAAAATATTATAAATATAAATAATAACATATGCTTTAGAAATAATTCCCTTTTCCATATAAATTTTGAATCTAAGTTGCTAATAGTAAGAATGCCTCAATTATCTTATAAATTAATATATTTAAAATTTCTAAAAACAACTTAATTGAAGTAATAGTTACACATATGAATAGATTTCAAAGTTGGAAACACCTTTAATGGAGAGTTTTAACTTCAATCAATTTATTAATAACTGTATTATCTACAGAATAAATGATATACTTTTTAAAATCTTAAATTTGTATATGCCAATATCTTTTTGAGTAAAAAGCGACATTTTTGAAATACTTATACATCAAAAGTTATAGATATTGGAGAAATTTTAAATGATTATATCAAATAAACAGATTTAAAATGGTAAAAATTTAGGGGAAAAATATGCTCAATTTGCCAAAACTGACAGGAGCATATGTTCTGTATAATCTCATATTTAATAAACAAATCCCAGTAAGGTCAAAATGTTCCAAAAAAGGAAATCTCCAGGCCTCGATGGTTTTTTGTTGAATGTATTCATTTATTTTTTAATGAATACAAAATGTAGTGCTTTTTACATAATGTAATATGTAATTCTTCCATGCTTCCATAATTCTTCCATGCTTTAACATTTCTCAACTATTTTGTGACCAATACAGTCTTCATAACAAACTCTTATGAGTATGTATGATGAAAGGATAATTACAAGACCATCTCTCTTGAGAACACAAAATTTGGAATTTAAAATACAACAATAAATTAAAGAATATAAAATCAAATGAATTACAAGATATTCAACATTCTATGGATGAATTGGATTTGATTGAGGAATATAATATTATTTTTAAAATATTACCAAATAAATCTCCACATTAATAGAATAAAAGAAACATGTGGTCAGCTCAATAAATATAGATGAAAATACTTTATAAAATTCAACATAAATTTAAAGATCAACATAATACCCCAGGAAGAGAAGGGGATTTTTTTGTCTGGTCAATTCCCCGTGTAAGATTAACAATGAGACAAAGACTTGATATCACTGTTCCACTTCTCATACTTGAAATTTTAAAGGATCCATAGATCAAGAAAATAAGTAAAATGTTCAAAGCTGGAAATAATGACACTGACTTGTCATTATGTATGGCAAATAATTGTGTATGTATACAATACAGAAACTTGGAAAAATATTAGAATTAAAAAGTGACAACAACCTTATGTGATATAAGATGATTAAAAATCAATACCAAAAAAAAAAAAAAAAACCTTTCCAAAAAAGCACAAAAAAAAAAAAAAAAAAAGAGAGAGAGACAGATTTCAAAACAGCATAAATACAAACTTTTGATTTCCATCTCTGGTGGAGGGAGGGTATTGGCAAATTGTCTATTTGAAATTATTACTGGAAATTAAAACCTGGTAATCACCCCCCAAAACTCCCATTATTTCATATCCTTGGAAACTGAACAAACCAGAATATGATAAGTCTTCAAGAAAAACTGTTAAGTTATGGATGAGAACAGTGGGAATCTGTAGCCTTTTTGCCTGGGGCAATGCTTGTTTAACGTTGTCTTAACTCCAGCTTTTGCCCAGCCAACCTTGATGTAGTAATATTACTATAGTGGGCTGGAAAAGGGGAAAAAACAAACAAACAAACAAACACAGAAAAGTAGCCTCACTCCCACAGAGCAGACTTGATTTGGAGCAGAAAGTGAATACCCATGTACCCATGCCTGTCTGAAATACCATGGCCCTGCTAGCCTGGGATTTGTATCATGGTTGAAGCATTGATGATCCAACCAAAACATTAGTGGGGGATCTTTGAAATTAGACAAAATAGAAAGCTATATAACTCTTCACTTATCTCTTGCTGAGTAGGAAGTTATATACACGAGCCAGAGAGACCATCGGTGGTTTAGAGAAGGTAATTGCTGAGCAAGCTATAAAAATGTTCTGAACTTTATTTTTTTTTAATTTTTAAAATTTTTGTATTTTAAAATATTTTTATTTTATTGGTGCACTGTAATTATACATAACAGTGGAATTTATTATGCCATAGTAGCACATGCTCATACATAATTTGTTCAACATCATTTCCCAGAGCCTTCCATTCCTTTATCTCATATGTAAACTTATTGCTAGAAATCAGAAGCCTTTCATGTCTTAAATTTTAAACTCAACTTCTTCTCTATTCTGGGTCGACCACTAGCTCTGTAAACAATGCAGTGATATCAAGGATACAAGAATTTGAAAAAAGAAAAAAAAAAAGAAAGAAAACAAGAAAGAAAAATAAAAATCAGAAGTGATATGTGTACTTATATACTGTGGGGGCTACAAATTCCACAGATTAAGTTCAAGCAAATTACTAACATAATAAATCAATACACAAATTAATAAAAGTAAAATTTGTAAGTAAAAATTTTAAGGCAACAACTACCAACAAGGGAGAAGAAATGGCAAAAATCCAAAGTTGCTACAAAATATTATCTAAAAGATCCAGCTTTCAAAAATAAATATGTCCTGCAAAGTAACAGGAAAAAACATTGAAGAGGAAATGACTGTGAATTAACCCACATACTAGATTTATGAAACATAACCTTCAAATCAGTATTATAAAAGTAATTCAAGGAATTTAAAAAAAAACTGCCTTTAAAAATAAATTATAACACTATGAATATAGAAAATATCAATAAAAATAACATAAAACAAACATGAAAAATCTAGAAAAAAATCTAGAATTTAAAAGTTCAAGTTAATATTAACAGTACTGAGAACTTAACAACATACATAGAATAAAATATATGAAAAAAAAAATTCCAGGGCTGCAGGTGTGGCTGAGCAGTAGAGCACTTGCCTGGCATGTGTGGGGCACTGGGTTTGATTCTCAGCACCACATATAAATAAATTTAAAAATAAAAGATCCATTGACAACTAAAAATTATTAAAAAAATAACGCAATGTATTGGAAGGGAAAAAGGTCCTATATCTTTAAATGAAAGGAGATTCTAACAAACTAAAGCTGAATGTTGTGAAATAAATCAAAATATGCATATTGCAAAATGAAGACATACACAAAGGAAAAAAATAAAATACTATAAAGTACATATATAATAAAAAGGAAATAATTATACATCATATACCCATAAGCACACACACAAAAGAAATAGAAACATGGTAAGCTTTAAAACTTACTTAGTTTTCTATATATTCCCTGAGAAATTAACCTTTTAAAGTATAGCTTAAAACCATGGAAATGTATTCTCCACAATTCTGAGAATTAGAAATTCAAAATCAAGGTAATGTCAAGAATATGTTCTGTACAAAGGCTCTAGGGAAGAATTCTCTTTGCCTTTTCCCAATTCTGGTAATTGCAGGCAATCCCTGGCAATTGGAGCAAGAGTAACTACAATTTGTACCTCTACCTCAAAATGGTCATGTTCAGTCTGTGCAATTGAGTCTCTGTGCCCAAATTGCCATTCCTTCCTCTTCTTCTGCCCTTTCCCCTCCTCCTCCTCCTCCTCCTCCTGCTTTCTTCTTTAAGTACTGGGGATTGAATGCAGGGTTTCATGCTTGCTAAGCATTCACTGTACAACTAAACTAGATCCCCAGCAACTCTCTAGTATGAGGACACCAGTCATATTGGATTTATTTTCCACCTTAACCCAGTATGACTTCTTTTTAACTTGATTGCATCTGAAAACACTTCAGATAAAGTTCCCAAACAAAGTCACATACATAGGGTGTGGGTGGATATAAATTTTGTGCAAACATCATTCAGCCCAGTATAATCTTCCTTCTGTCTGCTATAAATCAGCACCATTATCAAATTCCAAATGCATTCTCTCCATCCTCAAATTCCCCAAACACTTTTCTCATTCATCAATTCTAAAAAGTTCCCAAACTCAGCATTTAAATCATGTAAATCATGCACAAGTCAAACTTCTCATTCTTGGGGCAATATTTCTTTCCATCTGTGTTCCTGTAAGACTAGGAAATAATCTGCTTCTAATATTGGCAGAACAAGCAATGAGACCATCCTTTCCATTCTAAAAGGGAGATACAGGAAGAAGTACGGGTCATGGGTGGTGGACAAATCTGAAATCCAGCAGGGCATCTTCCATTAGGGCTTGAGATATTATAAGAGGGTTCTCCACCAAGAATTTCTGAAAAAACCTATCTTTATTCCTGCCCTCTGATGAGATGGTTGAATGGTTATATGCCTAATGTCTTTCATGAATGTCTGCCACCCATACCATTTGTAAGCAAAAATAACCAAAATGGTTTCCGCACCATTAGGAAAACACAAATAATCAGAACAGAAGCAGACCTCAAACAGATCCGCAAAATTTCCTTTTTTCCACAGCAGGGTCAATCAATGAGGCACTGGAAAGGCTAATTTTCCATGTACAAAAATGGCCACTGACTTACAGAAGGAGTCTGAGTTTTATAGAATGAGGGTGAATAAATCATTGGAGACTGAGGCAGGACCTGTTGGTTTAGGCAATCAGGAAAGAGGTTGCAAAAAATCCAAAACTCATTCTCACCAGTAGAGATAGGATCTCAGGTCCCAAGGAATAAATACTCAAATCCCACCCATTGATTTCTTCCTCTGGGATTCATTGTTTCCCAAAGCTTCACTATTTTCTTTTCTCCTTCCAGGACTCATCAACCATGAGAAAGGGTAAAAATCCAGGGCCCAGCATTTCAGTATCCACCTCCTCCATTCAGGGACCATTTTTCCTGGAAAAGGATTTATTGGGAGAGGTTTAATGTTTGGCCAATTTTCTTCCCTCCTACTGAGCCATACCATCTGTTTTTCTGGGGGACTGTCTTGTAGGAATATTATTGTCCATAACCCTTTACCATTGTCTCTGCTTTCAGAGCAAGCTATCTGGATAGGCCTATCAATTCTAAATAATTGCTTTCATTTGAATGTGGTCAGTTCACATCAAACATGTTGAGACTCAATTCCCCAATGTAAAGGTACTGAGTAGTGTTAGATCTTTAAAAGGTAGGACCTAGTGCAAGGTGGTCAAATAATGGTGATACTGTTAGTTACCTGTGAGGATGAGTTTCATTTCCCCAGCTGTTGAAGTTTGGACATTAGAGAAATGCCAAGACAGGTATAGAAAGCAAGTTTAATTTAAAGAATGGAAACAGACTTCTCCTGGGAGGAAGAAAGGGGCCATAGCTTGTATCCAAAGAAGTGGGAGTGTCCTGCCCCTTGTATACATCTTAGATTTTGTTCTCATGCCCTCCTTCCCCTCTGTCTCTCCCTATCCTGTGTACATGACTAGTGACCAGGGTGAACCAAATGGGGAGGGCCAAATGGTCAAGAGGGAGGGCCAAATGGTGGAGTGATCCAGGCAGTAAGTTAACAGGAGGCATTAACAACTCTTAAAACTCCCTGCAGGGAGGAGCAATTCCTGGGACAGTTTACCCTTAGGAGCAGGGGAAAGGCTTTGGAAGGAGGAGGGAAAAAGGCAGCATTTGATTTTCTTTCCAACCAGTTCCCCACCTTTCCAATGGGTTCCAATTATTTATTATCTTCTTTGTCCTTTTGACCCCTGGCTTCCATCCTCCTCTGAGAACAAACTCTAATTGCTGTTGGAGGATAGTGGGCAATGACCAATCTGGTTGCTTCCAGTTGAGAAGGGGCATTGTGGAATGGAGCAAGAAGTTTGAATTTCCCTCTTAGGAATGTTTTGGGTCTATTGAGGGGTTCATGGCAAAAGTCTTGCTGGAAAAGAACAGGTTGTAAAATCATCTGGTCGTGGGTATTTCTATGAAAGAAACAAAAAGACATGAGTACTGGAATGAAATTAAAAAATAAATGTTGCAGCATCTGGAACATGTCAATGAATATCACAAAGATGATAGAAACCAGTAATCTCTCACCAGGAGGTGGAAGCACTGAAAAGTTTTCTGCATAATAAGGCCAGAGAGGACAAGGCCTTTATTTAGGAATGTAAGTCTTTAACATTGCCAGAGTTATCAGGAACGTAAACACAATATTTAACATTGTGCAGGGAGAAGGGAAAAAGGCAGTGTTTGATTTTCTTTCCAACCAGTCCTCCACCTTCCCCATTAGACCCACTTATTTATTATTTATATTGACTGTCTTTTTGTCCCCCAGCTTCAATGGGGGCACCACTCTCAGAGGAGATTAACACAATACTCACAGACCTTAGTTCTTAGAAGTCTGTGTTATTATAAGGTGAGGCCACCTCACATATTCAACCCCTTCCACATTTTCCTACTTCCCTTTCTACTTATCCATCATGTATCATGCAGCCAACAGACACTCACCAGTGTACTATCACAATGCTATTTGGACCTTTCATCCTCCAAAATTGTGTGAGTCAAATAAATCTCTTTTTATTTACACATTATTCAGTCTGATGTATTTTGTATTAGTAACAAAAATTAGACTAATACAATCATCGTGCCAAGTTTTTTTTCCTGGAAATCCCTGTCTTAATTTATTTTTTCTCTCACATTTACCATAAATTGCAAGATCAAGCCAGTTCATAGCTTTGATATTTGGCTTGGAAATTTCAGTGAAATAATCAAGTTTATCATGCACAAGTTTTGCTTTTCACCTAATCATAGCACAAGATTCAGTCAAGTTTTCTTCCATTCTATTGCAAAATCACTTGTGTCTAAACACTTGTTCATTTCATCAGAATCAACTTTAATATTCATATTTCTAGCAATATTCTATTCATGAAAATATATGCACTTTCTAAGAACAAATGCTCTATCTGTTGCTTTCTGTGCCCTCCTTATAACATTTGACCTCCATATTGCTGTCAACAATCTCTAGAAGGGAATCTAAGACTTTTTATACTATGCCTAAAAATTCTTATAGCACTTACCCTTTTCTCACTTCAAATATACTTCCACGTGTAAGGTATTTGGCATTGTTAAAGTAATGTCATAATTCATGCCAAGAAAATCTAAATTAATTTTAGTGCTGACATTATACCACACTTGAAATGAAAAGACTTAATCTCCCACAGTTCTGAGGGCCGAATGTCTGAAATTGAAGAATCAGTCATATTCTTTCCAAAATGTCTTAGGAAGAATATCTTCCAGCCTATTCTGACTTTTGTTTTTTGACAGTCATCTATGGTGTTCCTTGGCTTGTGGCAATACATCTCTAGCTCATAACTGATGGCTCCATTCTTCCCCTGTGTCTATGTTTCCTTGTCAACAGTTTTTCTTTTCATATAAAGACACCAGGATACCATTAGGGAGATTCTAAATCCAATGACCTATTTCCACAAAGACATTATTTCCAAATAATGTCATAATTGGTTTCCAGGTGGACATTGACTTTTGGGGAGAAAACATTCAGCCCAGTACACAAACTATACTTATAAAACAATTAGTAATTGACTCAAAAGCTCTAAATAGAAGGCTGAAAATACAATAAAAGATTAAAAAATGCAAATTCAACTATCTTCTCTCCAAAGGAAACACATTCAAAGGTCATTATAATTCAAATTTTAATCAATCTTAATCAATCTTTAACCATGAAGCATTGGTGAGAAATCTGAAAAGAGAAATGGATAAGTCCACCAACATAATTTGATAAATTAGCATTCTTCTACTAGCAATCAATAGAAGAAAACAGTAGATAAAATTCAAAGATATAGAGAACTTGAACAATAATGGTAAGACATTTTATATAATTGATCTTATCTTTTAGAAGATTATAATCAAAAAATGCCAGAAAATACATTCTATTGAAGTGTATGTAAAATAATCACTGACATAGATAAGACCCTAAAACAAATCTGAATAAATGTACCTGTATTTAAAAAATGAGCTATATTTCCTGATCACCAAATAATTTAATTATAAATTCATAAAAATGATGTAAAATTCATAAATTTTGTGAAATTAGGACAAAAGGCCTATAAGCGACCCATGCCTGACATTAGGCCAAAATACCCTTTGGACACAAGAAGCTTAGACTAATTATAAATGGCATTCTAAAATGTAATAGAAATTTTAAATGCACATTAAAATATTAACAAAATGGTAAATCAAATCTCAGGTAAAAAAAATGTTTGTGATGTAATGTATGAAAAGGAATTTATAACTAGAAAGTATGAAGAACCCTTAAAAACTAAATAAGACACACATTACTCTTTTTAAAAATGCAAAATACTTATATGGACAATTCAAGAAAAGTATGTGAATTAACCAATAAGCACATAAAATATTCAACATTATTGCTTATCAAACGAATGCATATTAAGACCAAGATGATATGCAAGGTGGGAAGCAGAATGAACTGATATCAGACAGATTACAGAGCACTAGATCTTGCCATGGTTTATAGGCAACTATATACCAACTGAATTCCTAAAATGATCGAGTATTCCTGAGAATGTTGGGAAACCAGAACTATAATACAATATTGGTTGAAATGCAAAATCTTGAGACTACTTTCCATAATTTTATGGTAGTTTCTTATGAATTTAAAAATTTATTTATCTTATGAATCAGCTCTTCTACTCCTTTATTACTGAGTATTGAAATAGATGTACACACAAAGACTTGTTAGTATACATTTACAGCAGCCTTATTCTTAATAGCCCTGAACTATAAACAATCCTGAAGGAACCACACAAAATAAAAGCTAAATAAATGAAATTATATACAAGAATATTATCATATTCTTAAAACATTTTAATTACTCTAATGAATTTGTGATTCATTTAAATTCCAACCATTCTTAAGAAAGGCCCAAAATAATAGGTATTGTATATATGTTACCAAGTTCTCTTGAACTACTTTTCACTGTATTTCAAACATGCTAACTCTTTTATTTCCACCCAGATTCTCTAAATTGTCTGGGTCTTTAATATATCATTGTCTATACATATTTTACTCCTTTTGTTAATAATTTTTGCCTCAATCTACCTATAATACTTGGGCTTCTTGTTCTTGATGGTTGGCATGCAAACATTTACTGAGTATCTAATATGTCTCCAGTTTTTCCAGGCTCTGGGACACAACAGTAAACAAGAGATAATCTCTATCTTTGTAGATCTTCACTGTACAGTGAGGTAGAGAAAATAAATATACAACTGTTCAACAAACTCTGATGTATACTATTAAATTTTTATATAATAATTTATTTATAATTATACATAAAATAATACAGCATAACATTCAAAAGTAGTAATAAATAGTTATTCAATTAGCATTTACAAATAAATATAGCTTTGCCCTCTTGATATTAGAGAAGGATTTAGATTTTATATGGAAAAGAGGTCTAAAGAACTAGAAGAAAAGAAACATAAATGTCTGGATTACGTGTTCCAGGCTAAGTCCTCAAATGACTCCACAACTCCTTTTAAATTTTTTTCACTTTATAGTTCTTGTAGAGTAATTTCTGATGAGAATTTTATTTGCATTATATATGGATTGTCTTTCTTCTGTGATGATTGTGAACTTTTTATAGGAAGAAACATTTCTATTTTTTCACCTTAATAATATTTTGAAGTAGTGAATGCCCATGGTAGGTAGTAGTTGTTGAATAAATGCTTCTATATATGATAAGTATATTTGTAGACGTATTTAAATACTATGTAATTCATAAAGGTTAGCTTCAAATAGGTGCAGATGTATTAATATTAATAGGTTATTAATGCATGCTATTATTCATCAGGACCTGTGAAATAGACTAAAGAGCCAATTTGCATAAGGGAGAGGAAGTAGGTTTCTTTTCAATATATTAAGATCAAGGCACCTGTGAAACATTAAAGTAATTGGTTTACAAATAAGTATTTGAGGGATTGTATCCTTTTTTTGGTATTTCTTTAAATGCAGTTTTTTTTTTCCGTCTCTTTTGCTCTCTAGTTACTGTATCTGATGCTACAAAATTACATTACTAACCTTTATATTTCCAACAATAAATTTGCTAAAACTCATCAAGAAATATTCTCCAATTAATGGGACAAAATAAGCTGGACTTCAACAAACACGTAAATGACTAAAAGTATTCCATTATAAATCACATGAAACATATGCAGAGTACAGAAACATTAAAAGACATGTCAATGGATATCATGGCTGTCACACTGGAATCAGGAAGCTGGCTGGTATTTTAGAATGAGTATTTTCTGAGATATCACCAAACATTAGACACTTGCCTACACAATTAATATAAATATCTTAGCTCAATGTTACAATAAGATGTGGGCAGTGCTCACATTTTACCAACCTAGAAATTAAGGAACAGAACATTCATGAAACTTGTCTAAGTTTTTATCACTAATAGGTGATCCCAAAGAAATTTTGAAAAAAAGTTGAAGAATTGCAGTCTATATGCAACATAATGCCTGATTATCAGAGATGCTAAGAATTCTTAGTTGCCAGTTCCTTCCCTTAGCCCAAGGATGAGAGCTTCTGTTTTTTCATATTCTGTTTCTGTCTGAATCCAGTTTCCTGTGGGCTGTCAGGACAGCTAAATCAGATATCTCTTCATACATGCCACTTAGGAGAGGCAGGAACACAGTCTTCCTGCAGCTCTTGGGCCCTTTAAATACAGAGTGAGAGCCTCTCCCTGGTCTCTCTGTGGCAGCAGCTCACTGTCAGCATTTCACTGCGGTCTGACCTCCACGGGAGCCTGGAACTCGTTGATAATACAAAAAGAGAAATCTCTGCTCCCTGACAGACACTGATGGCAGGGGCTGCCAGTCCCAGCGGGCCGTGACTTGGGCCACAACCATCCACAGCATGCCACAGACTGAGTCCACTTTGA
Organism: Glaucomys volans; assembly: GCA_020662805.1. Taxonomy (NCBI): domain Eukaryota; kingdom Metazoa; phylum Chordata; class Mammalia; order Rodentia; family Sciuridae; genus Glaucomys; species Glaucomys volans. Next base: position 119,431 of record JAJEJO010001373.1, on the reverse strand, counting down.
TGGAATTGGATTCTTTTCTCTATAGAATGGTTCACTGGACTCATTTAAATTAGACTATAATTCTCACTGGAGCACACAGGTTTTGGTAACTAACATTTTTTATTCCTTTGAAACACAGTGGGTTGTGCAGGAATTTTATCCACAACTACTACTGCAATGTGACTTGTTATCAGAACTGCATTCTGCAATATTTTAGTTTGATTTCTGAAACCACTGTTTTAATTAAAGTCTCAATGCTAATTGGAAGAAATATTTCAAAAGCATAATACACTAGACTTCCTGAAAATACTTTAGATCACCAATCTGCCATTGTATTGAGTTTGTTAGGAATTTTTTTTTTCAAGAAGCAATGGGAAAATGGAGACTGCCTTAATCTACAATATTTTTTAATTCAGGGAAAAATCAAGGACTGACAAATCCTTGTATTCCATCTGGGTATAATTTGCAGCTAGTGGCACATTCACATGCAAGTAAAATCAGAGGAAAAAATTTTGGTGCTATGTCAGTATAGTAAACTCTGTTTTAATAGTACCACTTATGTAAGCATCACATCTTCTCTTAAGTACTGGTCAGGTTTTAAATATTCGATTAAAAAATAACATCCAATAAACTTTGTGAAAAAGCAATTTATCATTTTTTATTAAAGGGAATGTTGAATTACTAAGTCAAAAATAATAGGGTTAGAGCTCTGTCATCAGTACTTTTTAGTTTCAATTTTTTAAAAAAAGATTTATTTAAAAATATAGTGAAACTTGTGAACTAGAACTTGTGAAATATCTATTTTTAGAGTATTTCAAGACATGCGTTGGTATTATAGGTTGGAAGACAATTTCTCTGGTAATCAAAGAAAGATGTCAAAAGTGAATGTATTAACTTCTAGGCAATGAATACTATTAAACAATTTGTGCATTATTTAAAAAGTTCAAAATTAGTTGTCTATAAGACGTTTTTAATTTTTTTTACTTTTTTATGTTTACAGACTGCATTTTGATTCACTGTACACAAATGGGGTACAACATTTGTTTCCATGGTTGTACACAATGTAGATTCATACCATTCATGTAATCATACATAATACATAGGGTAATGATGGCTGTCTCATTCCACCATTTTTATTCAAATTATTTGTGTCCCTTTGAATCAGTGATAAAAGTTTACCATTGTTTAATCTGAGAAAATTTGGAACAGACCTAAACAATATATACCTCATTTATGATATCTTACTTAAGAGTTACGATAAGTTCCATAATTTTAAAATGAAATTGATCATGCAAAAAAGAATGTGTTTACTAGACTTAAAGACTAGACACATGAAAGGGGTATTTTTTCTTATCATTTTACATGTCTTTAGCATTTTTTAAAAATTTCCCACATTTTTGGTAAAGTTTTCCAGGATCTTTTACTATAAATTACAGAATTATGTTTTCCTGATAAGAGAAAAATTATGGAGACTTTTTTTAAAAGTGAAAATCAACAGAATGTCTTTTGAGACACTTATTTCTGGATCTTTCTAAGATGTCAATAGAGAATGATGAAGCAAACAAAACCTATATTCTAGGCAGTCTATGAAATAATCACCTCATAGAATTGATATTTTGATCATGCCATTATTTCAATTTCAATCTACTTGTTCAAGTTTCTACTAAATCCAAAACATTTTTATGATTGGAGAAAGCTCTCCAATATAATATGATTATGACTTAGAATAGACACTACATTAAATTCTGACTAAAGCTGGGCATGGTGGTCACAGGTACACACAGAATATCAATAATGAATTAGGTATTCTACTAAAACATATAAGAAGAATAACAGAATAAATCTCAGGAAGCTGAGGCTGGGCAGATTCCAAATATATTCTATTAGCTTATAAAATTAATCCACATATAGGTGAAGAATGGTCAGTATATTGCACTAGTTTGTTAAATTGTTAATCTACACAAGTGAAGATTGATAAAAGGCAAAGAATTTACAGACCACTCTCATTTGTGAAAATATGCAAAAATCCTTATTCAAATGTTGCCTAAGCACAGCACTATATAAAAAATGCACACAATTACTAAGTGGATTTTTTCAAGTGACAGAACAAACTAGTATCAGAATAGCTCTTAGGTATGTAAGCTTACAGTTATCTTGAGAAACTGCTGCATGAGGCTATGGCCACTGCACGATATCACTCACAAGTATTTCACTGACTTTGTTGTGCATTTGTAACAAACTGCTTATCACAAGAATTCCTGTGCATGGTCTTTGGTCACATAGGTCAAGAATTCAAATCTACTAATGTTGTAAATTTCCTATGAAAGCTCCATTTAACCTCAGCTAGAGCCCAGAATTTCAGAGCAATTGCTCCTCTGGGTCCACAGGCATAATAACCTGACTTCTCCAATATTCTCAGTGGTGCTTGGTTTCTTGCTGAATACAAGTCCAGTAACATTTCAATATAATTGTTAAAATTCCAGCCAGAGCAATCAAGCAGGAGAAGGAAAATACAGGTATATAAATAGGAAAAGAATTTGTCAAATTATCTATTCACCGATGATTTCATCCTATATCTAGAAAGATCCAAAACCTTCTCCAGACTTTCTAGACCTGCTTAACAAATTCAGTAAAGTAGCAGGATATAAGATCCACCTACAAAAATAAATAATTCTCCTTTACTCCAATAGTGAATCTGCCTAGAAAGAAATCAGGAAAACTATTCCATTAACAATAACCTCAATACACATATACATATACACATATATAGGAAAAATCTAATCAAGGTGGTGAAAAACCTCTACAATTAGAACTCACATGCTTAGAGAATAATAATGTGCATTCATTAAAAAAAAAGCTTTCCCAAATGGGTAAGAATACAATTTTACCTAATATTTTAACTGCTTACTTTGTTTCAGACTGCTCCGAACACTTTACATCCTCACAATTGCCCTATGATGTAGGTATTATTATTATCATCATCATCATCATCATCATCATCATTATTTTATGGATGTGGGAAATTCATAGAGAATTTAAGTGGTATTCTGAAGTCTATCAAGCTAGCATGCAACTGGAGTTTACACTTTGTATAGCTATAAAGTTTTCACTCAAACAATGGAAACAATTCTGAGAACACAAAACAAATCTGCTGGACTTAGGTGTGGAAAATTGTTCAGATTTACAAATTGTTGGATAGTTCCTATTGAAACAATGAGTTGCCATTTATATACATAAGATGAGCAAACAAAAATATTGACAAAGATATTGAAAAACTGAAACACTTTATCATTAGTATTAACATTGTCCTAAACAACTCGGCAGCATGAAGTATTTTGTCTTATGCTGTCTGCACAGGCCCCAAGAAATACATAAAGAGCATTAATTAAATATTTCATGCTTGTATACATAATGGTCTATCATTCAGATTTCCTCTAAATGAGACTCTATATTTTTGGACCTTGCTTTAGAATTTGTAGTATTAAATGTCTTTCAAGATTTAGAAAACACTTTGTTTACAAATGTGTTTTTTGACTTTCATTGATTTTAATAATATTTTTAAAAT
>JAJEJO010001373.1:95359-110887 GCA_020662805.1 Glaucomys volans | reverse complement strand
TCCTACAATACTGGTGCACATGCTAACGTTCACAGGGAAATCTAAGAAATCAAGTACATTTGACAATTGAAGAGCGACAGAGAAGAAGGAATTCAGGAGAGTCTATGGAAATTTCTAGGTTTTGGAAGCTTTTGCATTTGTGCAACTGCCTGCTATATAGGTGTGCCACCAAACATCTGGTGCTTAACCTAGAAGTTGCCAAGAACAGCTGTCACGGCCTCTGCGTTAGTAAATGGAGTAGACCACCCAAGGAAGTCTGTGACTGAGTTTGCCTGGAGAATGCTCCAAAATTTCAGAATGCTTATCCAATTTTGCCTTTCAAATCTCATATACGTTTCACTTTTAACTAATTCTAATCCAAAACCTAAAGGAGGAGATTTCAGAGACGCATTACTCTCAGTCTTTCATCCAGTCAAAACAATATGAACCAATACAAGAACAAAACAAACCCACAAACAAAACTGCAATTTAAGCATTCTTTCTAGGTTCTTTTTCTCCTCCAATTCTTAATGGTCAAATAGAGTGTAATAAGAAAAGTATTGGCTAGAATGAAAAAAATTGGGGGATATTGCTCTTTATCCTTCTCATAGCTGTATATGCCAAAAGCAAGTTTTCAGCATTTTCAGGTTAAACATAATGGAAATGAGTCTAGTAAATTAATGATCACTGAGGTTCTTTTCTGGACCAAAATTCCATTATACTTTTTATTATTGTTCTTTATCTCTTTGCTGGACATAAGCAAAGAAAATCCAAAAATATGGTAGAATTTTGGAGTCTTTAATATTGAGGAGGTCACTCAGCTACAATGTACATTGTTTGTGCTTTACCTGCTATGGTACATGCTATTCAAAGCCCTGAATTATCTGGCTTCATCCCAGAGATTTCCTTTAGTAACATTTCGGTTTCTGCTCCTTTGCAATATCTAGATCATTTCTGATTATGATATTTCATTAATATACACTCACTTTTTTTTTTTTTTTTTTTTTTTTGCGGTGCTGGGGATTGAACCCAGGGCCTTGTGCTTGTGAGGCAGGCACTCTACCAACTGAGCTATATCCCCAGCCCCTTACACCCACTTTTAATAGCCATATTTGTAAAAGGTGTTATAGAGTAGCTAAATTTAGAAAGTGAGATTTTAATTATCAAGATGCTTAGAATAAAATGAAGACAGCAAATTTTCTCTTCAGGGTGTTACATTATGACAAATTGATGAGGATTTTCTTTCTTTTTTTAATTAAGGGGCAGTATTGTTATAAGGGATGATAGACACATCTCTCTTACAGATGAATCCCCTTATCTGGGGTGAAGACTCTTTATTCTCAAGAAAGTAGAACCATTTCACCCTCTCCTGAGTGGCACAGGTTGACTCATACATGACAAGCCCTATTGGTAGCATGTATTTCCAGGTAATGTGATAAGCTTGGTACTTTACCTACACGGTCTGTCTTTCAAATAGCACAACCTCAATATAATTAGAAGAAAAGTATCAGACAAACCTGAGTGACGATGAACAGAGTACCTGATTAATAGGCCTTAAAACGATCAATCTTCAAGGACAAGGAATTGTAGGAAATTCCCATAGTACAAAGCAGCCTAAGGGGATAATGTTCTGGGTATGTCTCAGATAGATTCCCGAAAAATAAAATGAGCATAAGAAAAACTTAGTAGACTCTGAAAAATTGTGGACTTTAGTTAATAATTGTGTGCCAAATTTAGTTCTTTAGTTGTGACAAATATATTAGAAAAATGTAAGAGATTAAAAATATGAGAAAGTGGTTTGGAAAATGAGAATATTAAACAATCATTGACCCTTTTGTATACTTCTAAAACTCTTTATTAAAAATTTATACAAATTACAGATTATTAAGACTTTTTTTATTTATTCATTTATTTTATTCATTTATTATTTTATTCATATTATTTTATTCATTTTTATTTATTCATTTATTCAACCAACATGTTGACTATTTGCAAATATACAACATAGAGATCTAAGTTTGATTCTTCTTTAACAAGGAACCATTGTTTGTATTGAATCTGTATCTTCTATAGTAAAAGTTAATTAAAAATTATTGTGGTCTTTTTCTTGGTCTTTTAGTTCATGAAATTTTTTACTCAATCATTTATTGTTTCATTTATTTTGTCTTCATTGTGAAAGTGTTTGCTTTTGTAATCTGTAATCAGGGTAGAGAGAGAATATGTTAAAATTAAGTTGAAATTTAAAAAATGAAGCATCATAAAATGTATAAAATGGTTTCATACCATGTCAACAAAGAAGTAACTAACTTCTTCCTATTCTAATTTTCTGATTGTGTTGAATGATGCTTTACAGAAATATTACAAAGTATAAGCTACTAAATTCTGACTTGATGGCTCCATTCTCAGACATGAACACAAAGAATGGCAGGAAAATATGTCAGGAATAGGGAAAAATAGTCTGAGGTGAGTGTAGGTACAAAAGCTTCAGGATCAGTAGGTTTGCTAGTAGTAAGTCATATGATGGTGCTTTGGAATCTTGGTATTTCACCAAACCACCTGAGAATTTGCTAAAAAGCACAAATTGAGAGGGATGTTTCTCTCCTTACCAATAGCATTAGCATATTTGGAAAAACTTTTTCAAAATGCTAATTTTTAAACTCTACCCTCTCTTACCAATTGAATCATAAACTTTGGAACTAGAACACAGAAATGTCTGTTTCACAAAAGTTCAGGTAAGACTTATTTTAGGCTAAAAGTCAAGAGTCACTTCCTAATACATCTGGATTATTTTAAGCAGCATTATACTTTGTCTAGCATTCAGTCTGGAATTGATAAATGTGTGTGGAAAATGTTACCCATGTTAAGATTAAAATGTTGTGGTAATGTATCTGTCTCTGAAATCCTACTGGTTTGCTAAAAAATGTAATAAGAATGACTCTGACACTAAACAATAGAAAATTAATAATCAAAAAAGAATACATCTACATATAGGGTTAATCACTTGATATTGATTCCAGATTAATCTGATCAATGACTACTTCTGCATATACCTATATCTTTTATTAGATGTCTCATTAACTTGGCATTATGCTAGATGTTTTATTTAATTCATAGTAGATACTTACAGAACCAGGATTAATATATGCATTTCAATGTTGAGCAAACTAAGTATGTAAGAAGTTCAATGATTCAAAGAATTTGTGATTTAAAAACATGTAGCTCCTGTGTTTTACCACTGTAAACTTGATTGTTCAAGTTTATTTGTCTATCTGTCATTCAAAACCTCAAGTGCATGTTAGATACTGGGAAAAGTGATGTGACTGGGGAGTAGGACAAGAAAAGATTAATAGAAGAGTTGGTTGTTGTTACTGTATTTAAAATTGGAATACATAGTTGTATTTTGATACCAACCTTTGTATAGGTTTTGGACATTTCTCTACCATATGAACTTTCAGACTTACATATCCCAGAACTCACATTTTATTCATAAATACAGCCAGACCATCTCTTGTTCTTTGACACAGACATCGAATTTACTTGCCTAGACTAGAAATAATTGGGAAATTATAGCAATTACAGTTTTGTCATGTAAAGACATTGCCTTTTTTTCTAGTAATTGTATACAGGTAACATTTCATTTCTTATGTCACCTAAGTTACACATTAAAAAAAAAACTATACATTTCAGTATATTTAAATACCAATTTTGAAAAATATGTATTAACATATATCTTGACATTATAATATACTGTGGGAGAGGAAACAATGTTGCTCTTAGGCTCTGTGGTTAGAATTATATATATTTTTGAAATATATATGTTTTGGTTGTGGATGAACCTTTATGTTTATTTATTTTTATGTGGTACAGATAATCAAACCCAGTGCCTCACACATGCTAGGCAAGCACTTTACCACAGAGCCACAACCCCAGTCCTAGAATTTTATTTGCCTAACAATTTAACAGATTATCAGAAGAAAAGCATACCAAATTAAAGTGTAGTTTTGCAAGCACACTGAAATTCTCACCAACACAAGAAAGAAAATATTTTTAAAAGAACAGAAGAACCAGAGAGGTGGTTAGGACTAAGAGGTTTATGCACATTTTTAATAATTTGCGGGAAAGTGGAGTGACGAGTGTTGTGTAGAGATTGTGGCTAAGGGACATACATTTTGGGAAAGTAATTAGGATATATATGGGGAAATTAATGGAAGATAAAAGCTGTTTTATCTAGTAAAAGTAGGTTTGCTTGTGCAGAAATACTTGTATTTCTGATGAAAAGAATGGCCTCGACCTCATTAAAGACTGGACACCTTTCTTCGCAAGATATTATGGCCGTCTTTTATCGAAGGTGGGAGGTAAGAGAGTCTTTTCAGTATCTGTTATGTATCAAGTGACTTCAAATCAAAATAATCTGCCAAAGTGGCATATTTTTAGGAGACATGTTCTGAACCTCCTTACTTCTCATGTTTGAAACTTCCAAGAAATTTTACATATTAATAACCAAACTGGTGACTGTGTAGAGGATAATCAGGTTCATAATTGAATGATAAATTCAAGGTAGGAAAAAACAGAGTCAGTATGAGAGCAAATAAGCAGCACAAAAGAAATCTAAGCGAACTCCCCAAATTCCATTAAATTACTCTCCTAACCCTGGGAGTAGCTGGTCCCATAAAATGGTTGAGCCTCCTTTATCTGATGAAGAATTTTGACCTTCTACCTTTGAAGGTATAAAGTAGACACTATTTGTCTCAACTAATTTACATTGAAGCTGCACTTTTTAAGAGTAATTACAAAAATTCATATTTTCTCAGAAGTCAGCACATCTAGGACAATACAGAATGCACTGTTAAATTTTAATTTGATGCTTCCAATGCTCATATAGTGGTGTTGAGTTTATGTTTTATTACCATGAACATATATTGGATTACCTTCCAAATCCTAAGTTCCAATATGTAAGAATAATTTCTTCAACACTGAAAAGAATTTGTAGCAACTATACCCATGCAACTTTTCTGTGTCATCTCATCTGTTTTGTTTATGTGGCATATTCTTATGGATGAAGGGGACAGTATTAATTTGGCTGGCATTATCACATGAAGGCAGGACCAGGTACCTGAATTCACACCATCATGACCATATACATGGGAGCCCTTTACATACTTTGTTACCACATAAGAAAAAAAGAGTATTATTGTTCAAAAACAAGGTAAAAAAGAACCTGTAGTTCTCCGTGTGTTCCATGACCTTTGTTATTAGTCATATTAATATTTGCATTCTGAAACCCTGTCAATTTATAAAAGAATAGGTTAAAAAATACCTGATCTAGGAGGTATGAAGTATGACTTTGGCAATTCTAAAACTTAAATTTGTCACCTGACCAAATGAGTATAGAGTTTTAATTTACCCATATATAATTTTTGGTGTTGGGCAGCCTAGTCAGGGGAGTGCTGGGCTCTCCTCCAGGTGATTTAAGAGTTGCCTATCAAAGAACTGAAGAATTTAGTGATTTATAATATTTCTGACATAAAAAGCAATACTTCTTGAGCCTCTTATATAGTCCATGAGTCTTGTGGAATCACACTGCAGGGTTTGATCAAAGTATGGCTTTTAGATATAAGGGTTGAAGCATGTCAACTTCAGAACAAAGAGAAAATAATCCCTTCCAATAATTTTCCCAGGGAAAAGGACAGTCCTTGAGCTTATGTAGATATTTTTCTTGAGCCATTTCACACATGGGAGTAGAGTAGAGTGAAGTCATTTACTGATTGTGGATCTCACACTGTTTAATCCATCCATCATCTATAGTTGATCCCACCAGGTACGTGCATTGGCAGGAGCAAACACGAGTTCACTTTCTTTCTAAATGCTCTAGTTATCATGGAGAAGGTTTAAAAAACTGGTTTAAGGGATGATGGGTCTACTTATGACTCATTGAGAAAACAGTAGGGGTTAATAGGGAGCAAAATAATGTTTGAAAGAAAGTATATTTGAGAGCCAGAGGATGAACAAGATAGATAGACAAATGCAATCTCTAGTTGGCCTTTTCATAATTAGGGGAAAAGGGAAGATTTCACTGAAACAAACACTTTTTTTTTCTCTTTTTCAGGGAGAAGAAAGACTTAAAAGGTAGAAAAAGAAATAGCCATAGACAAAGTTTCTTGATATGTGATCTTAGGAAGAGCAGTTTGCTTTGTGATGTTTTTGGAATTAGCTGTGGCAACATTCTCTTGAAAACCATAAGAATGTTCTTCCAGTTGCTGTGGGAGCAGTGGTCTGGATCTTACTTGCTGTGGCTTGTGTTAAATAAGGAGGATTTTTCTCTTAATTTAATGATAATGGAGGTGGTTAACAGCACATTATAAGTTTGTCACAGCAAGGTGACACTGTATTTTCTCCTAAACTCTTTAATGTACCTCTGTTTTTCTTGTCTGAAAAGGATGCCTAGACTTGTCAGTTGATGGAGGTCACATATTTTTTAATTTGTGATGATATGGATGATATGCTCTAAATATATCAGTTAGATCTTGCCTATAACTTCTCATAACATCAAATTATTCACTTATGCTGCATCATGTTCTCTCAATCCATAAATGAAAGTTTTAGAGATGTCAGTAGATACAGGGTGACCTAAAACTATATCAAAAGAGGTTAATCCAGATGGATTTGAAGTATTATGGATTTAGAGTATTATAGATTTTTAAGGGCAGAAATAGTGCTTTTGGACATTTAATTCCAGTTTAGTCTAGATTTTTATATTTTGTATTTGTTGATGATTTAGAATGGTATAGGAGGTGAACACTTAGGGAGTACTCCACAGTTTTTGCAAGGAAATCATTTATTTGTGCTATGAAATGAATTCCTTAGTATGATTCAGTTCCTAAAAGAATGACCAAATGAGAAATAATTTCAGCTAAATTTCTTTACCACTGTAGTGGAATCAATATACATAATTAGCAAACAGGGAGGATACTCTAAAACCGGAGGAAAATATATAAAATATATCTGGAGTGGTACTAGGAATAGTGTGGACCTTGGCAGACTCCCTGAGGTATGGATGGTGAGATTTATTAACCAGACCTCCATTTCTGGTGTTTCCACATTCATATTTTCAAACAAGTTTTAAAACTTCGGTCTGTGCTGAACATGTACAGACATTTTATTATTATTGTTTCCTAAACAATACAGTATAACAATTACTTATATAAAATTTACATTGCATTATATACTATAAGTAATCTAGAGTTGATTTCATGTATACAGGTGAATGTGCATAGGTTATTCACAAATAGTGTGCCATTTTATTCAAGGACATTGAGCATCTGTGGGTTTTGGTATCCTCCATGGTCCCTGGAAACAATTCCTCACAGATAGGGAAGGGTAACTAGTGCTTTGGGAAATAATTTGATCATGCATACCATGATTTGTAAATTCATAATAAGTGCAAGCCAAAAAGTCAAAAGAAAGGGGACTACAAGACATCCATTTGTCCCAATGAGTAAACTATATAATAATTATTTAGCATCTTTTGGTATCTGTTTGCCTTTTTCAGATTGTGAGTCATTGAATAATAGTTAATATTATTAGTGAAGAAATTAAAGATGAGTTTATAAATTAAGTGGAGAAAGCATAGAGGACTCTGTTTTTGAACGAATATTGAGCAACCTTGACATCTTTATTGTTCCCTAGAAGTATAGCATCACTCTTATTAATATGAGCTGGACAGTGAGAAATAGCAATTTTAGTAGAGAGGTGAATTGCATATAATAGGAAATAATTATGTCACCGTTGGCAATAGAAGTTAAGAATCATGGAGTTTCTAGAGTATGTCAACTACATGGCAAACTCCAAAAGCCTACCTAGATTCATTGTGGGTGGTCAGTTTTCTCCTTGCCAGTGTGCAAACTCTAATAAGTGTGAGTTCAGCAGCTTGGTGGATTTCACAGTGGGCAAGGAATATGCCTCATATGGTTCGTGTGGGGAAAAATGACAGCTAATTCTATTTTCCTGCAAATTTCAATTACAGGCATCATCACAGTATAGAAGTAAACATGGATTGTCTAAGGTTGTGTCAAAGAGAGTCACTGTGGCTTTGAAATCATTTCCATATAGAGTTCCTGGGTCTTATAACATTTTAAGGGAACAGATACAGCAAGAAAACATAGAGATGTGTAGGGGAGCCTCATATAAGAGTACTTGTTTTGTCAATCAAAGTGGCACCAGCAGCCAATATGTGCAGACTTACATGAAAATCATGCTATACCACATATATGAGAAGCAAACACTGTTCAGGAATATCTGCAATAAGTCCATTATTTTCATGGCAAACACAGGTAAAAAGGTTGATCAAAATTAGGTCAGCCAAGGGTATGGACAGTGCAATATATAATATCTCTAAGAATCAGGAAATGGAATCTTAGAATTGGGAGGAAGCCATTAGATGCAGTTTCACAAGGGCAGCAATATTAGCAGGGCATTAGCAACAACAGACAGCTGCCTCTAGTAATTTCTGTAACCGTCTTTGTTTTCTTTTGGAGGAAGGGAAGGACAAAATTAACTCAGGCATTGCAGAGTCAGATTTTAGGTGCCCTATATTGCAAAGTGGGTAACAATTATTGTGCACCCATTGAAATTTAGATCTGGAAGCTTTCTGACTTTGTTCAACTAGTGACTTCAGGAGAAATGAAAGAATCTATAGAGCACTCTACTAGCTCATTACAAAGTGGTCATCAACATACTAAACAAGAGTGGAATCCTGGCTACAGCCAACAGGATTGACTTTAAGGACTTGGGAAAATATTGAAGGGGCGTACAATATGACTGAGGTGCACAAGTCCATGTTAAATGTTTTCCTCCAAATATAAATGCAAAGAGAAATTACAATTCAAGTGCAATGAAATTGAAAAGCAACCTGAGCAGATGTCAATAGCTGTAAACCAGGTGCATTAGCGGTAATTGATGTAAGAATAATAGCTGGAAAACAGACTATAGGGGAGCAAGGAATTATAAGTTTATGATTCAGATATTGTACAAATTGATAGAATTTGTTCCCTTCTGAATCAAACTTCTCTTATTTTTTTGTTAGTAAGACAGTGCTATTGTAGGCGAGGAAGTAAAGAAAAGAATACTGTACTACAAGAGAAAATCCATTATTCAGCTTCTGTTGTCCATCTTGAGAAAGAGGTACAGGGCTCAAAATGGGAAGGATTTATTTCTTCTGCAAAACTTATGCATGGGCTTTGCTCTGTAGAGTAATTCAACGTCATTTGTGTCCTGATCCAGAAAGTAATTGGAAGATTTTGTTAATAAACTATTTTCAGAAGATTTTAAATAAGATGGGTCTCCATTAGGGATGGTAGGAAGATTGGTCTGAAGGCAAAGAATTCAAAATGTCTTTTTCATTACATTGCACAGTAGCATTACATTTATCTACTTAAGTTTCCAAATTTACCTAAAATATTTGCTAGTGACAAGTTAGAAGCTAGAAAGGCATTATGAGTATTAGAGGTCCTGAGAATATTGTGGTGGCCCAATTTTGGATGATAAAATGTTTGCCCAGAGAATTCCACAGTTCAAAGGAAATTAAAAGAGAAAGATAGAAATTCCCTCAACTGAGGGTAAAGTCACACCAGTGTCAGGTAAGAAGTCTAGTTCCTAATCTGCTATTTTCAAGTTTATGGTAGGTAAGGGGGATCTAATAAGGATCAACTGACCGTGTCAATCAATGGGGAATTGTCCCTCAAAGCTGGGAAAGCAGATCCCCCAGGGTTCCAGGGTCTATGGAAATTGTTTTTTTTTTTAGCTTTCTTTTCTTTCAAGTGAAAGACAATTTTTTTTTAACTGTGCCTGGTTTTTTGTTTGTTTGTTTGTTTGTTTTAGTATCTGCAAACATTTGCAAACAAATAGGGGAGGTTTTGTGGTTTGTGAGAAAAAACTTGTAGACTTTGAATAAGAATTCTATTCAAGTTTTTGTAAAGACTCAATTTGCAAAGTGAGAAATGTTGATATTAATTCCTTTTTCTGTGTGTGTGTGTTTTTTGTTGGTTTATTTTTTGTTTTGTTTTGTTTTTTTACTGCTAGCGATTATCAATGAACTGAGTAGCAGCTTCCATAATAAAACCGAGAGAATGCCTTTAGCTCAAAATAATGAATATACTTAGGTAATGTGTTTGAGATAGCTAGTTTTGAACTCTTTCAATTTCCTTTTTTTATGGCTTATATATGATTTGTCCCCCCAAACAGTTAATGTATGAGACAATGCAAGAAAGTTTAGAGGTGAAATGATTGGGGTAAGAGAGCCTTAAGCTAATCAGTGTACTTCTTTGAATTAACAAGCAGGTAGGGTTTGGCTGGAGGAAGTAAGTTACTGGTCGAGTGTCTTTATGGTTTTCATCTTATCCCTGGTGAGCACAAGTCTTCCTGCTTCCTGATCACCATGTCCTGACCTGTTTTCCTCCTCCACACCCCTCAACCATGATGTTCTTCCTCATCTTGGACACAGATGGAGATGGTCATCTGTGGGCTGAGACCCCTGAAACCATAAGCACCAAATAAACTTTCCCTCCTTTAAAAGTATTGTCAAGTCTTTTGGTCACAGCAGTGAAAATACTGACTCAAATACCTTAAATGTACAGATATCTGCTTTATATCTAATAGGATTACTGATAAATATTAAGCCAGTAAAATTGATTATGCATTCCGACACACAGATGTTATACATTATTAATTTCTCCTTCTTATGAGTAATATTTATACTTATAATAAAGCATACTGTAGCATTATTTAATATTATTCCATGTTTAAATATTATTGTTACTATTTAAAATGGAAATAAAACTTGAAAATTAAGCATTCACCTCTTGGAAAATTTTATAATAAAAACATACAAGGACTTGAATTGTCAATAAATATTAAATTTTTCTAACTGATATTGGTGGCTTTGATTTACAAATATTTCTAGTTTAGTGATGAAAATAGATCTTTAAGATACCATCATGAGCAACTATAATCTGATGCTACTGAGAAGAATCCTGGCAGATCCAGAAGCAGTTGTTGCAGGGGAATTTCCAGTCCTGTCTGCTCCCTAGCATTTGAAAGGAGAATGAAATCACTTTAGATTAGACCGTACCCAGGACACAAGACAAGATGCTTTGAGCAAAGTGGTGAAGAGACAGTGAAAAGGAGAATATTCTACTAATGAAGATATGGGTGCTACTTAAAGATCGTAAGTAAAAATCAGAAGACAGACGACCATATTTTTTACTTATGGCTAAACACAGGAGCTATTCTAGATGTATGTGCTATTAAACTGAACATTTGCTATCAGCTCAGTACAGAATTTATGACACCAGGTGAGTTTTCCTAGTTTATTTCTGTGACACTTAACCACAATAATTTAGGATAAAAATGAGCAAATACATATACCATTAATGTAACTGTATATAATGTGACTGTAATAACATTAATGGTATATGTATTTGCTTATTTCTTTTCAGTGATTAAATTTTGGTATTTATTTCTAAAAAAAATGTACTTATAAAAAGTAACCTGTAAAGGATTCTGCCTGTGCTTCTATTTGGAGAATTATCATTGTGACATTCAAAATGAGAGAAGCTATTGAACGAATTGACAATTGGATCATTTATGGGAGACAAACAATACCAGACAATATCAGAATTACCAACCACTTCATATTCCATATCCCATATTCTTTGACCCACAGTTTTTAAAGTTCTCTTTCTTTGAGCTTGTCTTTCTCTCAGACCAAATACTACACTTGGTTTCGTATTCTCTATACTGATAAATAGTTTTTCTTTTTTTAAACATCCCAAGGATTGTCTTGTTACAACGTTTAACAGCAGTGAAGCTCTTTTGCATTCATCTTCGCCTTTGTGTCATTGTGAAGGTCAAAATCTGTCCGACTCCAGCACATGTACTCTTAATAAGGTTGTCTTTCTTGTACTTCTTTACCCTCAGGCACAGCACATAATTCCTCATGAGTGTCTTCTGTCATAAAGAAATACCCAGACTCAAAAATACTTCAAATAAGGGGTTTGGTGGCTTAGTGGATAAAACCCCTGACCCTTTACCTCTGAGAACATGGCTTAAATTCAAACTTTCAATGTAAGCGAAAAGAGATTTATGGAGTTATAGATATTACCTGTTCAGAGTGTTCTAGAATAGGAGAGAAATATCTGTAACAACAATAACAAAAAATCTCAGAACTAAATTTACTTGAAACACCAGTTATCTCCAGAGGACAAGGCTTTGGAGTTTGAAATTAGGATTGCTATTTAATCCTGAGTTATTTATTATCAATTCTGCTTTTCAAACTGAGCATATTTGCCTCTGAGCCCTTGTTAATTTCTTCAGCATCCCTGGAAAATACAAGGTCCTTAATTAAAATCAAAACCTCTATCCATTTTAAAAAGAAAACCACCATTTTAATGACCAGTATTTGTTTAGTGTGCTTCTCTCAGAACACGTCTTTCATCCAAGGTCAGGAGAAGGGGTATCTTCCTTGTAGGGACTGGACATCTGCCAGCACAAAATGTAAAATTGTCCTGTGAGAGAAGAGTTCATAATTGATTTCTTTGGTGGTGCCTGGCTTTTCTAGACTTCGTTTTAGGATATATATGTGTTCTGATAGAGATAATTATTAGAGAAGTATGCACTGTACAACTTATCCAGCACAGTCTCGGAGAATCTATGGGTTAGAATCTGCAGATAATGAAAATAATATAGCAAAGATGACATTTGCATATGCAATCTGTAGTGAAGCCTTGAAAATAGGTCAGATTTCTCTCTACAGGAAAATGATAACAAAGAAGCCTGAGGTAATATCAAGAGATTAAAATGCTGATGTCATGTACATGTATTAGCAACAAGTATTAAACCCCATTTTTGTTTCTTTACAACTATATTAAATGCCATTATGCTAACTTTATATATGGACTACAGATGAACTATATATGTTTTACTGCTGAATGTGACATATAATTGTGTAAACAATTTAGAAGTATGCTATCCCCCATAGCATAGAGATACTTTTATGACATTAAACAAAATTATTTTTGACTGCAGTTTCTTATTTAGAGCCCCTTTTTCATATGAAAAGATGTGCAACACAAACATTGACAAATAAAACGTATTTTTGCATCCTGATTTTTAAGGAGACAATATGTTTATCCCCCAAAAATATATTTAACTAGAAAATGAGGATTCAATGACTAGGATAAATAAGAAAATAGAAAATATTTTAATAATCTTGCAAGCATAAAATATTTTCATAGTTCAATAAATTGAAAACAGTGAAATGTACTTAAATTTGGGAGAAGAGATTCACTGGAAAGGTCACTCAGGTAAATTGAAGGTCATTTAACACAAATTTCTTGTATCATCAAAAATTAACAATCACCTACTTATTTCTACATTTAGCCATTAAAAAAGCAGCTGCCATCATCCCTTTAAATATTCACTTTTCTTTGTGGTTCTGTGTATACTGTTTTTGACTCATGGTATGCTAAAGCTAATTTCCATCTATTGAAAAATCTGTAAATAAATTTCTAAATATCCTATCTGCTATAAATAAAGAGTGAAGGACTCTACAATGTTCATAGGAAATAATCAGTAAAACCTCACAAGTGTTTAGATTTCTGTTTGTATTTGTTATAATGATTATGTATACTTAATAAATGGTTTTAATTTTCTGCTTAAAATGTATTTCACATTGACATGTTGGAATTCATTATATGGTATAACTTTGAAGTAGTCTAAAAGATCACTCCAATTCTCTCAGAAGTCACTCTGATTTGAAAATAGTTTCCTCACATTTAAGGAATTCTAGAGTTCCTTCATCCTGGCATGTCCTATCATAAGTTTATTACAACATTTTAGCACCATATGTAATTAGTTGATATTCTAATATCCATTGACTTTTTTTTAGCATTGCTATCCAATGCTGTGTGCCAGTGCTTTCTAGGGAATTCTCTTTCTCTCTGTCTCTCTTACAATCTAAATCTTCTAAGGTTTTGCGGTATGGAACATCCTTGAGAAGATAGTAGAACAAGGGGAAGTTAGTACCTCAATTTTAAACAATATGTAGAAACATCAGAAATACACAGAATTTTGTATTTCACATGAATTTTAAACAGCTGTCTGTCCAGTTTCACTTTCCTCACCAAGGCAGTCTGTATCCAAGCATGGCTGATGGAGAAATTTAAAGACCCATCCCTGACTTTCTAATCACACCAATCACAACAATTCTGCAGAGCTGCCTGTGGAATTTTCTGAGACCAGTGATTATTAAGTAAAAATACTGATTCCCTCGCTCCCTTATTCATTTTTCCCCAGACAGTACTGCCCCCATTAATTTTCTGCACATAAATCTCCATTTTGGAGTATTTCCTGTCTAAGGCAGCTCCTCACTTGGTAGTTCACAAATTACCCAGCCTCAACTCCAGCATAAAAACTTACCTGCTGAAATCTCACATGGGTAAGTAGATGTGCATTGCATGCAGATTGCTCAGAATGAATGAGCATGAATTTTTCCTCACAAGAAGTCATTTCATCTCTTCTCAAACTCCTCATTAAAAATGGTGGGAATACTGGGCCTAACATTTCACCAACACCATTTCTTTTAACCAATATGGTCTTCTTCATATTTAAAAATATATCCTTCCTTACACACTAATTATAAAATTCATGCATTTCAATTGCTAGAGAAAGGCATTCAATAAGTGTTTTAATACTCAAGGTAGAAATTAATAAATATATATTTTTCAAGAATACTGGCTATTTTAAACTTAGGCAGTTTTTCTAGAAAAATCATGCCTAACCATGAATATATTATTACTGTGATGCATAGATTGTTAGCTTTTCTGAATTTATGTTGTACTTGAATAACCCATTTTCTAAGATTTTATTACAGATCAAGTGTTTAAATAATGTGATGTATATAGGTATGTGTATGTGTGTTTGCAAATTGAGTAATTAAGTCCTTAAAAATGTTCCACTCAAGCCCTCGTTAACTCTAAACTGCTATTGAATTTTCATTAAGCACACAAAGAAAACCTAGGTGATTTATAGATATAAACTGATTTTGACTGATGCAAAAGATATGATATGCATATGAAAAGTGAAGTTTTTATTTCAGTAGAGGAGCTACAAAAATAATAAGATAAAGTGCAGAACTTTCCAACTTTACACAATCAAATTTTTAGCATGTCATGTTTATTAGGTAGGAGAATATTGGAGCCACCATATTTCAATAAAATCACATTGTGTTTCATCAGCAGAGGAAAACTTAAGAAGTATGAACAAGTTTCTAGTAAAGCAGTGTATACTTAATGACTTTATAGATAATACTGGACATATTTGTAACTTAAGAAAGTATTTGACTGATTTTGCAGAATATCACTGTCACCATGGCAATAGTTACTAAAAAATGATTTAAAATAGAAGTTTAAAAGATAAAATAATCTTTCAACATGTAAAATACTATTAGGTAGAATTTTCTATTGATTTATCGTGAAAAATTCACAGATGAAAACA
>JAJEJO010001373.1:14931-90359 GCA_020662805.1 Glaucomys volans | reverse complement strand
AAAAATCTTAAAATAGTTAACAAATATTTTTCTTTGCTAACAAACTGCCTCTGTATACATACAGGATATTATTCAATAATTCTAATTAAGTAAAAGTTAATATTTTTAAATATGTACTATATTCTATTAATTTCAGAAGTCATTTTTGTATATGGACATATATGTTTACAAATGCTTATGTTTTAATTATATAACCCATTCCTCTAAAGTACACTCAAACATGCTGTCATTAAAAATGAACAGGAAAACATATCTAGTCCACAATATTTTGCATAGAAAAAATGTTTTATTGATAGACAAACCATGTTTAAAATTCACCAAACTAAAAACGAGGGATTCATCACAACTTTTTTTTACCCTACAGTCAATGCTCACTTGAGGAAAATTAGGAAGACCAAATATTAAAAATATAAGGGCATTACTTCTCACATTAGATTTGAACTATTGGTTGTTTATTCACTAATATATAAGGAAAAGAAACACTATATTAATTAAAAATTATGGAATTTGAAAAAATCAAGTTTTAGCCTAAGTTTTATAAATTAAAATACTTGTTATAAGAATTCAATGAAACATTCTAGTTATTATACTCAATTCATAAGCTAATTCTTTAAGAAACTTGCATCTTTAATTTCTATGATGCTGTTTACATTAAGAAAATGAGTAGGTGTTTAATGAAAAGAAGACAGGTCAGTGTTAAGCAGTAATTATCTAGTTAGTAGAGTAAGGAAACTTAATGGTTGTTTTCTGCAATAGTGATGAATGGAAATAATATTTAAATGATAAACAAAACTGTATATACAACACTATGTAAGTGTAAAAGGAACTTTAAGTAAAAACCATAATATTTCACAAACATTGCTTAGACAGCTTGCTGAAGGAGGCATCCTGGGAAAAGTACCTTTCAGAGAAGGCAGGTAGAAGGTAATTAGGATAATTGGAAATTTGTATGATAATATATTATGAAATTGAACCCCAAAGGTAGAATGGCCCTTTGTAAAAATGGGTAAAGAAAACATATGTAAGCACTCAATTTATTGAGATTTTAACATTTCACAAGCATATATTCTAGTTTTCATAAAATATTTCTGATCATTTAAAAGATATTCCAGTATTTCAAATTCAAATATTCAAATAAGAACATAGAGAACACAATACAAGTAATAGTCTATGTTAATTTCTCTAAAGAATATAATGAATGCAGTGTAAATTATAGTGCTACAGCATAAAGGAGCAACTATATATTTGCTATTTAAATAGTAGATGGAAAGAAAATCCTCACCTGTCTAGTAAGGGAAAAAAATCTAACAATGCAAGTATAGATTTTTAAAATTAAGAAACAAAATTAATAAGGCATAATAATAAGCAATTATTATTAATTGTAATAAATTTCATTAAATAAATTAATGACAATAATAAGATAGAATTATAAAGGTAGTGCTTCAAGAAATGGTGAAATGCATGATTATCAAATAAATTATTTAATATAAATTAATTTATTAAAGTAGAAAGCAGAACAGAGAACAGGTGCAGTTCATTTATAGAGATCAAAATATATTCCACATGAATTCACTATGTTGGTATTAACCAATGATCTATGAAATACTGAAGGAAAGTTAGGTCATTATACTTTATTCAGGATGAATGAAACTTTTCAAAGAAAAGTAAGAAAGGCTAAATCCTTAACGGAAAATACAACAAAAGTGTGACTCTGTTGTCCACATATAATAAAATGTAAATGATACATTAAGATTAAACATAAGATTTTATTTGACTTGATTTAATTAAAATGGACTTATATTAAGAATGAACATTCTTCAAAACATGTAATCTGATTGATCATTTGATTGATCATTTCATTTTTGAATCCATCAACCTCATTGTTTGAATCTACCTCAGTGCTGGAATTCAATCAAATATTTTAGTTTCAGAACCATCAAATGATTGATGGTTCAAATGCTTTAAATATATGACTTTTTAATTCTTACTTTGTAAATGTGAAAACCAAAACACAATAAGTTGAATTGTATGTACTAAATAATAAAATATTTAGATGAAGATGTACTTTCCTCTAGCAACTCAGAGAATAAACAACCTGGTAAGATAACTTTCAAGGCATGAGAACAATACAGGCTCTTCTTGGAAAGTCAAAATTACAAAAATATGAAAGATTCTGGAAATAGCCAGTGTGTCATAGAGGCACAAACTAAATAACAGAAGATCCTAAAACCCTTAAACACTGTATGTTTAAAATGGTTATTAACTTGATCAGCACCAATAGAATTAAAATATTGCTTTCTGGAATCATTGCGGACAAATGTAATATGGGAATGTGAATCCTAAGTGATGTCATAGAAATTCACATGAATGTGAAGATAAGACCAGGAAAGCCAAAAAGCAGAGAAATTGAATCCTAAGAGCATGACAGGTATCTGAACTTTCTGGAATAGTTCTGGAAAAACTTATCTTATTCAGCCAATTACTGTTAGGCTTCCTGACTCCTCCAACATAAGTTCTCATTTATTCAATTGTGTGCTAGAGAATAGGATTGTATTACATTTCCAGAAAATATATGTGGTAAATCAACCTGAAAACTACAGATTCTTAAGACTCCTTTTTTTGTCTGCATAGTATGCATTCAAATTCTAGAGTTATGTTGTCATATATAAAGCAACTAAATTGTTCACAATAATACTAATATTACTGATAATAGTACAACTGTACATCAACAGGATATCAGATATTCTATTTTTCTCTTTATCATTCTCAATATTTTATAAATTTTGAGAAGGTAGTTTTATATTCCTGACCACAATCACATATTCTGTTATAAGAATGAACAAGTTCTACAGCTTGTTTAATACATTGTCTTCAGTTTCTATGCCATATTATATTCTATTTTCTACACATATCCCAAACAGTGTGTTTACAGTTGCTGCATTTCACGGCCTAATCACTATTTCATTACAGAGATGTGGAGGACACTGCTCTTGACAACCATGCTCTAAATTTCAACTTACCTCTAAAGAGTTTGCTTTGAATTGTGTTCCATATATTGATGTTTTTAACTACATTAAGAACTATTGTACAATGAGCTCTTTAATGTTATTATTTAGACATTGTACCTCTATTTCATTTCATATGTTCATGCATTAAATGAAATTATGTGTGCCTGGATATTTGTTCTAAAATATGTGAAAAATGTGACCAACAGGGATAAAATGTTTAACGGATTCATAAATCATGAATATCAACAATTCTATTGGCCAGATTTCCAGTAAAAGCAATAACTGGTTTCTCTGCTACTTCTGCATACCATAACGGTACAAGATTAGACCATGTTTTCAGAGAAACATTGGATTTTCAAAAAATAAAAGCATTCCTATTGAAGAGAAATCCTTGACAATGGGCAATTGTGGTGAAAGCATTTCTATGAATAGTCATTTTTGTATTGTCATTGTACCATACATTTTAAGGGTTCCTGATGGAAGCAACATTCAGGAGCCAGATAGCAAATTAAACTGCTTTAAGAAGTCAATGGATGGTTTGTGTGAAGCATTGACAATAATAGGCTGTGTGTACAGTGAAATAAATGCTTAGTCCGTTGGGAGAGGTGAAATTGTATATATACATATATACATATATATATATATGTATATATACACACATATATACATATATATATATATATACACACATATATACATTTATTTATCATATAGTCACCTAACAGTAAAATCATGGTGAAAATTCATGAAACCAAAATAAAATTGTGCTTGTTAGACCCAGAAAAATTAGAGCCTAGAAGTAGTGAGAGGAGAGTTCTCATTATTAGCTTGCCATAAACACTGCTTCAGGGACTTTCTAAAATCCCATGAGGTTTCTTCTGGTTCTACCTGTACCCTATGCTTTGCACCCCTGTATAGATTTCTGAAACAAAGGTTTTGTATGTTTGCTTTTAAGAGTCAGATCCGTTCTCTTTTGATCATGCTGATCCCTGCCATACCCTGCCATAGCCTCTGGAGTAGCTAAGACTAGAGGCATGTACTCCAGATGTAACAGTTTTTCTTTTTCTCTCTCTCTTTTTTTCTTTTTAGCATTCTTTAAGACTGCAAAACTTCAAATAAGATGCTTTAACAGAAAACTTTTCCAACAATACACCACCACCAATTAGCTGATGCCATCTCCTGTCTTAGATCTTCAAGACCAATGAACTTTATATTGAAGCAGGTTAAGAAGCTTTTCACTTTTAAATGCTGTACCTTGCCTCATCCTCATTGAGTATACCTGTTATTTACTATTGTATGCATAATCCCAATATAATTCTCTGTTTTTGCCAAATAAATAATAAATTTCATTAATCTTTCTCTGATTGTTGTTTAGATTTGATACCACCAAACCTTAAAAATTCCCACAAAGAAAAAAAAAAACTTAAATTTGAATTTTAGGGATTAATTACTGTTATGATTTAGATGTGAAGTGTCCTGCAAAAGATCATTTGTGAGACAATGAAAGAACATTCAGAGGTAAAATAATGGGGTTATGAGAGCCTTAACTCAATCAGCAAATTAATCCCCTGATAGGAATTAACTGGGTGCTAACAGAAGTCAAGTAGGGTACAGTTTGAAGTGGTGGGCATTGGAGGCATGCCTTTGGGGTATAGATTTTTGATCTGGTGAGTGAACTCTCTCTCTCTCTCTATGTTTCCTGGACGCCATGTTCCCAGTTGTTTTCTTCTGCCTGTCCTGCTGCCATGATGCTCTGCCTTATCTCAGGTCTGTCAGTGGACTGAGACCTCTGAAATCATGAGCCCCCAAATAAACTTTTCCTCCTCTATTTTTTTTTTTTTTTTTGGTCAGGTCTTTTGGTCACAGTAGCAAAGAAGTTGATTAAAACTAAAACAATTTATAAAGACAATTGTTTAACTGACCCTTAATTATCAAGGGAGAGAGTAGATCCTCTCAGAAAGAAGAAGGAAGGTATATTCCTCTTCCCCTCATTTTAGTACGGGGCTCCAGGGAAGTTCTCAGTGTCACACCCAAATCCACCTAATGATGACTGGCACCACAGGAACTACATAGACTGCTTTGGAGTGATGGTGTAATGCTCACAGAGTTGGAGATTTTAAGGCAATTGAGTATCCCTGTTTTTGTCCCTATTTCTTGCAGCCTTACTCTGTTTATTACCTTTTTAATTGCCCTTCACACCTTTTTTGTGAGGGTATTAATATTTTGGTTGCCAGGGTGATTGAGGGTTGTGTAATAGTTTTGGTGATATGTGAGCTGAAGACCCTGGTAAGTTAGGACAAGATCTGCAAACTACATATATACACATATGATTTCTTTTTTTTCTTTTTTTTATTTAATTTTTTGATTCATTGAACACAAATGGAGAACAGCTATTGTTTTTCTGGTTGTACACAAAGTAGAGTCACCCCATCTGTGCATTCATACATGTACACAGGGCAATGATGTCTGTCACGCATACTGTTATTATTCGTACCCCCCAACCTCAACCCCACCCCTCCCTTCCCTCTATGCTCTCTACTAAGGTATATAATTATGGTTAGGGGAGGTTTTAGCTTATGGAACCCCCAACTTCCAGATTCTTATCAGTCCCTGTGATTTTCAATCACCTCATTGCCCATTTTCATGGATGACTAGCTACCTAAGAACAGAAATATAAGTACTTAATACATCAATGTTTGTGACTGTATAATCCCAACAGAATGCACAAAATGACAAGGACATTTTCCAGTGTTATCCCTCCCTTTATACTTTGACAAGATCTACTGACCACAGTTTTTAATCACTTACAAAAAGTTGGTAAATTGAGGCCTTTCCACCTTCCATTTTGCAAACTAACAAGTTCCCCTAAAATCTACTTACATAGCAAATTGGAACCAACTCCAAATAATCTTTTTCTAGAATTGTGCATTAGAGTTAAGGAACATTCTGAAGATATTTACATATGTAAAGGATATTCTGAGGGTAATCATGTAAAGCATAAAGATGATAGCTTCTAATTTCCTTTCACTGTCAATTGAGAATGAATAGTCATGATCATCTGAGTACAAAGTAGGTAACTAGTATAATAAATTATTGACAAAAGAGGCAGAGATTGTCATAAATAGACTAGATAATTTTCACTATTGCATGTACCTTGCTAACAAAAAATTAATAGCAAAAACACTACTTATGTGAATTACTATATTTTCACTATTTTAAGATGCTATATCACATGAGAATATTAGTAAGTTAATAACTTTAATTACCATTATTAATATAAGACACAGAGATGATAACACACAGTAACAGGGTACATTGTTCAATGCCTTCGAATTGTTATTATTTTTTATTTTCATTTGTTCTAATTAGTTATACATGACACCAGAATGCATTTTGATTCTTTGTACATGAATGGAGCACTATTCAATTTTCTTGTTGTACATGATGTAAGTGTCCATACCATTCTGGTAATCATACAAATACATATGTTAATGATGTCAATAACATTCCATCATCTTTCCCACCCCCTGTCCCCTTCCCTGCCCTCACTCCCCTCTGCCCAAACCAAAGTTCCTCCATTCATCCCCCACACCATTATGGCTCAGCATCCACATATCAGATAAAACATTTGGCATTAGTTTATTTGGGATTGTCTTATTTGTCTTGGCATAATATTCTCCATACATTTACCTGCAAATGCCATAATTTTATTCTTCTTTAAGGATGAGTAATATTCCATTGTGTATATATGCCACAATTTCTTGATCCATTCATCTATTGAAGGGCATCTTGTTTGGTTCCATAGCTAAGCTTTGTGAATTGAGCAGCTATAAACATTGATGTGACTGCATCACTGTAGAAGACTGATTTTATGCTATTTGGGTATAGTTCTAGGAATGGGATAGCTGGGTCAAATGGTGGTTCCATTCCACATTTTATAAGGAATCTCCACTCTGCTTTCCAGGATGGTTGCACTAATTTACAGGTCCACCAGAAATGTATGAGTGTACCTTCTCCCCACATCCTCGCCAATAGTTATTGTTGATGATTGCCATACTGACTGGATTGAGATGATAGAATAGTTTTGATTTGCATTTCTCTAATTACTAGAGATGTTGAACATTTTTCATAAATTTGTTGATTGATTGTATATCTCCTTATGTGTAGTGCCTGCTCAGTTCCTCAGCCCATGTATTGACTAGTTATTTGTTTTTTGGGTGTTAAGTTTTTTAGTACTTTATATATCCTGGAGATTAGTGCTCTATCTGATGTGCATGTGGTAAAGATTTTATTCCACTTTGTAGGCTCTCTCATCACATTATTGATTATTGATTATTGATTATTTCCTTTGCTGAGAAGAAGTTTTTAGTTTGAATTCATCCCATTTGTTGATTCTTGATTTTATTTCTTGCATTTTAGGAGTCTTGTTGAAGAAGTCACTTCTAAAACTAATAAATGAATTCATCAAAGTAGTAGAATATAAAATCAACACCAATAAATCTAATGTATTTCTATACACCAGTGATGAATCTTCTTAAGAGAAATTAGTAAAAGTATCCCATTCACAGTAGTCTCAATAAAATAAAATAAAATAAAATAAAATAAAATAAAATAAAATAAAATCCTTGAGACTCAATCTAAAGAAAAAAGAAGTGAAAGAGCTCTACAATGAAAACTACAGGACACTAAAGAAAGAGATTAAGTAAGAACTTAGAAGATGGAAAGATCTCCCATACCCTTGGGTAGGCCGAGTCAATATTGTCAAAATGGCCATACTACCAAAAGCTTGTAGAGATTTAATGCAATTCCAAATGAAATTCCAACATCTTTCCTCCTGGAAATAGAGAAAGCAATTATGAAATTCATTTGGAAAAATGAGACTCAGAATAGCCAAAGCAATCCTTAGCAAGAAAAGTGAAGCAGGAGGTATAATAATACCAGACCTCAAGTTATACTACAGAACTATAATAACAAAAATGGCATGGTATTGGCACCAAAACAGACAGGTAGACCAATGGTACAGAATAGAAGACACAGAGATAAACCCACATAAATTCAGTTATCTCATACTAGACAAAGGTGTCAAAACATACATTGGAGGAAAGATAGTCCTTCAACAAATGATGCTGGGAAAACTGGAAATCCATAGGCCGCAAAATCAAATTAAATCCCCTGCACAAAACTCAACTCAAAGTGGATCAAGGGCTTAGGAATTAGACCAGAGACCCTGCACCTAATAGAAGAAAAGCAGGTCCAACTCTTCATAATGTCAGCCTTCTAATTATTGAGATGTTGATAGGTTAAAAAAAAAAAAGTATATCAGAGGCATTGTGTTATCTCAAATTCAATGTAGGGACTAAGTATAAGTTTTTAAGGATCTATCTTTCATTGACAACAATAGTAAAGTACATATTTATATGAATTTGATAATAAAAATAAGTTGGTAATAAACATAAATTAACAATGTTACATTTCCCTTTAGTAGAAAATATAGATGATATTTTATATTGTTAATAATCATAAAATCAATACTAAATGATTTGCTAAATGTATCTTTGCAAGTGAAAAATACAAGAAGATGTAAATTATATAGCTACATTTTCAATTCTAGATAGTTTGACATGTGAACATAGAAAGCCATTTCCATTTTTCTTTCTTAGTCTCCAGATCTCCATGAAATCTATACAGTGTTACCTGACCTGGTTGTCATTGCTAAATGCTAAATAAAAAGTATGTTTTTCAAGGTAAAACTTGTATCCAAATAATGTCTTATACCAGCATTCCCATAAATAAATAGGAATAGATACTTCATCAAGATATTGAAACCTAAAAAGGAAACATGAAATAAAAATTTAAGTTTTTATTTTATTTTAAGTTTTTATTTCTATCACAATGATTCACATAGTGTATTTCAGAAAACATACATATGGTATGTTGAGAATTTATCTTTTTTATTTTATTTAATTTTTTATTAGTTCTTGTTAATTATACATAAGAGAAGAATTCATTTTGATATATTTATATAACCATGGCATTAATAGTCATCTAATTTGGATCCCAGTCTTTGTGGATGGTGATATTCACTGTGGTTTATTCATATTTGTACATAGGAAATTTATTTTGGATTCTTTCCACTGTTTCCTATTTTTATGTTGGGATTTAAAATAATAACACTCTTCATGTGTTAGAATACTAGTCTTATTTTTCTAAATACAAGCAACATTTTATTATTTCTTTTTGAAGATAGTTGACAGTCCTAGAATAGTTTCTTTCTTCCCCTCTGCCCCCTCTTTTGGTTACACCCATATCCTTCCTGTGCCCTTCACTCTGCAAGCAGTAGAAATTACAAAATTGTTGAGTAATGCATCAAAAATATTTGCTTAGTAAATATTTGTAAGCTTCACATATTTCTTAAGATTAAGACAAGTAAATTTTCCAATTTTAAATAAAATATTTTTAAGTCCCAGGTGGCTTGAGGACATATTTTTTTAATGCTACTTTTAAATTGAATTTAATTTTTCTACCCCTTTGAGCATATTTAAGTTTGAATTTGTTCCAGTAGTTAGAATGAAAAATTTAAATATAAAATGAAATTGTGCAACCTCAATTGGTTGAAAAGCATGTGGGCTAATTGCAAAATATGAAGACAGAATTTAAAAAGTATTGCTCCATATAAAATTTATATTTAATTATTTTAGAATGTCCTTAAAATTATATTCATGTTAATTTTTAAAAAAGCATTCCTTTTGGGGTTAAGGGGATTTGTGTGAGTGTGTGTTTGTTTGTATCTGTGTGGATGTTTATTAAACAATATTACATCAAATTGATAAGTATGTATTATTTTAATGAAATTCCAATAAAAAGGTTTTTCAGTTATATTCTTCCAGTTTTGATTAAAATGTATAAGTTGTCTTGATAAGTACCTTTGATTAAAGTATGATTTTGATAATAGAGTTGAATTTTTCTTAGTTAAGATTTAACATTTGCAAAATGTTTACTAAAATAATGAATATCTCTGGAGAAGCAAAATATCCACACAATACATTATTGCATGCTCTTTAATTGCCGTGGCATTAGAATACTTGACTAAATATGAGTGTGTGTGATTGAAAAAGTACTGTCTGGAGTACATAGACAATATTTTGATACAAATAAATATTATTGGTCCAGGTATGTGAAATGTTTATTTTAATTTGCCTTTTAGTATTTTAATAAAGGAAATATTTATAAATATTTTATATCTTCACATCAAAATTTAAGTTTTTATTTTTAAACTGAAAATATGAAGTTGTTTCTTTTCAAATTGGCATATTCCCAATTAATTTTGTTTCTTCATAAATGTAATACCTTTTGAATTTTTGTTACCTTCAATTAGAACTGTGACATCTTTATTAATATGATTCTTTTACCTTTTTTAGAGTAAAATGAGTTGTCTTAATATAAACTTATCTCTCTAAAACAAAATAAATTCAAATAATAGCTGAAATTTATCACATTTCTCCCTTTCCTTTGTATTTAATTTTTTTATGCTGCTCATAGATCGTAGACAGAAATATCAATGTGTCATGCCTATTTAGGACCACTCTAAGTCTTAGAAAAGCTCTAGTTTCTTACCGTGTTTACTCTCTCATACAGACTGCTTAAGTCTAATTAGGAATGGAAGCTCATTTTACCTGAGTATTGATTTTTGAATACTAGATTAATTTTTCTTTTCACATCTTAATGTTCTCATAACCACAATGAACCACTCTTTCAAGGACTCATACTATTTTTCTTAGTCACTTATACAATATTCATGGATAGTCAACCATCATTTATTTCTTTTGGTCCTGTCACCAAGGAAAGTCATTGCACTGTGGTTCAATACTCTAGTTAAAAAGAAAAAAAAAAAAAGAAAGAAAGAAAAAAAGGAAAAGTTAAATGACCTGAGTAAAGTTTGTTTGCTGTGCTAATTCAATGAGCCTTTAATAAATGAATTGAATAGAATATTATTTGAAAATATTTTAAACAATGAGAAGATAACTTTTTACCCAGATTGATTAAAATAATTAACATCTTTTTATGTTGTTTTCCTTTACACTGTACATTTAAAAATTTTTCATATTTATTTTTAGTTGACAGTTTTGACATATTTTGGTATAGATGAAAATATAGTGCTATTGACATTGATATAAGAGAACAGAAATATATCTAAATTAAAATGTAACTGACACTAGACACAATCAATCCCCTATCCTTACCCATACTGAAAGAAGTTGCACTTATGCTGAGACCTATCTATTAATACCCAGTATAAGATCTGTACCTAAAGCAAAGTGTATCTTTCATTCTGATACATATTTGCCTCAATAATATAATTGCAAGAAATATAAATTTTTATTTGAAAAATTTTTGGATGAATATAGAATCAGGTCAAGGAAAGCCAGATAATAACGATGTCTATTAGCATACAACTATGATTTCATCTAACCATTTCCAATATACTGAGACCTGCTGAAGGGAATAAAATCTTTCTTTATACAACACCCTTTTAGACCTACTGAAGAAACAGAAGTATATACTCCTCCATATTTTCTCTTAGTAATTCTATTATTTTGCTACACAGAGAGGAAACAATTATTTAATTACAACTTTGTTCAATCCTGTCTCATAAAAAGTTCACCTTATACACTTTAATTGATCTTGTAATTACATACATTAAAGTCTTATGCATATCATGTTGGTCTATTATCACATTGAACTAACAAATTTGTCATTTTAAATTTTTTCTAGGATAACATGTTATGGTTTGCATATGAGGTCTCTGTAAATGAGAGAGGTGAGATAATTACATTATGAGAGTGCTAACCTAATTAGTGGATTAATCTACTTCATGTATTAATGATTGAAAAGAATGAACTGTATGATAACTATAGGTAGGTGGCACATGACTGGAGGAGGTGTAGCACAAGAGGCATTCCCTTGAGAATTAAATCTTGGCCCCTACTTTCTTCCCTCTTTCTCTGCTTCCTGGCCACCATGAATGGAAAAACTTTTCTCCACCATGATGTTGACCTTACTTCAGGCCCACAGCAATGAAGTCAGCCAAATATGAGCTGAGCATCTGAACCTTGGAGCTGAAATAAACTGTTTTTCTGCTAAGTTGCTCTTGTCAGGTATTTTGTTCGAAAAGAAGAAAAGCTGAAACTTTTCTTTCTTTCCTTAGTTTTTTTTTTGGTTTTTTTTTGTTTGTTTGTTTTTGTTTTTGGTTCACTGTGAAGAACTCTGAAACTGTAATCTCCAAATAAGTTTTTCCTATTGTTTTTGTGGAATATTTTGGTCACCATTATGAAAAACTGAGTAAAACAGCACAGTATTCATGAAATGACCTGGGTATTGTTATTGGCTTTTAGCAAGATTTACTATGAGAATCAGGAGCCAAAAACAGAACTGAAATATTTTAAATATTTGCAGTTTGACCAGAAAAGTATATGTAAAACTGGGGCTAGGGAAAAGGTGGTTGTTAAAGAGATAACAGTTACTAAGGAGATGCTAAATATTTTATACAGAGCTAAAAGGAAAGCTGTCTTGAGAGATTCTCAGGAATTAGCAAGACTATACCAATTACAGGCTCCAAAATGTAAAAGGTACATTTATTTTAGATGAAATCTTGGGGACATGTTTCTCACATATGGGGGACTAGTTGTTTCAACACGCTCAGCCACCCAGAAACTCAGAAACCTATGTGGCCATCATTGTAGGAGACCCAGCTACCTCTAGAGTTTTTGGCTGATCTGGGAATGTCTATGTGGTACTAGTTCTGCAGGAAAGCAGAATTCATGAAGGCTTCCACTGAGAGAGGCCTGAGAGACCCAACAAACTCTAGCAGGGTCAAAATCCCAGTGGGCTGTATCAACAAGGGTGATTCATGAAGTTGTGAAGGTGAAGACAAAACTCAAATGCAAACCCCAGTAATTAAGAGATGTTAGTCATGTGGACTGTCTTCCAAGAAATGCTACTAACTGTTGAGAGAGCTAGATTCAAAAAGACCACATGGGCTGCAATCAGAAATGCAAAAAGTAAACTGTTTCACTCAGTTTTTTGTTTGTTTGTTTATTTTGTTTCTTTGTTTTTGTTTCTGTCGCTAAAAGATCTGACAAGAACATTTAGAGGTGGAAAAGTTTATTTAGAGGAATAGATTCAGAGGTCTCAGTCCATAAACAGCTGACTCCATTTCTTGGGGCATGAAGTGAGGCTGAACATCATGGTGGAACAGTGTGGAAGAGGGAAGTAGCAGACATCACACCAGGATGCAGAAACAGATCAAGCTCAGCTCAAAAAATATATACACCAAAGGAAGAACTCTTTTAGCCAAACCTGTCTGCTTACAGTTAACATCCAGTTACTCTCTATGAAGGGATTAATGCACTGATTAGATCAATACTCTCATATTTCAACATTTTTCTTCTAATCTTTCTTGCATTTTCTCTCATGAGCTTTTTGGGGACACCTAACATCTAAACCATAAGAGAAGGGCTGCCCAAATACTTTGGAAATCATGTCTCACCACATTTTGCCTCAGATGCCAGAGATGGAGCCATAGAAAATGTATGCCTGACTGAGTTTAGGTCTTTCTTTGGTGTCAGTCCTTCTTTCTAAGCCCCAGTTGTTTGTTTGTTTGTTTGTTTGTTTGTTTCCTTTTTAAAAGGGAATCTTTGCTCTGTTCCATAAATAACATTTTGATCTTTGCAGAGCCTCACAATCAAGAATGGGCCTTGTGTTTCAGAGGAGAGATTGGATTTGTACTTTGGGGTAATATTAAAATTGCAAAGGTTATGGGACTCTTGGACAGGAACTAAATGTATTTTGTGTATTTTGTGTTGTGAGATGAACATGAGCTTTGGGGGACCAGAGGAATAATGTTATGGTTTAGTTACAAAGAATCTTCCAAAATCTGTGCCCACAGAAGGAAGAGAAATAATTGGATTGTGAGAGTTATACCATAATCAGTGGATTAAAATCCACTTGATGGATTTCTAATTCAAAAATATTAATTTTTGGTGATTACTGTAGAAAGGTGAAGCATGACTGGAGTAAGTGATTCACTGGGGGCAAGCTCTGGAGATTATATCGTGTTTCTCTCTTCTCTCTCTCTCTCCTTCCTGGTCATCAAAAGAGGAGCAGCATTTCTCTGCCACACCTTCCACCATGATTCTCTGTCTCACCTGGGTCCAGAGATAGGGAGTCAGTGGAGAATGACCCAAATCTTAAAACTGTGAGCCAAAATAAATGTTTTCTCTGCTAAGTTCTTCTTATCAGATGCTTTGGTCATAGTGATGAGAAGCTGCCTAACACCTATTAGAAGAGTGATAGTCTTATTTTCTAACTTTTTGAATAGCTAAAGTGAAAAAAATCAATGACATAACAAATATGATGTTGATGTATAGGTTGTGAAATAGCAATGATCATGCACTGTAAAATGCCATGCCCACCACTATTCCCTTCAGTGCTTGACAGGGTTCCACTGGGAATAATGAAGATTCTTGCACGGTCTAATCTTCTGGGAAATGTGGACATGGCTTGTTCTTTCTTGTTTTCATGTTATTTCTTATTGTTATTGGTAAAGATTTCAGTAGATAATCAGACATTAAGTCATTTGGAACATAAAAATAACACTGCTCAAGCCTTATTTGATTTCATATTAATATTACCTTAAGTAAACAGGAAAAATGTTGTGGGTCAGATCAACAAGAGTTATTGTCCACTGCTCTCAGTTAGCTTAATGCAGCCAGACTGCCTATCTGCTTTAGCCTAAACCAAAATGTGCCCCCCTCTTAGTGAAACTGTTTTCACAGTTCAGGGACCACAGTGGATTGCATATAAGATTGATGGGAAGCTGTATCTTGGGTGTCAATTAACTATTAACGATCTATACGACAGACAGGTCAAAAAGTATTTATGCTGCATATCAGTCACACAGAGATGTCTAAAGTACAACTGTTATCCTTGACATAACTTTAAATCATGATGTGTTAAACCTATAAGGATGGCTTTGGCTCTTGTCATTCCTAGTAAGACGAAAACCAGAACCAGTTAATGGTTTAGTGATGTTTTGTTTAAGTAGAACTTGATTTGTTTTGATTATATTTATGTCCATCACATTTCCTTACAGCTTTATCAAATCCCCTTCTATGTAACCTCAAAAGAATGTACTCAAGTTGAATGTATAGATATATATAGATCGTGTGTGAAACGGTGGCTGAACTTAGAATTTAGCCATGTAACAGTAAAGTTAAAACTAAGCCTCAGATCTTCTAGTCTGTGTCACTTTACTCTCAACACCTTCCCCTCACTAAGCTGTGCCACGACCCCTGCTAGGCTGGACCTTGGCAGTAAAATATTGCCTCTTTTTATGATATAATTTATTTTATATACAACTCTGAACTTTCGCTAAAGACAATAAATATACCTCTTAGATTTCCACTACTGTTTCTTATGTAATTATCAGGGAGATATCAATTACACTGGTTGAGAATTTAATAACTGTCCATATATGAAACTTTAAAGTAACTGGTTATTATATTTTAATTACCTGTTAATTTTGTTCTGATTAAGATAAAATTAATACATTTATATTTTGATGAAAATATGGGTTTAAATTTTACCATGTAGAAGCATTACTCTAAACACTAAAATCAAAGGAACAAATTGAGAACTTAAAACATGAGAAACGGTTGATGAAGGAAAAAAAAAGTTATCTATAATAATTTTAGATGAATTTGATCAAAACTTATGATTTTGGGGGTCATTTTAAAATTCTTCCCTTTGAAGAACATGCTTAAGTGATATTTTGATACAGATTCAGTATCTATGTGAAGACAGAAATTTCATCTGGCAATTTAAAACATCCTGTCAGTATAAAAATTTTCAGAAGTAACAGTGGAAATATATAAGGAGTCATTGGGAAAAATCAGTACACAATTTCTATCAATTCTAGTATCATCATAAAAGAAATACCTAAAGCAAAAAAGCACTCTTTAAACTGCTTTTCAAGTTATTACAGGCTGTTTCATTTTTTAGCATGGCCTATCAACACCTTTTTTACATAAATGATCATTGGGTTACAATTCAACCTATTCAATGAATAAGAAAGCAAAAATAAATTAAGAGAAATATCGCATTTCTGAAGAAATAAATTTTGAGCAGGAAATTGTAGTGCTGAGATGAGTGATATTCCTCCTAAATCTAATTGTAATTTTTAAAAATTCTCCAGTGTTACTTCAAATATTGTCAGTAGATTCTTATACAGATTTTAATTCTCATAAGTATATTAATCAATAATTTGATTAGAATATTTTAAGTCAATAAAGTATCTAAAATTTAGAGCTACAAAATTTCAAATGAATGCATAAAAGAAATAAGCAACCAATGAGATTTTTGATTTAAAAGAAATGGACATTTCAGAAATAACTGGAGGCTCAGTAAATGAAAGCAAACACAATCTAAGTTATACTTGCTTTCAATTTAAAAATATGTATTATTTATATTTCTTACTTAAAGGTAAATAAACAAAAAAATCATAAGGCAGCTATTAAAGCATTCTTTAGCAAAAACCATGGATGCTAAGAAAAAATAAGTCTGTGGAACAGGAAAGCAAATTTTAGAATGAAATACTTTATGAACAGTAATATTCAGGACAATAGAACTCTGTTTAAAAAACAAAATATGAGAATAGACAGTAATATTCAGGACAATAGAACTCTGTTTAAAAAAAAACAAAATATGAGTCTTTGAAAGACAACCTAAGAAATAATGGAGATTAAAACTTTTCTGGAGAAAAAACAATTTTAATCACTTTATAAAAAGGACCCATCAAGTACCCAGCAAAACTTAATACACTGTACATTCAAGGTTTAAGGTAAAGGTATGGAATTTTTAATTTAAATAATTAACTTGTGCCAGTTTTATAGATCAATGTTAAAGCCCTTGCCCAGTCTGTGCAGGGCCCTGGGTTCAAACTCTAACACCACAAAAACAACAATGAAAGAATAAACTTTGTAAGTTGGGTATGTAGGTCAGTTGAAGATAACTACAATCCATGAGATTTTCAGCCAGCAACTCCCCCCCCCCGACACACACATAAAAAAAATTTAAAGATAAATATTGCAATCATTGGGAAAATATAAAATTTGAAAATCTATGTAAGAAACACAGAGATAGCATGACGCATCTTTATAATCTGTTAGCTACTAATAAAAATTAAAGAGGGGAAAATAATTGTGAAAATTTTTCTACACTAAGCCAAGTTAGTTTTTGTACATAAAAGAAAACTAAATCTATTTAAAAATCCAAAGACTAATATATCACAAAAGTGCATATTTCTGTTACTTTACTTAAAAAATAAATATAAATATCACGAAATTATGAAAAATTATATAATTATATTACACACATTCAAACCATCACAATTTAGTTAAAACAGAGTTTAGGATAATTTGTGAACAAAATCTGTAAAATAAAACTAACATACACTCATAAGTTCTACTCTCACAGCTAACCTCATATCCAGAAAAAAAGACATTGTTAGTGTTGAAGTTAAAACTGTGAACTTATTAGTAAAGAAAATTTGTTATTGTTTCACAAGTTTTGAAATTTTATATAATTTCTAATAATTTGTATAATTTGGCAAATTGTTTTTTCTTCATGTTTTGAGATTAATTCATAATGAATTACGTAGAACTCTCATTAATTTTAATTCCACATAGTACATATTTGATTACTTTCCTGTGAAGTAAATTGTTTCTTTTATTTTCTTTGCTGTTTTTTTTTTTTTTTTTTTTTTTTGCTTTGTTTTGAATTTAATTTTTTGAGCAGGTTTTTTTTCTGAGAAAAATGGGGTAAAAGAGATTTTCTTTCTTTATATTTTTTCCCCCACATGTATAGCTTCCCCCATTATCAATATTCTCCACCAGAGTGCTAGGTATGTTACATTTGATAAATAAACATATATAGACATAAGGTTATCCCCAAAGTCAGAGTGTAGATCAAGTTGAAGTCATGGTACTTTGCATGCTATTGGTTTTACACAAGTATATAATGGCTGGTATCCAATTTAGTACTATATGGAATATTTTTACTCTCCTAAAAATCCTCTGTGTCCCATCTATGAACCCCAGCCTGTCACCTACCCACCAATTACTGATACGTTTTTACTATTTCTACAGTTTTGTGTTTTTTAGAGTGTTGATTTTTTTTCTTATTCTGCCATTATCAAAACTACATTTTCATGCTCTCTGTAGCAATAATGCATGTGGAAGTCAGGTATTGTTTAGATTCTTATAACTTTGTTCTTTTTCACTATGATGTCATTTGTTTGGTTTCTCTGGTGTTTCTTTTTTAATCATTTTTTAATTTGCCCTTTTTAGATAAACATGACAGTAGAGTGTACTTTATAAAATATTATACATGCATGGAGTATAACTACCCAGTCTTGTGGTTGTACATAAGGTGGAGTTACACTGGTTGTGTTCATATATGAACATAGGAAAGTTATGTCTGATTTATTCTACTGTCTTTCCTATTCTCATCCCCCCTCTTATTCTTTTATTCCTCTTTATTTAATCAAATCAATTTCTACACCCCCACCCACATACGTTATTGTGTGTTAGTATCCACAAATCAAAGACAGCATTCCCCCTTTGGTTTTGGGGGTTTGGCATATTTCACTAAGCGTGGTAGTCTCCAGTTCCATCCATTCATCAGGAAACACCATAATTTCATTCCTCTTTATGGATGAGTAACATACCACATTCTCTTTATTCATTCATAAGGTGAAGGGCACCTAAGGTGGTTCCACAGCTTAGCCATTGTGAATTGAGCTGTTGTAAACATTGATGTAGCCATGTCACTCTAATATGCTGATTTGTAGTCCTTTGTGTACATGCTGAGAGTGGGATAATGGGGTCTAATGATGGTTCTGTTCCAAGTTGTCTGAGGAATCTCTATACTACTTTTCAGAGTGGTTGTACCAATTTGAAGTCCCACCAGCAATGTATGAGTGTTCCTTTTTCCCTACATCTTTGCAAACTTTTATTGTTACTTATATTCTTAATAATTGCCATTTTGACTGAAATGAGATGAAATCTCAGTGTAGTTTTGTTTTGCATTACTCTAATCTCTAATGATGTTGAACATTTTTTCATGTATTTGTTGATTGATCATATTTCTTCTGTGAAGTGCCTGTTGAGTTCTTTTGCTTATTTATTGATTGGGTTATTTGATTTTTGGTCTTTTTTAAAAATTTTTTTTGTATATCCTGGAGATTAATGCCGTATTTGAGGTGCAGGTGGCAAAGATTTTCTCCCATTTTTGTAGGTTCTGTGTTAATGTTCCTGATTGTTTCCTTTGCTATGAAATCTCTTGTGTTTGAATACAAACTACAGAATCAATTTGTTAAAATTTCTGAAGTTTTTGATGTGTTTGTGCTAGAGTGTGCTTTGAATCTCTAAAATTGAATTGAACAGCTATTTTAGAAACATTCCTTTCTATGAATATTGTATATCTATTTAATTCTCTGTTTTTTAAAATCAGAATTTTGTTGTTTTCTTTTTATAGATCTTGCAGACATTGTGTTATATTTATACTTAAGACTTGCATTTTGGAGGTTTGCAAGAATATATTGTAATGAATTTTTATTTTCTAATTCTAGTTATTCATTGTTGTTGTACAGCACTGTGGTTAATTTGTGTATTAACCTTATAAATTAAAAAATGTACTCATTTATTAAATTCCAGTGTCTTTTTTTTCTTTCATAATTTCTAAAGAATCAATTGTTATTTAAAAAGACAGGGTTTTTAAATATTTTTTCTTTCTGATTTATTTATTTTCAATTTTTTTCTGCAAATTGCAATAGAAAAAAACTTCCAAAATGAGGTTAACAAGGATATTTGAAAGGGGGCAATTTGTGTTGATCCTGATCATAATGGGGAGTTCCTAGTTTATCACTGTTAAATATAATATTTTGTGGGTTATTATTTTATTATTTATTTTTGGTAAATATCTGTATCAAACCAAGAAAATTATCCTCTATTCCTAGTATACAAAAAAGTTTTCTTTTTTTATGATGAATAACATTTTATGATAAATGTTTTTTCTGCATTTATTGATAGGAATACGGGATTTTTCTTCATTTGCTTCCTGTTTTGATAAGTTACAGAAACAATGTTGAACTAGGCTTGCATACTTATGGTAAATTTCCCCTTTTGGGGCGAAATTCTTTCTACAGAAGGTCACATTAAACTCAATAATATTTTGTTGAGACATTTTGCTTTCATGTTCAAGAGGTATATTGGGTATATAGAATTATTCATAATATCTTCTGGCTTTGTTTTTAGGGTGAATGCCTTCATAGAAAAAAATATTTCTTCTACTTTTGTTTTCTGGATGTAATTATATAAAGTTGGAATAATTTATTCCTTACATGTTTGACAGAATTCACCAGTAAACCAATCTTGATTGTGTACTTTCTGTCCAATATTAATTATTGATTCTATTTCTAAATTAATTATATGACTGTTCAAATTGCCTAATTCTTTGGTAAGAATTAGTCTATTTCAGCATGCTTTTAAATACAGAGATTTGTATAGAATTTTTATTACTTGCAGTAATATACCACTTTCATTTCTGAAACTAGTAACTTGTATTTTCTTGCTTCTTTGTTATAATTGTTAGATGCTTATTAATTTTACCTCTCTCACTATTTTCACTTAATTCTACAAATTTTGATAGGTCATGTGTGAATTTGTGTTTAATTTGATATGATTTCTTTCAGACTTTTAAAAAGTAATGTATATGTTATTTGAAGTTTGCTATCTAACATTTTTTGTCTTTGGGTATTTTTCCTGTTATTTTTGTTTTATTGATTTCTGGTTTAATTTTGTTGTATTCAAAGAATAGATATTGTGTATATCTAATTTAAAATTTTAAAATTCTTTTGACCCAGAGTGTCATGTGAGTCAAACATCTTGGTGAATGTTTCATGTCACCTTGAGAATACCTATCCTGCTGTTGAAAGAAGTATGCTGTAGATGTTTACTATATACCTGATGGAGTTGTTGGTTCACTCTGTCCTCACTGATTTTCTACCTGCTGTGTTGGTATTTTCTCATAGATGAGTGTTACAGTGCAGAAAATATAATTATTATTTTCATATTCTTCTTAATGTTGTATGAGTTTTTGAATCAGATGTTTTGATATTTTTGTTAAATGCATACATGTTCAGCACATTCATGTTAAGAACTGCTATGTCTCCTTAGAGAATTGACAATTTTATCATTATGTTCCCTGTTTTGAAATCTGCACAATCTGATATTTATAAAGCTACTCGTCTCTATTTCTGATTAGTGTTTGCATGAAGTAAGAAACATTTATTTTGAATCCATATGTGTTTCTATGTTTTTGTGAGATTTTTATAGGTGATGTATAATTAGGTGTTTTTTATTGATCCATCCAACAATTGCTGGTTTTCCTTTGGTGCTTTTGGACAATTGATTTCAAAGTGATCATTGATGGTGTTGAATTAACGTACTTGCTACTGTTAATATAGTCAGGTCTCACTCTTGCTTGCCTTTTGTGATATTAATTAAGAATTTTATATTATTCCATTTTCTCACATTTCTTAGTATGTCAGTTTTCTTCTCTTTAAAGCTGTTGATTTTTAGTATTTACCCTAAAGTTTGCAACATATATTTTTATCTCATTCAAATCCATTTCTTATTATATACCACTTCATAAGAACTTGGAGCATTTTATAATAATAAAACATTCTAATTCCTCTTCCATATTCTATGTATTACTATTGTCAATTTATTTTGTTTATATGCAAGCATGTATAAGAATAAATATACATTAAAAATATAATTAAGTATATATGTTTTGCTATTATTTTGAACAAATATATTTTTTGTTTTTGGTACGAGCAATTATCATTGCCCTGTGTACATGCAAGAAAGCACAGATGGTGTGACTCTACTTTGTGTACAACCCTTGAAACAATAGCTGTACTCCATTTGTGTTCAATGAATCAATAAGTAAATTAAAAAATAAATAAATAAATAAATAAATAAATACAAGGGTGCTTAACCGCTAAGCAACATCTCCAGCCCATTTTGGTTTTTTATTTTAATTTTAATTTTTTGACAGGGTCTCACTAAGTCGCTTAAGGCTTGCTAGGTAAGGCTAGCTTTGAACTCAAAATTCTCCTGCCTCACTTCCAAAATCCAAAAATGGGATTACAGGTATATGACACCACACCTGGCGAACAAACTCATTTGTTAGATTAATTAGTACTAAAGTGACTTTTATTTTCTTATCACTCATACCTTCTTTAATTCCTTTTTCTGTACAAATCAGCTTTTTTGATGTATATTATTTTCCTTCTCTCCAAAGAATTTCTGCTGGAAAAATGTAAGCTCACATTTTGGTTTTGTTTTTCAATATTTGAAAGTTTTAAGTTCTAGATTTTTAAGTTTTTAAATTCTTATTGTTTGATCTATTTAGTTATACTGAAAGTTTGTATTTTATCATCATGTTTGAAGAATAATTTCATAGAGTAGAGTATTCTAGATCATTGAAGGGTTTTTTTGGTCAACATTGTAAGTAATTTACTGACTTCTCATCTTCATGGTTTCTGAGATCTTAGATGTTATTATCTTTGTTCTTTTTTAGATAAGGTA
Organism: Glaucomys volans; assembly: GCA_020662805.1. NCBI lineage: Eukaryota > Metazoa > Chordata > Mammalia > Rodentia > Sciuridae > Glaucomys > Glaucomys volans. The sequence goes on along the minus strand of JAJEJO010001373.1, from coordinate 67,639 downwards.
TTTTCCTGTGTCTGTATTAAAGGCCTATATGTTATCATAATTTACTGTCATTTGGATAGAGTATATATAGGGCTTGTTTATTTTATTTCACTAGTGTTCTGTGAGCTTCCTGGATCTTGATTTCATGACTGAAATAAAATCTCAAAAATTCAATGTCATCAGATTTTCAAATATTTCTTGTTTTCATCTGTTAGGTATTCTCATTAGGTGTAGGTTAGACCTTTGGTAATTGTCCAACAGGATTTGAGCATTCTTTCTTCCTGTTCTTATTTGTCTTCTCTTTTACAATTCAGTTTGATAGTTGTTTTATTAACATTTCTTTCAACTCAGTGATTTTTTTCCCTCAGCCATGTCCAAACTACTAAAAAGCATACTAGTCAATCATCATGCTATCACTTTTTTTAATGTTTAAAAAGTTTTAGGATTTTTTTTAATAATTCCATATCTTTGCTTTTGAATTCTATTGGATCTTGTGTCTATTATATATTTATTCATTATGGTCCTTGGCATGATAATATACTTGTTTTAAATTCACTGTCTAATAAGTCAAACATCCTAAATATATATGGTTCTGTTTTTAAATGGTCATATGTTAAAAGTCTGGGAAATTTTCAAATGTTCCTCAGTCTTCACCCTCTCTTTGGTAGGATAAATAGGGATAATTTTAGATAATACCCTCACACATGAAAGGGTGAAGCTAGACCCAGCTAAGTATTTCCCTTCACCCAGACCAGTTAAGCTTCTAGACAATCTCAGCAGGATAGACTGTTGTTAAACACAACAGAATGGTCATTTGCAGTGGTGCTTGTCTGTGGTCCCAGATGCAAGGCATGATGGGACAGGATGATTGTTTGAACCTGAGAATTAGGGGGTTGCCTTGGAAACAGATCTTGTCTCTTAAAATAAATGTTCTAGTACATTTCCAACTGGTTTGTTTTTCTTTCCTACTGACAGAAATAAAAGAATATTTTCTACCATAGTTATTGTGATAATCTAATTATACTCCTACTGGTAAAACTCAAGAAAGCATTACTAGGTCCCTACGGAGTGCTAATTTTAAGATCAGTCCACATTGAGTTTCCATAAATTCATCAATTATGGTTTAAATACTCTACACTGTCGCTTCTCAGAGGCATCTACATTTCTATCCTGGTAAGTTGTACTTTCCTATATTTGTCTTTCTTTCCTATTTTGGAGACATAAACTTGACCTGTGATTTCATTTCTTTTTTAAATTAAGAAGAGCTGTTGATTTTTTCAGTTTGATCAGTTTTTTTCTTGTTGAATGGAATGGTGATGTCCAAGTTTCCTATATGAGCAATCAGGGACTACATTTTAAAAGAACACAAACACTTCTTGCAATAAATAATATTTTACATAAATTTCCCAATTGATAGTTTTAAGAAAATATCTCAGATATATAACAGGACTGAAAATTTAAGATAACGCTGTATTTATCAAACTGCATAACTGATTTTTCCTTTTATGTAGCAATAAGTATTGTTCATTAGATCAGAATGTGTTTTTATAATAGTTTTAAAAGTTTTTAAGTATAGAAGCAAGTTTTGTATTATTTATTTCTTGTTGTGGAATTTAATATTCTAGCATAGCATTCAGAGAACATACATTCTCTAAATTTTACATTATTAATTTACAGGCATCTAATCCTGCAATGTTAGTTAAGGATGTTTTTCAAAATTTTTCTATTCTTATTACTCTTTTTTTTTTTTTTTAGAAAACACTCTAAAATTTATCAATATTCCTGTCAATATTTTCTTGGACTTCTGATATTGTTTCTCATATTTTCAGTCATTTTTCTAGATGCATTCAAGTTTATTATTCTTCTTCCTTTTGTCCTCAAATTTTTGTCTTACTCATCCTGAATAAAGCCTTTGACCTTGCAATCTGATTTTTGATGGTATTGTAGCACAAATTATCTTTATTACTAATTTCCTAAAATGCATTTTCATCACTTTACATTTGATCTCTCTTTTTCCTATTTTACCATGAGTAGATGTTTTCAAATATCCATATGTGCTATTTAGTTTATTACAATGTTCTAATAAGCACTAGGAATGAGAATTGATAATAGGAGTGCAAGGAATAAGCTATTAAAATCAGTATTTTGCTTATTTTAAATTAAATTAAGGATAAATTAGAACTTTTTCTAATTTTTCCATTGACATGAAGAAATTATACAAGATGTAAAAATAGCTGATGGCTGCCAAAAAATACTAAAAACATGATTGCTCAACATTATAAAAATACTTTTCCATAGAGTTATGTAGGTGAGAAACTCAAAATTAAAATATCAATGAAACAACTTTTACATTCCCAAAGGATTCTCTTAGAGGACAATCTTTTCATGTCTTTTCTCTGTGTTTTTGCTTGCTGCCTGCATCCTTGCTGTTTCTTGGTTGGTGGCTCCCATCTCTCTCTGCTGCTTCACATGAGCACCTGCTGTTATGCTGTTTCTCCTTCACTCTTCCTGTGTAATCTCCATCTGACTCACTCTTGTAATGACACATGTTGTTGAATTCAGGGCCCAACTAGACAAACAAGGATCATCATGTCATATATTAAAGTTGTCAAGTTCCTTAGTAAATTTTATATACATGCATACACCATTGTTCTAAGTAAGTGAGTCTTAATTTTCATGTATTAGAATTTGGACATGTATTTTGGGGCCCAACACTAAACTACTGAAAAACTATTGCTATAAAAACTCATTAAAATGTTGTTATTTTTCTACTAAGAAAGATTACTATGCCGTTAAATTACCAAAAATTTGAAAGCTACATTTCTACAGAAGTTACACAGGTGTATAAAATGCAATAGTTCCAACTGAAAAATATTAGAAAAAGATTTCATGGGAAAAGTTAACTAGCCAATTTTCTGATATCACTTTTTTAAAAATACAACCCATCTGTTTCGGGGTTATTATTGATTTAATTTAACATAATCATATTTAATTTATTGTTCATGTTAATTCCAAGTCTATTTAAAAGGATTAATATTTTAATTAACTTTGTAATTTGATAGCTGAGTACTTCAAATTTCATCATATTCCTCAAACATCATCCATAAAAATTAAGATCATCTGTTTTCTTTTCTGAAAATTTATGCTAACCTATCACTGCTAAACTTCTTCAAATGTACTATTTTTAGATTTTAACCACTTTCCTGATCATGAACATATATCAGAATAGCCTCTTATTTTTTTCCCTATTGTTTCCATATGCATTACTTTTATTAGTGTTCATTTGTTTCACTCAGATGCAACATTGAGTTTAAGGGTTATAATTTATGTTCTATATATCGTGTTACTGGCTATTGGGGATGTGTACTCTTTAAATAAACTAAACGAATAAATTAGTTTTTCTGTTCTAACTACCTATTACCTGCAGTATTTCATTGAAAACATATTGCCTAAAACAATATCTAAAGACCTATTGAGCCAGCAACTTTTAGTAAATAATGGGACACTATTCTAAAGTCTTATGTAATTTAAATATTTATATTGAATACATCTGTCATAATTTATTTACAAGTACTGGTATTTCAAATATATAAAGTTGAGGGTTCATTCAAGAAAAAATAGAAAGCTATCTAAAATTCAGTACTTGGGTCAGGATTTAGAAAAAAAAAGGAAAAATAGTATGAATAAAAATATCCTTCCTTTGCATTTTATCTTATAAGTATTTGAAGTATAGCTATACAATCTTTTTATGAGATGAACATATTCTCCCAAATGCATGTTGAAATCTTAATCATCAGCATGATATTACATGGATATGGGATTTGTAGCAGATGATTATGGTTATGTGAAGTCATAGGGAAGGGTCATCATGATATGATTAGTGACCTTGTAAAACATATCAGAGACTGCTCTTTCTTTCTTAGTATATGCGCAAAGAAGTAGTTATAATAGTGAGATAGTGTGTTGCTGTGTCCTGCACAATGAGGGATCAAATAACCATACAGAGGTATAAGCCAGCTGAAAAACTAAAAGTCTGAAATAATTAATATGAAATATAAGACAAATAACACAGAAAAATAGTTTTACAGTGGGTGCCTGTTGGGTGGATCAGACCTGATGAGTTGGATCCCTAACAAAGAATGAGGCTCGTGCTTTATTTATAGGGAGCACATCAAAGTATTAATGTGAGGAAGGATTCTTCAAGGTAAACAAGAAACAAGAGGCTGTGGGAAGTTGGCCTGATAGGAGCCTCATCACTTGGCCAGTAATTCTTCCTTCTCCAGGCAGTTGGTGCCTCAAGGATACTTGGGCCCACTGGTATCTCTTTCCACCTCCAGGAAGTTTCATTTGAAGGGCTGTCTGAACCAATAAATTCCATGGTATCACAGAATTCTCTTTGAGCAAGACATTGCCAAGGCAACTGAGTGGTCTGAGATTGGTGAGATGGTTATCTTCAAACCAGGAGAAGAGGACTTAAGGAATAAACAACCATTTTGGCACACCAACCTTGTACTTCCAGTTCCCAGGACTGTGAAAAATGAGTCTGCTTTGGAAGTTACCAATCTAAGGGATTTTTTTATGGCATCCTGAGCTGACTCATGCAAAGACAAGGACTTAAAATGATATATGTAATGATGGCAACTAAAATTTTGTATTTCATTATACTTTATGAAGTTGTTCTCCAATATCATAAAAATCAAGCAGGCACAGTGGTGCAGGCCTCTAATCCCAGCCGCTCAAGAGGCTGAGGCAGGAGAATCTCAAGTTCAAAGCCATGGTCAGCAACAGAGAGGTGCTAAGCAACTCACTGAGACCCTGTCTCTAAATAAAATACAAAATCAGGCTGGAGATGTGGCGCAGTGTCAAGTGCCCCTGAGTTCAATCCCTGATCATCCCCAAAAATTTAAAGTATCAATTTTCCATAACTGTTAATTTAGGTGTATATAAATAACATTTGCCTAACAAATCAGTTCAAAAACCTATGTGCCAATGTCATATGATTTATGATTTTCCTTTTGCTTTGTTCAAATAGCAATCAACTTGGTACCCAAAGAATTATTAAAGATCTATAAAATGAAAGACCCTGCATACAAAGTTGGAAAAAAATATGGAGTCTGAAGGAAGTAGAAACTTACAACACTTCAGGGAAAAAAGAAGACTGAGCATTCTGACCTTCACAATTTCCCTTATCTGCCAATGTTCCCCTGCCCACCAAAGGTAAGTCTGCCAAATGTAACTGACAGACTACTCCCATAACCTGGCTGTGCTAAACCCTATGAAACTCAGACACTTGTTACAGCCAGTCACCATTTTCCTCTTGAAAATGTGCCCTGCTGTTGCTTAGTAAAGCATTACTGATATGTTGCAGTCTGTCTCTGTTCATTTTTCTTTTTGTATTTTCTTTCATTTGGTGCCAAAACCTGGAAGGGGTTTGGGGCTCCTCCTCTCTCCTTATCCTAAAGAACCTTTATTATCTTTTATCTTCCCATTTCCCCTTTATTTATTCCATTCTTTCTTCCTAATACAGGGAGACTCTTCAAACCCTGAGTCCACCATTTAGCTTCCACTACAGCTAAATGGTGGCAATCACATGACCCCAAACCAACCCCATTCTTGTGCTAGATTTTTGCTGCCTCATTGCCATGTGGATGGATCAAGGACCAGTATCAGGTTTTTTATTGGTTTTGAAGGCAAACTCCTTCTATCCTTACCCTTATAATTCCTTTCTTTCCTATACACACAGAACTCTGGAACAGGGGCTGTTTTCAGCCATTTTGTTCCTGCATGCAACACCAATCTTCCCATTCTTCAAAAAAGATAAGATCCCTTCTGGTCTCACAGAGGTGCCCTGCCTGAGACCGTCCACATTTTAGCTTTTGCAGACCCTGGGGGTTCTCCACTATTGTGAATGTAAAAGGGGATGCCCTCTCATTCTCTGTTGGAACAGTTCTTTTTGGTGAGAGAAGACATCAAAGGATGCTGTGATCTCAACTGCCATGCTGGACAAAGTTCTCCAACATGGGGGCTAATTGTACAATTCCACAGGACTCTCCCTTAGGTTGTCTCATTATAAAAATTTAAAATCCTCCTCTTCCAATCCAATCTCAAAAATAAACTCTCACTCATGTCCTGAATGGGTGAGGTAAAAGGTCCCTGTCAGAGGGATGGGCTGGCTGTGAAATAAAAACTATGAAATTTATTTACAGAGGCAAAATTATCTTAAGAGCAGAGACATAACCAGTTGAGCCATTCAGAAGGTTTTGACTCTAACAAAGGAAGGAGCCCACACTTGCTTTATTTATAGCATCACAGATCAAATGGGACAAATAGGAGCTTCTTCAAGAAAAACAGGATGTGGGGTGGAGGTAAGCAAGCCATTTGGCTCTGGTGGGTCACTTCCACATCCAATGCTTGTATACTTGAGCTGTGAGCTAATGTAGCTTAACCATGTAACTCAGGCATTTTTGAACATGCATTATCCAACTGTGAGTTCCTGAAACCAGATATTCCTGATTAATAGCTTGAACTACACTTGGTTCTCATACAAGTCATCATGGATGGCTTCCCACAGTAAATACCTTATTAGGCTGAGAACTTAGATTTAACCATAATATAAATTAGAAAACCTAAGTAAATGACGTAAATTCAGGATTTAGGACTCTTGACCTCAACATCCTCCAAGACTTAGACAATTTCCTCCAATGAAATGGCAAATGGCCTGAGTTCCTCACCTCCCCATTTTTGCCTACACTCAAGGCCCTCATTATGCCAACCTTTCTCTACTGTATGATTAATTTTCACTGACTACTGCTATGTAAAACCACTAGATCAGGTCCTGACCCTCAGCCCTCTTCTTGATTTATGGCCCCCAAGATACCAGATAAACCCCCACTAAAATTATGTAAAGCTGGAGGCTATAAAGAAAGGTTTTATGCCTGTAATTCCAGAGGTCAGGAAGCTGAAATAGGAAATCTGGAGCTCAAAGCCAGCCTCAGCAACAGCAAGGCACTAAGCAACTCAGTGAGACCCTATTTCAAAATAAAATAAAAGATAGGGCTAGGGATATGGCTCAATGGTCTAGTACCCCTGAGTTCAATCCCCAGTAAGAGCCCCCTGAAAAAAAAGAAAAGTTTCTTGGAGGAGTGCCTAATAACTATAAAAGGAGACTGTTGTTGTCAAAAGCATTCTTCTGAGTCAATTTGAGACCTATAAATCTTCCTAACTTCCTGGGGGTGGGTTCTATGGGTGTTTCTATGTTTGTTTGTGTGATTATGTAGCCCCAATATTGATCCTTCATATTGGTCTAAAAGATGAAATGTAGCACATAAAACTCCTAACTTTACCTTGAAAACCCTCACTGACACAGATAAAGGGATCTCTACTAAACACAGATGTAATGCCAAAAAGAAAGACATTTTAAAAAATTCAAATGGCTTTAGACATCTTAACTACACCTCATGAGGATATCTGCGACATTATAAAAGGTAAATGTGTATACGTTTCTAAAACCTTCACTAATGTTTCTAAAACCTTAATTGGCCTGCACTCACAGATCATTGGCATGCTGATCCCACCTAAAACTTTAATGAGTTACTTTCTTCATGATATTCAGAGATCAACTAATAATACTGATTGATTTCATGCTAATAGTTTGCCAAAAAAAATGCTTTGCTTATTTACTGTTGCCTTAGCATGACCTATGCACATCTCATCCAGTCACCCACCAACTGCTACCATGGATCTCGGGACTGTCTTGATGCTAAATAACCTTAACTCTCCAAGCCCCACATGATGGAGAACAAAGAATTTGGGTCACATTACCCAAACTTTGACCTCTCTCAGCAGAAAGCAGCCAGATGAGTCATCATCTGAATATTCTAAAAGAATTTAGGTCAGAAAGTTCTTGAGAGGGAAATGTAAGGGGACACACAGTTGTAAATGCTTAGAACATAAGGTTAAGGGAATAATTCTATCAAATGAGCCCACTGTGCTGACCACCACTTTCTATCTTTTCCACGAAGCAGTTTACCCATAGCTCTGCCTGGCCTCTGTGAACAGAATATATCACATTCCTTAGAAAACTACTTGTTCACTGCAGGAGAAAATGCAGGCACAAAATAATGTTGATAAGAGGAATCCAAGTTACACTGAAGGAGGAGACTTTTGTGACCAGATCTGGAAACTCTGGGAAATAAGGATAGTTCCTCCTAGCCATAAAATGTGTAAGAATTTAGAATGGTCAACATAGACCAAAGTGAACTAGAGTTGCCATGACAGTGGGGACTTTAAAAAAGTCTAATTTCACCCTGCTGTTAATCACAAGTCAAGAGGTAGACCTGGGATGGACTCTTGGGAAACTTCTCTGGGATCTTCAATAAAACTGGAGTTCAGGAGAGACATGTTGCCTCTCTCCTCTCCTTTCTCATCCCTTTGCTCTATCCCTTCAAAAAACTTTTTCCTGTTAGTCTGAGTAACATGTCTGAAATCTTTCTGATTTGATTGGCGGAATCTGGGTTTGAAGAGAGTGTCTTCATGGTGCCTCAGTTTCAGGAAAGTCCCCACATCCATAACAATTAAAATTGAACTACATTCTCTAGACTCTCATAACACACCTTTTCCTCTGTACTCCCCTCATCTGGCAAGAAAAAGACCAGAAAATCTGTCTCACATAAGTAGAATAAAACTACCCCTCATCTTTACTAGTTCAGGAATCCAAATTATTTATTTTCTCTAGTAGAGATATCACCCAGAGAATTAACAGGCTTGCCTCCCACTTCAAATTGAGGAACATATTATGAAATCATAGTCTTGTGGGTATGAAGACCCAAAAGGACAAAATAAACATGTAAGAAATTTTAAGGGCACAACTACCTGGCAAATGTCCTCCCTTTAAATTGAAATAGTTATTAAGAAGTTAGTATACACCATTCTGAGTGAGGCCCAAGCCAGAGGTCATGGAAGGAAAAGCAGGAACTGCTGGCCACTTGGGGCTTTGGGATTGGGGACATGTCTCCTAACCAAACAGATAGTTTTCTTGGCATAGGTTCCCATATTCTTTTCTTTCTTTCTTCCTTTCTTTCTTTCTTTCTTTCTTTCTTTCTTTCTTTCTTTCTTTCTTTCTTTCTTTCTTTCTTTCTTTCTTTATTTCTTTTGTTCAGAGGGGAGCCTCATCCTCAGAAAAGTAAAATAGGGGATAACCTAATCACAGTTGAAATAAAGGAAATGACTAATAATTGTCTGCATCCAAACCTGGGCTCATTACCAACTGGGAAATGAAAATGCTCTATGCATGACATTTTACTCAAAATAGCAGCTCTTCTTTCATAGTTTCTGCCAGATCTCTATCTCTCCAAGACTTGTATTTAAAATGTAAATTGTAGGGCCTTACAGAGCTTGCAAGACTTGCAAGGAAACTAGTTTGAGATCAAAGAAAAATGTTATCAATTTTAAATTCAAGCTGCTGTGGAACCGAAATGGCTGACTATTTTGTCTACTCTTGCATTCAACCATCTTACTTTCTTAACAAGTTCCTCTGTAAATGTTACAGCACAGGAAGGGAAAAATTAAATGATCTCATATAGAAGTGTTTTATCTGAGAATCTTTACATCAGGATTTCAGGACCCTCATATTCTTTAGATATGGGACTTACTCTAATCTGAGCCAAAAGTGAACGTTAGTCTGATAAAGACATTCTCCATGCTCCTTTGTTAGAGTAATTACAGTTGTGTCAGTTTTTGTAGAACTCCTGCTTTTTCGATATTTTTTAACTCATGGTTTAATGGTGAATTCACATTGGATGTTGCATATTGAACAGGGGTTAGCATGGAGGGTTGAAGGCATTGTTGTCACCAGCACACAGACACCAGGGACCCGCTTAGGATGGTGTTAAAGCAAAATCCATTTACCGTGTACAGAGCTTTTGGTTATAAGGGTTATGCAGCTCTTTATGTGAAGGGGGCCGGTCCTTCTGCACCAATCAGTGAAAAGTCATTAGCTTCACTTATCTAGGACCAGGAATGTTCCCAGGGCAACAGGCAAGTATCACAAGTCCATTGGATGGTGTTCCAGTCCAGCCTGAGTGGTGGGCCATTGCTCACATCATTGACTCTGTGACAGCTGCCACATATGCCTGCAGGATAGTATTTACACTTCCCCCTTCCTTTTTGATTGATGCTACATGGGCCTTTATTTTTATTTTAGTTTTTTAGGCCTCATTATTTTGGGAATTTTTTACTTTTTATATCCATTATTTTAGGCTCTGAAAGGAAAGGGGAAATTGGGTGATGACTCTCTGGCTTCTTTGAGGTGGAAGGGGGTGAAGTGGGGGAAAGGGCTTCCTTTCAGAGCTCTGGAAGTGAACATGGGGGCATACAGAGGGGATGTATGATGGAAGGCCCAAGGCCAACCCAGCAATGCCAACCCTCTTTATGTTGCTCCAGGAGTCCAGGTGCTAAGCAAATGGAGGAGGGATGCTTCAGGATGCCCCCCCACCCAGCACTTGCATCTGAGCTGACTCCCCCATCAAAAAACTGCAAAAGTAAAAATAGGGAGAAGAAAAACACCATAGTTGAGGCCCAATCAGACTTGGGGTATTCCTCCCATGAGTTCATGGGCTCAGTTCCTTTGGGACATAGCAAACATGATTAATCTTGGGCCCATATCTTTTTTGATGGTCTAGCTGTTTCCATCCTGCTCAATAAATTGCATAAAATAAGACCAGAGACACAATCAACAGCATTGTCAAGGCTAGCAACCCAGGTATTTGTAGACTTTAAACTGACTAAAAATGTTTGACTCTGGCAGTTTCCCTTGATAGTTATCATGTACATCTGCCTAAGAATCTCTCCTTTGTAGCTTTCAATCTTATTGTAGGAGGCTAACACAAGTGCATATCTTAAGTTACATTTAACTATTGTTTCTTTTAAATGTCCAAGAATGGCTATGTTTTGGTTTTAAAAGTTTTGCTAGATATTTAAGATCAATCTGGTCAAATTGACCTGTTTCTGCCTGTTAAAGAATCAGCTGAGTTCCCACAGGGTTCGCTCGTGGAGAACTTGAGAGAAGCTTCTTAGCTCCTTTTGTGCCATCTGTTAGGTAGGATCTCCTTGATGAGGTGGCTTCCTTTGGAAGCATCAGGGATATCTCCTTTTTCCAATGATCCTCCTCTGCAGCAGATACACTGATTGGCTTTTCATCCTCTAGTGGGCTCATCAATCTCCCTGATCGGGAGGTCATGTGACTCAGAGTTGTAAAGCTCCTTAGAGAAATTCTCTTGTTCCCTGGATTTTGCTAACTCTGAAGGCAAGAGCCAAATACTTATTTTCCTGGCCCCTTTATTTTAATATCAATCTCTAAGTTTGATCTTAAACATTCAGCAAGCTAGTCTCATAAGCCAGTCTCACCAGTCATAAAGGACTAAGCCTAGTAAGAGGACTAGGCTTTAACTTTAAAGTTTATAATTTATAGTTATTTATCACTTTTATTTGAGGTTTATATTATCTTATCTGTCCTTTAGGTGATGATTTAGAATCTCATATTTAGGTTGTTTATTCTTGAAGTAGTACATCTGTAAAATGTTAATCAGGCAACAGAGTTTACAAGGAAAATACAAAATGGAATTGACAACAGTAAACATATTTAGTTTGTGTAATAGCTGTCTTGAATTTTGGTTGAGCTCTACATTATATCAGTTGTTTGAGATCACAGTAATTTCACAACAAAAAAACCCCAATCTTTTGAGTATAACTCTAAATAAGCTGAAGTCTGGCTTATTTGGGGGCCATTCTGACATGTAGTAAGGTGGGAAGTAGAGCCTTATCTCAGGTGAGGCAAGGTTTTTTTTTTACAAATCTTAGGTAAAGTGTTTTAGTTCTGAAGCTGATTTTTGCCTCTTTTGCCACGATGAGCATGACCAAACTCTCAGATCCAGTAAGGGGCAAAGAAGGATTGGAAAATAAAGATTTACAAACACAGATTCTGAAGATTAAGCTGGGATCAGATGGAGCTCTGTTTTCTGATGGAGATGCAGATCTAAAGAATTATGCTGGCAATCTTTACCTATAAATGTCTCACTAGTAAGTTAAAGAGTATGGAAGCATTATTCTTTGTATTTTGGAAAGTTACAGAAACTAGGATATCTATGCAGCTTTTACACAGTTGCAAAGAGTAGTATTAGTAGTTCTGTGTAACTCTCAAGAAAGTCCACTGTCCAAAGTTACTGTAAGGTGGGGAGGAACTGGAGAAGTGGGGTTGGTGAAACATTGCTGTGGTCTAGCAAAAGAATTGTTTCCTGCCCAGGAGTTGTGTACCTGAGATCAAGGTCAGAGCTGATAGGACTCTTGCACAGAGCATTCCCATGCAGGGCATTGCCATTGCAGCCAGGTATCCTGTGCCCCTGCATAGGAACATTACCTCATTAGAGATCCCCAACCTCAGTTAGTGCAGTCCTATCTTTTGTTATCATTTTTTTACACTCCTTTGTAAATGTTATCTTACAAAGTTTATATATATTGCTTTTAGAGTTTATATAAACATTTGTTAACATAACATTATATATAAAATATAAATTTTGAGAGAATTTTAACTTTTCTTTTGTGTGCAAAAGGAGCAAAATGTTTTTATGTTTTATAATATTGACCCTTAAATAGATCAGGCTCTCATCTTTCTTTAAAAAATATACTTTAAAATTTTATCTCAGTGCAAAAAGATACCACATACCTTATTGATTACAGGTCCTGTTATAGAACGTTAAATGATATAAATAAATCTCCAATAAAATTTATTATTTTTTTAAGTTTAAAATTACCATTACAGACAAGTTTAGTTTGGAGAACCACAGCTTGAGAAAAATATTCTTTTAAATTTTCTGCTTAAAAGACTTGTATACCTGGAAAATATGAACACATTTTGTGTACATAGAATTACATCAGTTTATTTATCAATTTATGAAAACACAGATACTGTTTTAGTATGTCATTCCATGGACTAAGAAGTTAGGAGTACTTGATGTTACATTTACCATTAGCAATTTTGTAAATTAATTAGATGTCTCTAACAGTCATGATTAATTCCATCCATGTTAAATCCAATTTGCTCATTTTTCCTGTAAGAACCAAGCTCTCAGACAAGCATTTGTCCTCTCTTCCTTGTTGAAGAAAAGTCCTAGAAAAAGTGAAAATTAGACATTTTATAATAAACATTAATTTTTACCACCTAGAAAGACCAGTGGGTTACATAATTTTTTAAGTCATCTTTACCTTTATTGGTTTACCCAATTTAAATTGAACCTTTTAAACCACATGAATTAGGTATTTGTATCTATTTTTTGAGTTTTAATTTTATGAGAGCTCGTTATTTATGTCACTTTTTATATCATGTACATGATCTTTGGACACAAGATAAACAGACAACATGGTATACACACAACACAAAAGGCCTTGTAGCTTTCAGTAAGAGAATTTCCATTGCAAAGTAACAGATGTTCAAAAATAACTTAGCTGAATAAAAATAGGACTGATCAGAAAAAACATTAACCTATGTATTTAGGATCAAGATTATGAGCTCAAAAATAAAATCCAAGGAAAAACAAGAGCCCTAGAAAAATGATACGGCCACTAATGATATCTGTAAAGCAGTATGAAAAAGAGAAAGTTTTAAAACCATTTTTCTATGTTGAAATCCAGGAGTTTAAAATAGACATCCTTTTTTTTTTTTGTTTGTTTGTTTTGTATTTCTCTTTAGTCTCAGGTTAGTCCTGGGGCTTTTTACTCTTGTAGTTTACATTCCAAAGCAGGGCTCAGGAGGGCCAAGCTAGGAAAGTTTTGCCTAGGGCTTTTTAACCCCTTTTTCCCCAGTTGATATCTGGTCAGGTTGGGATGCAGAAAATTGTGAAACATCATAATGTTTCTTACTGAGAGATGCCATTGGCTGCAGACCCCAGGTCACTTTACTGGATAAGCTAGTACAGTTATTGTGGATTCTCCCTGACATGCAGGGGAAAATATTGCATGATCAGGGGACACCCTGAAAGTTTGATGTCTCATATGGCATAATTCTTTGTATATTGAGTTAGATTCTTCCAGATAAGGGGGTGCAGGTCCTGAGGGGCCCTTTCCATCAAGATGGCAACCTTCTTTGTTCTCCCCTACTTTAGGGCTAAGAGCAGTATTTCCGGTTTTTTCCTTAATCTCTTTGGATTCCTCCTGTCTGTGGAAACAGTCTGGTACAGATGTTCCCTGTTTTTCAGACTCTATTAGTTGAATCCTTCTCCAAGGTTGCAGTTAACACTTCCTTTACTTCTTGTTCATTGTGCCCCCCTTAAGGTGGCATGAATAGCCATAAAAATGGGAAAGAAAGAGGCCGAGAAAGACAACCCATTATGGACTTTAGTCTTTCTAGCTAAGAGAAGAATTTTGTTCCAAGCTCTTGAATTCCAAATATTCCCTACTTCCACTCATGGGGCTATGGTTAAAACATGTTCTAAAATTACCTCAACTTTTTGTTCTTTCACTTTGACTCATCAGATATTTAACAGACAAGTCAAGGCAGTTACTTGGGGGCATCTAGCTTGAGGTGGTAAGTTACCCATAGCCACTCACCAGTGTGTGGTCCAATTCAGGTAAGTAGTTTTGGAGACGATCACCAACCTGTGGTCCAGGCAGGATGAGGAGTCTAGTCAGGATGAGTAGTCTAATTAAGGATGAATGGTCCAATTAATTGGATGAGTGGTCCAATTAAGGGTCAATAGTCTCTGAGATGATTATCTCCATTGGCCCCATGTTGAGCACCAACTATTTAGCAGGGGTTACCTTGGAGGAGTAAGGGCATTGGTGTCACCAGCACACAGACACTGGGGACTCTCTTAGGATGGTGTTAAAGCAAAATCCATTTATCGTGTACAAAGTTTTTGGTTATAAGGGTTATGCAGCTGTTTATGTGAAGGGGACTCCTTCTGCACCAATCAGTGAAAAGTCATTAGCTCCACTTATCTATGACCAGGAATGTTCCCAGGGCAACATACAAGTATTACAAGTCCACTGGATGGTGTTCCAGTCCAGCCTGAGTGGTGGGCCATTGCTCACACCATTGACTCAGTGACAGCTGCCACATTTGACTGTGGGATATTATCTACAGTTGCATGCCTAAATTAATGTATTTTCTGATGTCTTATTTTATCAGATTATATAGTTTTTTACACTTCATCTTTGTTCGGAAGCCAATTTTCCAATATTAGTTCTCAAATACATTTGAATATCTCCTTTTACAAAATTCTAAACACATAGACATGGTGGTGTTTGGGATAAATCTGATAGTCATCAAGGACAAGTTGCCACTTGAAGCTTTGATTACAGTGTCCACTATGGCTGTCAGCCTTTATATCTAGCATTTCTGACTGTACAGACCTTTCCTATATTTAAGACATAATGTGAAAGTCTGATAGCCTCTATTTTAATTTATAACTGGTTAAATATAATAGAGGTTTTAAATAACTATAGTGCTGTCTCCTATCTGTATAGATCTACTTACAAAAAGATACGACATCTTTATTTCCTGTCTGTTTTTTGTAAGTGCACACATCTGTGTTTTTTATTGTTAAGTCAACATATGTGCTTGTGTTCATATATCATCTACATTGTATCAAAATTGGCATAGAAAAATGCGCACTGATATACTAAAATTTGAGAAATGAATCCAAAAACATTTTAGTTTACATGACTTAAAAAAATGATTCAATTTAAGTAGTCAAACAGTGAGAGTAAAGAAGTCTTTTAAATTGCTAACTCACTAGTTTTTCTAAGTGGTCAGGCAAGAGAGTGCTGGTTTCTATAAAAATTTTAGAATGTAATATGCATTTTTTCTATCATTTTTCTTCAACAGGGAAGAGATAGTAAGTGCTGTTAACTACCCTTCTTTGATATCTTTTTTATAGTTAAAAATGAGTAAATTATATTTAACATCAACATCAATGGGATTAATCATTAAAGGAGACATCTGATTAATTTATAAAGTTAAAGTTCTAAAATGTCATCTGCTAAATATAAAATGAACTACTCTTGATATCTTAAATTCCATAAGAACATGTTTAAACATAAATGTGTTTCCATAATTTGTATTAAAAGAAAAAGAATTAAAATGGATTTGCTTCTGGGTCTTCACTAAAGCAAGATTACTATGAGTTAAAGTTCTAACAGGTGTAAGTCCATATGAGGGTCAAAAAAGTTTCACATCAATTTCAATTAAAGTACTGTAAATAGCATAAATATTTCATTTTATTAAGAGGAGTAATAAAAAACAATTCAGAAATTTTAAAAGAATTGTTTCAGAATGTGAATTTTAAAATAATTCCACAGCAAGGAAAGAGATATAAGAAGGTTCTAGGTATGGAAATATGTTTTAATATGAAAGTAGAAAGAAAAATAAATGTTTATGGATGAGAAAGACTTTTAAAAAGTTGTAGAATGTCTAAGTAAGTTGCAGGACGTTTGTGGAGGGTAAATTTCAAAAATTTTGTGTTATTATTTTGATTGTAATTGTGCTAATCAGTTAAAGTTATTTAAGGTCTTTTCCCTAAGGTCAAATATAAATATAAAGCAAAGTTTAACCCTCTATGGGTTAAAATAACAAAGATTTCTTAAAACATTATTTTCCTTTTAGCTACCAAGATAATTTCTTGTGTCTTTTAAGTTGTAATCTTTAGAAAAACTAGTCGAAAAGGAATTAGGTTTTGCACAACTCTGATTTAACAACAACTGCTATTTTAGAGTATTACACTACATTATAGACTCTGAATTTTTCTTTAAAAGCTAATCTTGGTTAATATAAGAACATCAGTGAAATTTTGGTGGTGTTGCTGGCTTTTTTGTGTACTAGATATATTCATATCTTCCAAATATAAAAAATCTTATAAATATGAGGTTTAGAATAACATTTCACCAAACTGGTGTTCTTCAAGGTGAAGTTTAAATATTTGGGATTATAAAAATTAGGTTTCTTGGCTCATAACTATTAAACAAATTATATATGTTCTTACTCTTTTTAATTTCACTTTATGTTTTCCTTGTAAACTTTATAATTATTGACTGTTAGTGCATTACAGGAGTACAACTTCTAATATAACAACCTGAGTTAATTTGAGATAATAGGCCATCACCCACAGGACAGATAAGATGTAAGACTGACTTCCAGTACTAAAACTGAACCCAATTAAATAGAAGGGGTAAAATAACTGTAAAGTTATAGACATTAAAGTTAAAACTGAGTACTCTTAATTTATGACTGGTGAAACTGTCTTGCTGAATGTTTAAGACCAAAGCTAAGAGACTAAAGTTAAGAAAATAAAAAGTTCAATAAAGAAACAACTAAGCCAACATTTGACTCTTGCCTTCTGAGGTCAGTTCAGACCCATGGAATGATGGAGCTTCTCTAAGGACTTTGCAACTCTGGGCCATGTGACCTACTGATTAGGGGGACCAATGGGACCCTAGAAAACAGAAAGCTGACCAGTGCATATGCTGCAAACAGAAGGGTTGCTTGAGAGGGAGATGTCCCTGATGATTACAAGGGAAGCCATGTGGTCAATGAATTCCTGACCTATCTAGGCATATAGAATTAAAGGTGCTAAGAGCCTTCTCTCAGGTTCCCAAGAATGATCCACTGAGAGAACACAACTGACTCATACAATAGATAGGAACAAAGTCAATTTGACCAGCTCAGTCTTAAATCCATAACAAAAAGAGTTATAATCAAAGTACAGCCATATCTGGGCCTTTAAAAACAAAGACAATAGTTCCTTTAATGGAACTTAAGACATGCTCTTGTTTCTGCCCCAGAGCCTTGGTGCCCCCAAACCCTGAGGTATGTTTCCTTTGAGAGGTTCATATTTACCCCTGCCTTCCAAAAAAATTGGACTGGCCTCTGTACCTTGGTCTTTCTTACTCCCAAATTGATATTTTACCTAACAACCAAAGTTTGCCTATCCCAGTAATGGTGCATTTCAGACACCAGACACAAGAGAACCCTTCAGTTTATTCCCTTACTCAGAAGGCAAAGATATCCACTGGGATTGGCATAGGAGCAGTGGGACTAGGAACCTCTATTCACTACTATAAAAAGTTGACAGAGCATGTTATTGAATATCTCAAACAGGTCAATTATTCAGTGCTGACTTTGCAACTTCATTTTTATTCCCTGGCATGTATGGTCCTGAAAAATTGTCAGAGCCTAAACCTCCTCACTGCCAAATGAGGGGGCCACTGCCTTTTCTCAAGAAGAATGCTGCTTCTATGTCAATCAATCAGGACTATTAAGGTGAAAGGTTAAAGAACTCCAGTATCCGTTTGAACTAGTTAATTCCTAGTGTGCCTCATTTTGGGTGACCAAAAACATTGGACTTCCTTACTTCTTCCTCTTTTGACTCCTCTAATACTCATTTTTCTTGTAATAACCTTTCTTCCTTGCTTTCTTAACTTTATATAGAGCACCTTCTTGACAGGTGATTGGTCTAGCCCAGAAAACTTCCCAAGAACATGCAGAAGCCATTCTCCTCAGCCTCATTAGGAAGAATCACCCATGATGATGTTGAATCTACAACATCAGGACTGTATAGATGTCTAAAATACCCCTGACCTACTTGCTGCCTTCCAGATTTCTAACAGGGGATCCCCTACTCCTCCCCTCTTCAGCAGGAAGTAGCCAGATATGGCAATGCCACCCCAACTCATTACACCCCTTTTAGGGACTGGAAAGAAGGAGATGGAAAATTACAACCCTTCAGGGAAAAAATTGCACTGAGGACTCTGACCTTTCACAATTTCCTTTATCTGCTAAAGTTCCCCTGCCCACCAAAAGTAAGCTCATCAATAGTAACTGACAAACTCCTCCCATGAACTAGCCCTGCTAAACCCCATAAAACTCAGACCCTTGTTATAGGCAATCACCACTTTCCTCTTGAAAATACGACTCTATTCCTTACAAAGGCATCTCTGATCCGTTTAGGTCTGTCTTTCCTTTTTCTTTTTGTATTCTCTCTCCTTTGCTTTCTCATTTGCTTTTGGAGTTCCTCCTATATTTTTAATTATAAACTTTCTTTAAGGAGATAGTGTCTACACAGCCTTTTAAGATGATTTTACTTTATTTCTTTTTAATTATAGAAATGAATATGAAGATTTTTGAGTACTTGGTAGATTCTGGAGATTAGTGCTCTGTCCAAAGTGTGTGTGGCAAAGATTTTCTCCCACTCTGAAGGCTCTCTCTTCACATTGCTGATTGTTTCCTTTGCTGAGAAGAAGCTTTTTAGTTTGACTCTATCCCAATCATTTATTTGTGCTTTTATTTCTTGCGCTTTGGGAGTCATGTTAAGGAAATCTGATCCTAGGCCAACATGATGAAGATTTGGACCCATTTTCTCTTCTATTAGGTGCAGAGTCTCTGGTCTGATTTCTAGGTCTTTGATCCACTTTGAGTTGAGTTTTGTACAGGGTGAGAGATATGGGTTTATTTTCATTTTGCTGCATATGGATTTCCAGTTTTCCCAGCACCATTTGTTGAAGAGGCTGTCTTTTCTCCATTGCATGTTTTTGCCTCCTTTGTCAAGTATGAGATACCTGTACATATTTGTGTTTGTCTCTGTGTCCTCTATTCTGTACCATTGATCTACCTGTCTATTTTGGTACCAATACCATGCTGTTTTTGTTACTATTGCTCTGTAGTATAGTTGGAGGTCTGGTATTGTGAAACCCCCTGCTTCGCTCTTCTTGCTAAGGATAGCTTTAGCAATTCTGGGTCTCTTATTCCTCCAAATGAATTTCATGATTGCTTGCTCTATTTCTATGAGGTCCATCATTGGGATTTTAATTGGAATTGCATTGAATTTGTATAGCATTTTTGGAAGTATGGCCATTTTGACAATATTAATTCTGCCTATCCAAGAACATGGGAGATCTTTCCATCTTCTCAGATGCTCTTTAACTTCTTTCTTTAGTGTTCTGTAGTTCATAACCCAATAAATGGGCCAAGGAAATGAACAGACACTTTACAGAGGAAGATCTACAAGCAATCAGCAGATTTATGAAAAAATGTTCAACATCACTCGTTATAAGAGAAATGCAAATCAAAACCACCTTAAGATTTCATCTTACCCCAATTAGAATGTCTTTTATCAAGAACACAGGCAACAACAGGTGTTGGCGAGGATGTGGGGAAAAGGGTACACTCTTACATTGCTGGTGGGAGTGCAAGTTGGTGCAGCCACTCTGGAAAGCAGTGTGGAGATTCCTTAGAAAACTTGGAATGGATCCACCATTTGACCCTGCTATCCCACTCCTTGGCTTATACCCAAAGGACTTAAAATCAGATTGCCTCAGTGATGCAGCCACATCAATGTTCATAGCTGCTCAATTCACAATAGCTAGATTATGGAATCAACCTCGATGCCCTTCAGTAGATGAATGGATAAAGAAACTGTGGTATATATACACAATGGAATATTACTCAGCCATAAAGAAGAATAAAATTATGACATTTGTAGGTAAATGGATGATGTTGGAAACTGTTATGCTAAGTGAGATCAGCCAATCCCAAAATCCAAAAGCCGAATGGTCTCTCTGATAAATGAATGATGATGCATAATGTGGGGGGGAAAGATGGCAAGAATGTGTTCAATAAAAAAAAAATTTAAAAAAAAAAGAAATGAATATGAATAATTCTGAAATGAATATTAGAAATATCCAAGAGAATACAGTTTGCCTTGTGTTATTGAGACTTTCTTGGGGGTTCCCCCATAAAATTAAGCTAATAGTCATGTCACAACAAAGGAGTGATAAATATGATGGTAGTAGAAAATGACATCAATTTTATAATATATGTTTTCAATTATTTGAGAATCTCTCAAATGAGAAGTCTGTGGAAATTTCAATATTTTACCTCTATTTTTCATCTTATCCTAACATCCTTTGGACAGTGCCTTATATAAAACAAAAATATTTCATATGAATAAAATCTGAACTTTTTTTATTTATAGGTAGTATTTTTGATATTGTAGCCAAATTTCAAAAACTAAAGTCCACACACATTTTTCCCTACTATTTTTTTTAATTTAATTATATGATACACTAGGTTAAGCTTGATATGTTCTATAAGGTAATATTGAGGTACTTTTTTGTTCTTTTTGCATATGAACATTCAAACCTCAGGTACTATTTCTTGGCAAGCATATTATTTTGTGAAAGATCCACTGTTTAAAGCCAAATGTGGTGGTGTATGTGTGCATTCCCAGCAACTCTGGAGGTTGAGGCAATAGGATGGCAGTTGCTTTTTGAATTGAAGTCATTCCATTTAGTAATTATTCATGTTATTTCCTTAATTATAGGAGTCCTATTGAGAAAGTTCCTGTCTATATCTATATGTTGAAGAGTTTCCTCTGTCTTCTCTTACAGCAGTTTCAAGTTTCTGATCTTTTCCTAAGTCTTGGATCCATTTTAATTTTTTTTTAGGGTGAGAGATAGGTATCTAGTTTTAATATATTACAAGTGAATAGCCTGTTTTCCTAGGACCATTTGTTAAAGAGGCTCTTTTTCTAATGTAACTTTTTGGCACTTTTTTCAAAATACATATTACTGCAGCTGTTTCAGTTCATCCCTGTCTTCTGTTCCAGTGGTCTAAATGTGGATTTTTAGTTTGTTTGTTTTGTTTTTACATTTTTAAGTTAGAGCATTACAGTTATACCTTATATTGTGCTTCATTTTGACATAATTATACAAGTATGGCATATAATTTCCTCCCAATCACCAGTGCTTTCTTTTTTCCTCCCTTCCTCCTTCTGTTGTTCCCCTTCTTGTACTCTACTGGTCTTTCTTCTGTTTATTTATAATTTTTTTTTTTTAATTTGTGCTAGTAGATATACATAAAGGTGAAATTCGCTGCTATATTCATTTAGGATCATAGTATAGTTTCGTCAGTTCCACTCCTCACTTTTCCCATTCCTTCTCCCTCCCCTTCAGTCTCCTTCCTCTGTTCTACTGATCCTCCTTCTATTTTGATGTGATTCCTGACTGCACCCACCTCCTCCAGAGCCATATTTGGTTCTAGCTTCTACATGTGAGAGAAAACATTCAACTCTTGAAATTCTGAGTCTGAGTTCCAGTTTTGTTTTGTTTTTTTTAATTAGTGCATCATAAACATACACAAAAGTGAAATTCACATTGTGAGGGGAGTTACATGTCTAATTTTTTATGCCAGTATCAAGCCAGCACTTTTCATTACTAACCCTCTGTAGTATAATGTGAAATCAGGTATTTTGATGCTTCCAACTTTACTCTTTTTGCTCAGAATTGCTTTGGCTATTCTGTGTCTTCTTTCAAAATAAATTTTAGAAATTTTTTTTCTATGTCTGAAAGGTATATCATAGGTATTTTGATGGAGAATGCATCAAATATGTAGATAAGATCACTTTTGGTACTATGGGTTTTCATCCCTTTGGTTAGATTTATTCCTAAGTTTTTGTTTTGTTTGATTCTGTTTTGCTTTTAAATATTGTGAATGGGATTCTTTCACTGATTTTTTTTCCTCAGCAAATTAATTACTGGTATTTAGAAGAGCTATTGATTTTTTATGTTGATTTCATGTCCTGCTACTTATCTGAATTTGTTTATCATCTCTCAAGGCCTACCTCTAGATCTTTTAGGGTCTTCTAAATACAGGATCATATCTTCTGCAAACAGGGACATTTGACTTTTTCCTTTCTTGTGTGTTCCCCTTTTATTTCCTTCTTTCCTAATTGTTCCCACTAATGTTTCAAGGCCTATATTAAGTAGAATTATTAAAAATGAATATTCTTATCTTGGGAATTAAAAACCTGTTATTATTAAGGTTGTTAGTGAAAAGGATTTACATACAAGTTTTGTCCTTTTCAAATGCTCTTATGTCTTATTTATGTATGGTCATCAACCCTTTCTCCCATGTGAAGCAGACAATCATCAGGGTCTTGATGCTACAATGTGGAAATCTTTCTCTCTGTAGTTTAAGTATTTTGTTATTTATAGCAGATAAGTTAGATGGAGCAGTAGTAGTAGATGTTCCTTGCCCTTTATTCTGCAGATTAAATCTTTTGTTCAATAAGGGAAATAGGAAAACAGGACCTGGTAAGAATTTAACATGGTAGTTATCTCCAAGCCCTACCCTCTACTGGAATGGGGCTCCACTGTCATATTCTCCCTATAGGTTCCCTGTAGATATTTTTCCATAGGTTCCTTGTGTGTTCTTATAAGAAAAATCTAAACTGTTGAACTTCTGCACTATGGGACTTTAAACTCATGAAGAAATAATGTGGCACCATTTCTGATCTTTCTTAGCCAATATGGAATGCTAAATCAAAGTTCCATACTCTGGCTATAAATTTCATCTCCAATTTTCTGAGGACTGGGAAGTTCCAGAACAAGTCCTTTTTAAATATTCTTTTGCTAGTAATTTTTAATGTGCTATATCTGAATTTTTCAGAGTTCTTAAATTTAGGCAAATCAAAACTTCTAACTGTTGGCTTGTTTAAGTAACAAAGCATTTGAATAATAATATTAGCTAATAATTCCATATTATCTAAAATCAAAAGTTATTTTCGAAAAGAGTCATCTGAAAATTTACTAATTAAATTCCCATATTTTCAGGCTGGTCAGTAAGTTATGGTTTTGTTTTTCTGGTGTATTTTACATCTCCCAGTGTTTTCTCACTTTATCAGCATTTGAAACAATCATTTGAACTCAAAGAGAGGATTAGAAACCAAACTTCAGACAATTTGAAGCTATTCTATAAATCATAAAATTTTCCAGATTGATGCTATATTGAATTATATCAAGGACTTTACATGCATTTTAGTTTTTGTATTCACTTTTCAAAACAAGAGCTACTATCAGCAGGATCTAACATTCATCAGTATTTTCCATCCATATAGTTTGCAATAAAACACATTTAAAAGACGTTCTATGAAGTCAAAATTCAGTAGAAGATCAAGAGAAAGTACTGGATATGTAGCTTAATTTATTCTTGATATTGTTAATACTAGCTAACGTTTTAAGCAAAGACATCATGTTTGTTTTGTATATTTGACTAGGATGTTTCTTTGGTTTTAAACAGAATTATTCTTTATTCCTTTATAAACTTCACTATGTTTATCTTTTGATGATAGAAAAACAGTTCTAAAACCAGGAGTTCCAGAATTTCAACCTAAGAACATGAAAAAATCATCTTCAAAGCCAACATTTTGCTGAGCAGATTTGAAAACAAACTACCCTCCCTAAGGAGCCATTAAACATGCCTTCTTTTTTTCATGCTTAAAGAGCAAAGAAAATCTCTTCCTGATAAGCACTATTGACAGTCATGACCGTCTGGCAGCTTATTTCATTAAAAAGAGCTGTAATTTATTTTTCTTCATTTTTACAGATGCCCAAACAGCTGCAAAGTTCTATAGCACTTATATTTGTTGATATGGGAAAGTATGGTTTATTTTTATGTTGAAAACTTAATGTACATATTTATTATTATTATTTGAGAAGTATAAATTCTTTCTTCCTTTAACATTTTATTTCATTGTCTTTATTCTGCTGAATTCACCATCCTTTCTAAGTCCTTATAGATACATGTATATATTGTTAAATGATTTTGTATTCATATTCATTCTATTGGCTGGATTACCTGCTTTTACCTTACTTATATAACAAAATAGACATGAAGCAATCTTATATTCTAGTTAAAACTTTCATTTCACAATTTGATAACTCTTCTGCATCAACTTGCTTCAAAATTTAAAAATACTGATCATTTCTCATGTTATATATACATGTATATATACACACATATAATACATATGAATATATATATAACATGCAAGCCCATATACATATTTAATCTTTATATGTATTTGCTCTTATGTCATCTATATATATATATATATATGAATACTTATGTAATCAGTAAAAATAGTGACTCAAATTACCTTAACTTGGATGTTGATGAACTGCTTTGTACAATGTCTTATCAGCTTTCTAAGGAACTCTGAAATCAAAGACACTCTTTACTAGCCTACTAGAGTACTTCTTCTTCAACTTCATTTTCAAAGGCAATGCTATTTTCAATAGTCAATTGTATGTTTTCATGTTAAGACTTGAAATCTAAATTTCAAAAGAACTGAAACATTTCTGTTTTTAGCAATATAAAGAATTTTCCGTCAGGAAATTAATTTTAACAAAATATAAAATAAATGCATAAGCATAACACTAAATTCATTTTGAAGCACAAGTTTGTAGGTAATTATTTTTCTGAAATATTATCATGCTGCCATATTTATTTTTTTGAACATTGTTTGGCTTATCCAAATTTCATTAGGTACTTGTATACCTGAAATTTATAATAATACATTTAGTAAATGCAGTTAATGAGTACACTTTATCCTAAATCAGTGCAGACAGAAAAGAGACTTCGTGAGTGAACACATTCTCCATTTATCCCACTATTTTATCACTATACTTATGCCCTGGACTCCAAAGAGAAACCAGGACCCTTAACTGCTTTCTCTTCCAATTTGACAGGTTCTTCTTGAAGCGTTAACCTACTACTCTTTCCAGATGTGCTTCTAAGCACATCTTTATGAGCTCAACTTGTTTTCTCCTCTTACAGTGTAAATACATGAGAGATTGTTCAAGGGCAGTGGGCATCATAATAGGTGTCCAGTATTTATCTATAAGGACATAACATGTCCTAGTTAAAACATTTGAAATATGAATGTGGGAAAATTGTGCTTAACTAACACTATTCAGGCATGCACTTGAATGTGTTGAAAACCACTTGGAATGGTTGTTTAAGGACATGGTTTACATATTACCCTTCCATTTCATCATATTCTAGGCTTTCGGTAAAGATAGATATTCTTCAAACTGATTTCTGAAAGAGAAAGGAACTGGGTAGTGGGTTGGTTAAGTTTTTATTATCAAAATGTGATAGTAAATTTAGAAACAAAGAACATCAGTAATCCTCTTCCTCTTGAAATTCCTGACATTCCTTTATAAAATTCTAAATATTGAATGTTTTCTCCTTTTTTATAAATTTTATAAATTTTAGTTTATTCTTTTGAAATGAATTATCATAGTCAAGTGACTAACAAAGTATTTAATGATCATCAGCTATTTATCATTTTAAACCATTTTTTCATAAAATGTGGAATATATTCCATATAAATTTCTATATTCACATTTTTCTTAATGTACTTTAAAATTTGCTATTAATCTTATTCAAAGATATAATCTATCAGATATAAAATATTTTATTGTATAGACATACTGTTCAAAGATATAATTTATCAGACATAAAATATTTTATTATAAAGACAAACTGTACTGTGGATATATGTAAAGCTACTTTTAAAGTGTAAAAATCAGAGAATCATATTTTTGTTTCTGTGACAACTAAATAAATACATAAAAATGAAAACAAATAAGTAAGGTAATTTGGCTGCACTATCTTTGGAATTTCCTCTTATTTATGTCATAAGCATTTCTTCAAACTATTTCCAATCATTTGGATGATCATCTGCCTCTCTCAAGTTGGTTCCTTCTTTGTTCATATAAATGTCCATGCTTGCTTTGGTAAACTTAGTTGAATTTTCCAAGCTTCAATTAAGTGTTAATATTATATTATTTCCTTCAACTATGAAAAAAATCATTACATGTATAAAACTGAAAGAAAACTTCATGAAAGATGTCAATGTGTGAATATAGGAAAGAGATTTCCAGGAATAAAAGGTGATATTTCCAATGGGTTTTTTTTGTTTGTTTGTTTGTTTCTTGGTACCAGGAATTGAACCCAGGGAAGCTTAATCACTTTGCAACATCCTCAGCCCTTTTATATCTAAATATAGAGGGACAGGGTCTTGCCAAGTTGCTGTTGCTGGCCTGCAACTCCCAATCCTCATGCATCAGCTGCCCAAACTGCTGGGATTATAGTCATACACCACTGTTCCCAGCTGTCTTCTCTCTTTCATATTGTTTGGTAATACAAATAGAGCAAACTTGAAATATGCAGATCAAGCATGTTGAGAGAGTAATGGTATTTGATAAAGTTATATTTTATAACACTCATGGAACTATATGTTTTGCCAGATTGCATTTCTTTTTTTTTTAATTTGTTCTTTCTAGACATACATCACATTTGAGTGTATTTTGACATATTACACATACCTAGAATAAATCTAGCTAAGAGGTCTTTCTATTACTTTTAAATTTAAAATTTGATTGATAGAGATTACAGAAATTTCAACTGTTAAGAAAGAAATTTTGGATATTTGCAGGATCTTTAAAAATCTTAGTTAATAATTATAAATGATATAATAAATACCCAGAAAATAGATCAGCATTCTCATTATTTTCTTATGATTTTCTTCTTTCAATTCTTTAGGTGAAACAGTAGCTTTTGTTTTTTCTTTACTCTGAATGATTTTTGGAAGACATCTTTAAGAATGATGAATTGTATAACAGTTTGGTAAATATACTGTATTTTAAACTTTTCATTTTAGATACAATACCACAAAAATACTACATTAACATTTTTTCTAAAATTTATTTTTCAGAAGGGTTATTTTCATTTTGGCAAAGAAAGTGCAATCCATTTTAATTTGAGCACTTATGAAATATTAATAAATCACTTATAATTTGTCCACTACAGCTATTCATTCTTAGGGAAAATGACCTTGTAGAGTTTTCATTATGTAAAACTAAACATTAACAGAAGAACATAACTGCTGATGTAAGAGATCTATGATATGAACTAAGGGAAAAGTCATCCATGTACACACACACACACACACACACACACACATTATTATGTAGTATTCTATTTTGATTTGATTAGATACAATGTATTTATGAAGACAAGATTGAAAATCAAGTTGGTTTTGTGTATTTTATTCTGTAATGTTAGATTTTGGTTGTATAAGGACAAATTCAGATAATAAAGAATTAATTAACTAATTACTATTAACTGTAATTTGCATATAAAATGAAAAATGCATTTCACTAACCAGTCAAATATAGAAAGGGAGGAGTAAGGAGTTTGAGTTGATTGAAGAAGTTATTTTACCCCAACTTTCAATATTTTTAAAATGCCAAGTTATTATCTCTATTTCCATTGTTTCTGATGAATAATCATTCATTTTTGTATACTTGGTTTCCCTTTGTTTAGGTGAAAACTTAATATTTCCACTCCACATCTTTTTGTGTAGGTTGTCTATTATGTAACTAGGTGTGGTTTTCTTTGTATTATCCTTCTAAGAAGTCACAAAATTTCCTGCATTTATATGTTAGGAACTTTCTTTATGAATATTAGAAAAATTCAATATTAGAAAAATTGGATTTTTTGTATCCCTCTATCATATATTTTCCTTTTAGAATTCTAGGTACAGGTACATTAAATATTTGGTTGTACCAAACATTCCCTTAGCCTTTGCTAATTTTAATTGGGTATCTCAGTTCCTCAGATTGGATCATTCATATTGATAACTTCAAATTCACTGAGTCTATACTGTGAATATTTGTATAATGAATTGTTTCTTTCACTATAAAGCTTTTAAAGGGTCACTTTTCTATTATGTTATTTACAGTATTCATTTCTATGCTGAAATTCCCTCTTAATTCATTAAGACTATTTTTAATGTCTTTGAACATATTTGTAAGCAGTTTATTTTAAATCTTTCTCTCCTAGGCTCAATATCTGGGTCATTTAAGAGTCATTTTGTTAACTGCTATAATTTTTTATTATAGATGACATGTTAAGGTGTTTCTGCATGTTAATCTTTTTTATTGTGTGCTTTGTGTTCCAGGTTTGTTATTGTAGAGACTATGCTGTGCTATTTTCCTGGGCCATATGTTGATTTTATTTCTTGTAGGTAGTTGAATTACTGGCTAACCATCTTGATTTTCTGCATGCCTAAACTGAGGATTTTTTAGGAAGGATTTATAAAAAGTTCAAGTTGTGTCCAAAACTAACTTGGCAGTGTTTCCTTTGAAGAATTGTAAAGTCCTGATTTTAAGTTTTGTTAGAGAAGACCTAGATCATTAATTCTCACATATGATTATCTGATTCTTACAAGTAAGCTTCGTGTTTTAGATGCCTTTGTGATAAAAGTATTTACTTGGAATAAACCCAAACTCTAAAATCTCCCAGTATTCTTTGAGCTCCAGGACACTTTTTTGTCTGTGAAACCTATGCTGTGTTTGATAAGTAAATGTCCTCTTCTGAAAAGCCTTGAGTTTTCTGTGGTGGGAACATAGTCTTGTTGCCATCTCAGGAAGGAACACTCACATGATACCTAAGCTTCCCCCACTTGTACAACCATACATTTTAGGGACCTGAGGATTTCAGATGCTTCTGCATCTCTATTCCCAACTTGAATCAGTTTTGCTCTGGAAACCACCTTTTTTTTTTTTTTTTCTATACTCTTAACTTAATGCAGCATGTAGCAAGGTAGAACCAATGGCTCACCACATGATCTTCTCTTCTATCATTAGTTATAAACTTGAAATTGACCAATGACTGTAAAAACAGTGTAGAATATTTTGTGTATTCAAAAATCTGAAATGATGGGACTGATCAAGTAGTACTTAATCTGTTATCACTGGAAGTGGAGCTTTATGTATTTTTAAAAACAAAACAAAAAATCAGCATGAGGAAACAACAGTCTAATAAAGGTAGCATACCCATATTTTCTTTTATTTAACCCAACAGCATTACATTTAGAAATGTCTTTGTTTGTACCCAGACAGTTCATAGATGGGAGTGAAACAACTAACATCATGTCTTAGTACAGGGATAGGTAATGAATTTTGTTAACACACTAAGCTTTCCCTAGAGTTCCTTCCTACTCTTCTTTTAAGTACAGCAATGTTCTTTTTTTAGTTGGGCTTCTGAACTGCTGAGCTCTACCCACTCTATCTCAGCATCGTTAGTTCTGCTCCAAGGCTTACACACCTCAGTTTATTATTTTGACACTCTTCAAGCTTAGTTCAGTTCCTTAACCTTTCCCAGTTTGTGCATTTATTCTGAAGGCATGATTTCATGTTCTTTCTTCAGTAATTTTTGATTAAGGTACTTAAGCTGAACTGAAAATGACTTCTTAGACAATTGGATTTTAAAGGAACACATGTATCCTTAAGATTACTTAGAAAATGTACAAAACTAATTTTTGCAATTACCTTAGTAATCTGCACAACTGACAATTCAAATTCAGAAATATAATGTTGACTGGAGGCCAGGTGTGTTGGTTCAGGAGACTGAGACAGGAGAATACAGAATTCCAAGTCAGCCTCAGCAATGGTGAGGCACTAAGCAAGTCAGGGAGACCCTGTCTGTAAATAAAATCAAAATAGGGCTGGGGATGTGGCTGAGTGGTGGAGTGCCCCTGAGTTCAATCCCAGCACTGCCCACCTCAATAAAAGAAATATATTGTTGACTGGAAAAGCCAGTTTATTAATTCTAACAGCATAAATAAAAATTAGGACTTATTTAAATAGTATGGCTACTCAAATACTAACAAATTACTATGGACTAATTTCAACAGGAAATCAAAAAATACATTCAGATATTTTTTACTTTTTAAATACCATTTGACAATGAAAACTCATGGTCAGTTTTGTGGTTATTGATGCAGAAGAAGTTGTAAATATGTAGTATTTGATAAAAGTCTCTCAGATATGAACTTTTACTTTCAGAATCAAACTGATTATTTTGATTTCAGCAGGAATTGGTGAAGAATCAAGAACAAATGCAATTAATCTAATAGATGTTTTTGAAGTCTACTCTGAAGATATTCGGGCTGCTAGATGAAGCCAATGAACAAATAATACATATGAGAATGAAAATATATTTTGTAATCATTTTATATAATGAATTTATAATTATTAATAGAGATAAACAATGTAAATTTACTATACTATTACTATTTCTAGCCTTAATATTATAATAGTAAAGTTATAAACTTTAATTTGTTGAAAGTATTTTTAGATAAATATGACTTCAAAAATTAGGACTTATTCCCTCAAATATATACCCAAGTGCTGAAGACAATTTTGAAAATTTCTTTAATGTGAGTCTATTGTACTCTCCTTTCTTGATTGAGCTTGAATTATGTCTTGTATATTCCTTTGACTACAGGTTACTTTGTTTTATTCCACTGCTGAGTTGAAATTATGAGAGAACTTGTTCAAAGTTCAAAAAGAGAGAATAGATTTTTTTTTTCTTTTGGCAGCAGCAAAGAGATAGAAGAGCCTGGCAGATTAAATGACTACCATGGTTCCCAGCACGTTCTTCTGAATCGCCTGCTGAATGATGGTATGATGCTATACACATCCATAGAAGTGTACTACAATTCCTGACCTAAATAACAGAAACATCTTCTTGATTCTCTGAAAGCTATAGGTAAAGCTGAGAGTTAGTGCAATCATGCCTGACTTGATTGGAATTGCCCCAAAGTCCTTTGTCAAATCCTACACTGCACAGGCTGGAATTCTAGGTAGGTTTCTGTGTTGCTCATGGAATGCAAATGGAAATAATGCAATTTATTCCTGTTACTTTGTAGCAGTTCCTGCTCAGAAAGAATTTATAATACCTGTCGGGAGAACATCTATAGATGACTTGTAAAAATATATATGAAATATCTCTGAAAATTTATGATATGATAAGCATCACAAATTATGGTGATACCATTGGATAAAAAGAAAGTAAGAAGTCACAGTTCTGAAATCCTTCTAATAGGAATGATCTTTATGAGAAATGGTCGTTAGAGACATACTTTTGAAGGAGTGCAAAACTAGGGGACATGCTGAATTGGACTAGGCAGAGAAGGCATAACATAGAATAGAGTTAATTTTTACTTGGGCACAATGCAAAACAACTAAGGAAAATGAATTTAACTCTAATAGAAGTTTCACTCTGGAAGCTAAAGAGAATGTATAATTTGATAGATAAATACAATGCCAGGTTTTGGAAGTCCATAAGAGTTTCATGTGCTAATTTAGATTTAATGTTCACTTTAAGTTTCAGAAATGCTATTTCTACATTCCAGTGGAGCACTATCACCATAAGACTTTTATAAAAGTTACACTACACTTCCAGAACATAAAAAATTAGATTTTGATTTTTAAAAATTTACATGATTTATTACTCTTCTCTGATATTTTCAGTGTCCATCATTTGGTGAACCATATTTCCCCCAATCATTTCTTGTCATGCTATCTACAACTAAGGTTGACCAAGAACACCTGTTTTTTTTTGTGCGTTTCATTTTTGTTTTTGTTTTTGTTTTGTGTGTGTGTGTGTGTGTGTGTGTGTGGTTCTGGGCACTGAACACAAGATGCTCTACCAATGAGCTATAGCCCCAGATCATTTTATATTTTATTTTGAGACAGGATGTCCCTAAGTTGCTGAGGCTGATATGAACTTATATTCCTCCTATATCAGATACTATGTCACTGGGATTACAAGTCAGTGCCAAAGTGCCTGGTCTAGCACATGTTTTAAACTGCATTGATTTCAAGTATTCAGAAAAAATATGACAGAACGTAGCAAGACCATGAATTTTATTTTATTAACACCTACCATCATTAGTTCAATTAAAGTGCTAAAGCAAATAAACCAAATTGCCAGGCATTATATCAGTAGTAGCACTCTTCGTGAGGCACAGATTTTAACAAAAATTTGTCCTTTCAAAGAGGACTGATTTATGTGTTAGAAGAATGCTTGGTTTTTATCCAAGTCTTGTTTTTACAGTGTTCATTTATTTCTTAAAGTGCAATATAAGACTAAAGGATGTAGCAGTTGGATAAAGCAGTGCAACCAGGATCATCAATTCTAGCTTCTCATTAACTCCAGTGTCCCTCCTAGTTGTCTGTACTTCATGGGGAATGACCAATTTGGTCCTTCTTTGGTGTATCTTTTCACCATTGGAATCTTTTTTTCTTTTTGTAAAATTGAACTTTTCCTATTGAAATCCCATCACTGATTTCTCCACCCATTATTCACTCCTCAACCACTTGTGGAGCAGATGGTACAAAATGGCTAAATGTGTATTTGCTGAGGAAACATAAGGAAAGGTGTCACTGGGCTTCATTGTTTTTTATTATTAAAATTTTGCCATTAATGATTAGACAAGGCAATGCTTCATGGAAACAGCAAGACTTGAATACTTTGTATTTTCTATTATAACTTTTAGTACCAATAATTTTGAAAGACTTTTTCATGAAAGCAGTTGTCTAGTCTGAATTTATTTTAATAAGGTAATAATTCTCAGGTTTCTTTTGTTCTTTAGATTTATCTTCATTCCTTTATTCTTTTCCCCCTTCCTTCATTCATCTCATTTTTTTACCTTTACTGATTTTCTGTGTTACAGTTATACAATTTTAGCTGTCCTCATCCTGATAACAGATTTTGTTAATTGTCTAATTTAATTTGGCATAAATGAAAAAGGGAAGCCCTTCTTTATTTGATGAATAGATAATATGCCACTGCCACATGTCAGAAGTAGGAAGGTAAGTTTTGAAATTCTCACCTGGCTAAGTGGATTATGGCTTTCTATAACCAACTCTCATTTAAGTTTCAAGCATAATGTCACGTCAGAAGCCACTTCAGTTTCATAAGAAAACAAAGATAATACATACATTCAATCAGAAAATTTTGAACTAACATATTTTCTAATTACTCCTGTTTTCCAAGGCTGATTTTATTGTAAAAAATTTATATTTGACATGTATTCTTCTATCAGATTCCCTTTTTAGATCACTTAGTTCAGAGTTATTTGTGGTTTTTGTAAATTTTTTTTACAAATCATAGTGGTCAGCTAAAAGAGAATTCCACATTTAACCTAAAAGAAGATCAGCAAAACAAAATGAATTACTGTACTATAGGAACAAATAGATTGTAAATAGAATAGCAGAAATACACACAAATGTAAGGGGAAAAGTGTTTAAATGAAATGTGAATATAATAAGAGCCAACAAATTTTCCCCTAAATATATATTTTTGGAATATTATGTGCTCAATGAAAATCAATTTTGTTTTTTTTTTAAAAAGAAAATGTAGATTTAGTGGTTTGCCTAATATTGTTAAATTTCATATTTGTATTTACTTCTAAAAAAATCTATGTAAATCACTTGAAGTAAAAATTTGTTAAAAATTCTTTTTTTTCCTTTCTTTGAAATACTGATACTTAAAGAAGAGTTCTTTCCAAAGTTAGTAGCACGCACATTTCAATATTTCCTTCTAATTCAGCCTTATAACACTAGCACTAATAAAATATTAATCCTCTCTTTTAGACTTTCTGCTTCTGAACTTCCTTCTCTCATCCTTCTTTGTTTTAGACTTATATTTGTCAGCTCCATCTCTGAGAAGATTTATAGATCTATTTTTCCCCTGGGAAGGGCTCTCCTGGACTTGAAACCCACTAAGTAGGCTCCATTCGTGTCTTTTCACAACTCATTCCTACTATTGGTAAATAATTTTGGCTAACACTTCTGTTTTCTGTATTCAATGTTTTATGTTTGCTTGTTTTTAATCATTATGATTTAAATATTATAGTTTATTACAATTTTTAAATATTATAAAGATAAAAGAAATTAATTTCCTCAGAAATAAAAACAACATATGAGAAATGTTTTTATAAAACTTATTATGAAAGAAATACATGTATCTTGTATATATTAAAAACAATAATAAAGAGGAGTTCATCAGATCAGTAACTGTTGAAAAATATTCAAGCCCCTAATGTGATTTTGGTGATACTGTCATTCTGTTTATAGCAATTTGAAAATATTTTAATTATCTGTACTGTAAGGATATTAGGCTATATTCATATATGAATATACCACTACTAATCCCATCTTTATGTATACCTATAAAGCACCAATTTAAAAAAAAATAGAAGCAAAAAAAACAGTCAAAACAAGAGATAATTGGGTATTATAATATTTATTACATACTTAAATTAGATTTTGAAATTATTTTAATTGTTTTTTTATAATTTTTTTCAAAAAAACAACATGTGAAGCATTTGGGAAAAAAACATTTTTCATTGTCTTTTATCTTTTCCAAAGTGAATCATTGGAATTTACTCAATGTAAAATTATTTTCTCTCAAATTATAAGGCTTTATGAAGAAAGCAAACATAAACCTATGTAAGTTTAAACTTTCTTGTTTGAATTCTATTTATCCTTCATAAGTTGGAAGACACTGAATTATTCTGCGACTTAGAAAAAGTAATAACACGTGAAGCTATAATAAGCTATTGGGACAAAAGCTAGCAGAGGTCTCTGCAGATGAATGATCTAGTGTCTGTTTTGTTTCAGACCAAATAATAAACAGTCTAATAATTTACATTTGTCCTATCTTCCTCTTTAGAGTATAGCTCTCATATACATAGCCTTCAATTTTTGCTGCCTTTATGTTAGCAAAGTTTTTTTTTTTTCTTGAATATTGTCCTCAATATGGCAGAACAGACTGGTTCAAAGCAAAGTTTTGATGAAACATTTTCTAAGGAAAATCTGTTTCTGCTGCTAAAGAAACTGCCACCTACAGCCATCTGTGGTTGTATGTTCCTTGCCAAACTTTTACGTTGTTTTTATATAGATGCTGCCTTTGTCTCTTTTGTGGTATCCAAACATGGCAAGCACCTCTATCAGTTGCATTCTTTTGCTGAATTTGTTTTACCCTCCTACTAAATATTATTACAGTCAATGTTCACAAACATATACACATGCATTACATATGTAGTACTTTATATATTATATACTATGGTGAATTTATACAAAAAGAAACATAGCAATATCTTAAAGACTCTTACTCCCAATGTTGGTAATAACGATTTACACAATTACAGTGATTTTAAAACAAATTAAAAATCATAAAAAAACTGTTCTTCAGAAGTACTGATTTTCAACTAATGTAAATAAATATAAATTCTCCATATAGTCAAACCTCAGTACATCTAGAAAGTGTGACAAAGTATGTTAGCCACAAGGAAAAAAGTGACAATTACCTACAACCGAAAAAGATATTTCTACTTCGAGTTACAACAAGGGAGTTCATGTCAAATAAATTCCTCCACCGATAATACCTTGAAAACTAGAGGATTACTTTTATATTATTTACAAAAGAGTAAAAAAAAAAAAATCTGTGAGACCTTGGGAAAAAATTGGAACTTGAGAAGTCAGATTATAATGAAAAGTGTATTTTTTGATGATCTTTTTATTGCAAGTCCTAGTGATTAGTAGTGTAGGCTATTACAACTAAACAGAATATGACAACCTATGCTTTGGGCAGTTATGATGTCTTAAGGAAGCATGAAGTCTTTGACCATCATGACATGTAGGATTAGTGAATCATAGAATAACAGATTTGCAATTGAGAGCATCATTTTCCTGAGGCATCTGTCACACCAAAGCTATGTTCGTATGTATGAGTTTTGGGAGATGAGAGAGATTTGAGGACATTAGAAATCAAGAATGAATAAGCTTTTACAAATTAAAAATAAAAATTTTAGAAAAAATTAAAGCTTTTTTTCTTAAACAGGAAGAGGGGGAAAAAATAGAAAGAAAAAAAATTGAGAAGGATGTACCCTAAGAAAAATCTTTAGTTTTTAAGTGAGATTCTGAACAATAATAACCCAAAAGCAAAGGCATATTGAAAGATAATTAAAACTTTATAAAACCCCATGTTTGTTGTAATAGCAAGTAATTGTTACACTGAGGCTGTGAATCAAAACACACCAAAACTCAATGACTGGAAATAACAGTATCTTATTTTTGTAGTCCTAGGTTTAAAGAAAGCCTAAACTTGGGCCTGACATAGGCCTGACTGATGGGTTGGATTTCTGACAATTGATGACATTAATGCTGATCCATACACTTTCATCACTTAGGTGTCCTTTTAAGGTTTATTGATAACAATAACAAAACAAATGATGGTAACCAACACCCAGAGTGACAGTTAAAACTTCTCTTCATAATTATCTACTTATATTTATTGACCAGTTTTGCTAACTTATTCACAATTTCAGTGTCAGAAAATATGTTGTACTTCTAATAGGATGAAAGAAATTCAAATACACTGAGAAAGTGTGTAACTTACAAAATCTTGTATTTATTTAATATTTTCATAGCATTCATGAAAATAGAATTACATGATGGAAAACCAAAATGTCAGGATAGAAAAATGCATGTATATAATTCAGAAAATTGAGTTAACCAATATTGGTGAAACATAATTATGATTAATATTTTCTGAAAATAGAAAAATGAAAAGATGGAGAATATCATAATGGAAATCCTAGCATTGAAAACCAAGAAAACCAAAATTAATATTAAGATAGTACTAACAGCATGTTGGTGAAAGCCAAAAGGAAGATGGTTAAGAAGACTTAATTTAAATAGAATGTAACAGGAAAAAAAAATATTACAAATGGTGAAAGCAAAGCATCCTATAACTTAATTTTGAAACACTGAATATTAATCCCCATAAAGATATTCAAAGTTGGAATCTCTACTCCCAACCTTCCAAATCAAATAACTTTAGATATCCTTTAGAATAATAAGGTAAATACAAATATATATGCATGTATGCATATTTTATACATATATACATATGGGTATATACACACACATGTAAAAATGAATAAATAAGAAAGAAAACAAAAGAACTAACTCAAACATAAATTGGTGTTGGGAGTGGGACTTTTGCTATGACTACCCTGACCATGTGGTTCAGCAGTCTTTGGGCCTTGTTTGTAGAGAGAGGCATTTTGAATAGCTTAGGGATACAAGCTGGAAAAACTTTAGAATATTGCAAGCAGAGCTTAATGGGCAAGTCTGGTAGGAGCTCCAAAGATCAGAGTGCTGATAGGAAGGTGGACTCTAAAGACTGGACTCACAAGGTTTCAGAAAATAAGGACTCTATTGCAAATTCATGTTATATTCTAAGAAGTTGTTCACATTTTGTCCATGTCCTGAGCCTTTCTCTGAGGTGAAATTTAAAGGTGATGGACTGATTAATCTATGAAAGAAATTTCTAGGTACTACAGCATTTAGGCCATGGCATGAATATTGTTGGCAACTTTTATCCAAGCTTCCTGTGATAATTAGCAGAGAACAGAGTAGAAAGATTTGAAAAATTTGCAGTTTCACCACAAAAGTGATATTAAAACTGTGGATAAAGAAAATTTTGTTATTAAAGAGATTACAGTCACTTAAGAAATGCTAAATACTTTAACCCAATAAATAAGAAGGTGGCTTGAGGGAATCTCTAGAGTTAGCAAGAAAGCATCCCTCTCAGGCTTAAGGGTGTAAAAATAAAAATTCCTTTAAAAAGAGATCATGGGGGAACCCAGATTACATAACAGAGGTCTAAGAAGTTGTTTTACTGTGCTCAGATACCCAGACACTAATAGGTTGCTACAGCCATGAATTCTAGAGGCTTAGAGACTGCTTAAGATTGTGACAGACCTTATCAGCAATCATGTGGTGCAGGTTCTTCTGGAATGTCAGATGTTGGAGTTATGGGGTCATAGTGGCTCACACCAAGAGTTCAAAAGAAGGCCTTAAAGTTCAGACAAAGTATAGTAGGGTGGGACTCATTATAGGCTCCCCCTGAGAGGGTAATACATGATCTACGAGAAGGAAGCTCAATCTGCAGTGGCAAACCTTCAGTTGAAGAAATGCCGATGATGTGTTATGTCTGCTGAGAAAAGCACAGAAATCAAGGAGAAACAATCCAAGATAGAGACAAAGTGGGCTGCAGCCAGCAAGGCTACAAAGGCTGAACTTTACTGCAAACTCTTTGGAGAGAATATCAAAATGCCAAGGCCCCAGATGTTGGAGCTACAGGACTTTGTGACCCAGCTGGATTTCAGTCTTGCGCTGGTCCCATCCCTCTTTCTATGCCCCTATTTCTCCCTCTGTGCCATTATATATTGGATATATGGATAGGGACTAACACTGAGTTTGCCTGGAATCTCGGAGGAGATTTTCCATTTGAGCCTTTGGGTAATGCTAAAACTAACAATTAACAAGGCTATTGGGACTTTTGGAAATGGACTAAATATATTTTGCATTGTGAGATGAGCATGAACTTTTGGGGACCTAGGGTAGAATATGTTTTAGAAATGAGGTATTCTTCAAAATTTCACATGTAAGTAAATGCAAAAATATTGAGCAGTGATATGATTGACTTATGAGAGCCTTACCCTAACAAGTGCATTAATCCAGTTAAAAAGATTAACTGAGTGGTAGCCTTCAGCAAGTATGGTATGGCTGGAAGAGAAGGGACCACTAGGGCTTAGCCTTGGGGTTTATATTTTGCTCCTGATGAGATGTTCCCCCTGGCTCCACTCCTGGCTGTCATGTCCCTAATTATCTTTCCTCTGCCACACCTTTTTGCTATAGTATTCTGCCTTACCTGAGACCCAGAATAATGAATGCAATTGCCTGTTTGTAAACCAAGAATTCTGAAAGTCTGAGTCCCAGATGAACTTCTCCTCCTCTAAAATTGTCCTTGTCAGATCTTATGGTCACAGCAGTGATAAAGTTGACTACAACAGAAATTCACTGTGATATTTCCATACATGCATTAATGATATCTACCTTCCCTCTGCCACCATCATTGTCTCTCCCCAGGTTCTTTCTAAGTTTCTAGTAATTTCTATTCTAATTTCAGGTTGACTTTTCCTGGTTTTTTTTTTTTTCTTTTGTTTTATTATATTAGAAGTGTGTGCCATACTTGTCTTTCTGTTTTGAGCTTATTTTGTTTAATAATATATTCATTCATTTTCTTCAAATGACAGGATTTCATTCTTCTTTATGGTTTAATAATACTTCAGTGGGTATATATGCCCCCTTTTCTTTATCCATTCTTCTGTTGCTGGACACCAAGACTGATTTTATGTCTTAGTAGTTGTGTATAGTCTGTAATAAACATAAGGATAAAGTTATATCGCTTATATGCTAATATCATCTTTGGATAAATACCCAAGAGCAGGATACCTGATAAAAATGGAAGCTCTATTTTTAATTTTGGAAGAGTCACCATACTTTTTCCCATACTGATTGTATGAATATAGATTCCCACCAACCATGTGTCAGAGTTAATGTTCACCACATCCTATCCAGCATTTATATCTCTTGTTGTCTTATAATAGCTGTTATAAGTGGGATGAGATGGTTTCTCTTTTTAGTTTGGGTTTTCATTTTCCTCAGGGCAATATTGAGCAGTTTTACGTTTATTGGCCTTTGCATTTGTTCTTTTTAGATATGTCTACTCAGACCTTTTTGTTTGTGTGTTTTGAAGTTGAATTGCTTGTTTATTTTGTTGTTGTTATTGTTGTTAACTTTATGGATTTCTTTATATACACTGAATAATAACCCTCTGTCAGATGATTAACAAATATTTCTTCCATTCTGCAAGTTGCCTCTTAATTCTGTGGTTTCCTTTGGTTTTAAACTTTTTTAGTTTGGCATAACCCTATTTGTCAAATTTTTCTGTTTATTCCTGTGTTTTTGAGGTCATATCCATAAAATCGCTATGTATATCAACATCTTCAAGTGTTTTACCCTGTGTTTCCTCTAGCAGTTGCAGATTTGGGGGGCTCATATTGAGGTATTTAATCTATTTTCAGTTGATTTTTGTATAGTATAAGAGCCAAGGGTCAAATTTTAAACAAAGAATTTTAAAGCAATTTGGAAGGAGAAAAGAATTAAATGAATACAAATCAAATGGAAGAAATCAAATTATCAGTGTTTGAAGTTGATTTGATTCTAAACATAGAAAAACCTAAAAACTCCACCAACAGACATTTAGAACTTATAAATGAATATAATGAGACAGAGAATACAAAATTAACATTGAAAAATCAGTAGATTTTATATACCAAAAATATATTTGCTGAAATAAATTATGAAGGCAATCCCACTCAAAATAGTGCACGCACACGTACACACACACACACACACACACACGGCAAATGAAGTACCTAGGAATGAACTTAACTAAGGAAGTAAAATTCTTCTACAATGGGAACTAAAAACACTGATGAAAGAAACTGAAGACACTAAATGGTTTAATGGGAGAAAAGCTGTACCATGGTTATGGATTAGAAGTATTAATATGAAAATATTCACAGTACCCAATGTGATGTACAGAGTCATTATAATCCCTAACAAGATATCAGTGGCATTCTTCATAGAACTGGAAAAAATCTTACAATAGATATAAAGGCACAAAATATCCCTAATATGAATGCAATCTTGAGCAAATAGAGCAAAACCCCAGAGTCTCCACAAAACCTGATTTCTAGAGATATTACAGAGCTATAGTATCAAAAGCAGGTATGTCATTAAAACACCAACTGAACAGAACAGAAAGCCAGAGCTAATCTATGCATCTACAGTCAACTGATTCTTGACAAAGTGCCAAAAACAATGGTGATAGAACAACCTCTTCAACAAATGATGTTGGGAAATTTTTTGAGAGAAATTAAAATTGCTACTCCACTTAGCACACCAATTATAAGAAAATGAAACATCCTTTTTTGTGTTATGGAGTAATATTTAGTGGTCTGAATAAATCAAACCTGCTATATCATTCCCTATGTCAAAGTCTAAACCAGAGGTAGGTTCTAACTCTTTTCAATTATCTAAAGTTTGAGTGAGATGAGGAAACTACAGAAGATCTAGCTAATACAACAGATGAAGATATCAGGGTTAAACATCTAATTCTCAATGTAGGTCAAAGTATCTCATATTGGAGAATATGCCCTGTAGGATTTTCAAAGCTAAAGAGAAGTTAACGCCTATCTTCAAAGCTTCATAGGACATGGTGACTCTCTTTTTAGATGCTAATGCTATTGAGACTTTAAGTTGAAGTCATTTACCATTTACCATTTACATTTACCATTATAAAAATCCTGTGGCTCTTGAGAATTCCACCAAATCCTCTCTGCCAGTGCTCAATTAATGCAGCAACAAAGTCAGTGTGAAAGGATATCTCTTTGCCACTATTGGAAAGCAATGTTCAGCAAAAATGACTCCTTACAAAATATTACTCTTCACTGACAAGCCACCTGGACACCCAAAAACTCTGTTGGAAATACACAGCAGAACTAATGGTCGGTTTTCCTACATGCCAACACATCCATTCTGTGGTTCATGAGTCGAGGTATAATTTTGATTTCTGAGTCTTATTATTTAAGAAATGCATTTCCTAAGGCTAAAATTTCCACCTATGGTGATTTCTCTGATGGACATAGGCAAATCAAATCGTTAACTTTCTGGAATATGTTCATTAATCTGGATGCTGTTAAGGTCTTTGTAATACAAGGGAGGAAATAAAAATATCAACATTAACAGGAGTTTGAAAGAAGTTGACTTGAACCTTCATGGATGACTTGGAAGCGTTCAAGTCTTCACTGAAGGAAGGAACTGAAAATATGATAGAAATATCCAAAATTAGAAGTAGATGTGACTATGTGGATGAACTGCTGCATTCATGTAACCCAACTTAAATGGAAGAAGGGCAGCTTTATATGTAAAGTAAGTCATTTTTAAAAATGGAGACTCCTCTAATAAAGATGCTGTGAACATTGCTTAAATGATAACAATGTATTTTGACTATTACATAAGCTTATTTGATAAAAGGGTGGCAGGGTTTGAGAGGTATGTTTTTAATTTTGAATGAAGTTCAGGTGTGAGTAAAATACTATCAAACAGCTTCGTGGCTACAGAGAAAACTTTCATGAAAGATCGAGCCAATTGAAGTGGCAAACTTCCTTGTCTTATTTTTGGAAATTGCCACAATCTCCTCAATATTAGTAAACATGACTACAGTTAGTAGCCATCAACAATTGGGAAAAAACCCACCAGCCAATAACAACAGCTTGCTGAACACTCAAATGATGGCTGATATGTTGGGCAATAAGGCATTTTTTAATGAGAAATAATGCTGTTGTACCCTCAAATTCAGTGTAGTAAAGGCATAATATTTTATACAGTCAGGTAAAAAATTTCATGTGACTCACTTTATTGTAATATTTGCTTTATTAGCTTTATTTCATTGTCTGGAATGAAACCAGCAATATCTCCAAAATACTTACGTATATTCAGTATGCATATATACACATATACACAAACATATAAATGTATATGTATTCATTTATGTATGACATAAATATAAAATCTACAAAATATAAACATTCTCAAAGGAAACACAGAAATATTTATGATCCTATGTTAGTCAAAACTTTCTGAAGTATTACACAAAAAGCACAGAAAACCTTCATAAACTTCCTTAATTAAAATAGTTATCCGCTTTTACAAACCTATTAAAAAGTGGGAACAGAATGCACCTTTGCTTCTTCAAGGCAGATACATGCCTAGTAAATAAGTAGACTAAAATGTAACCAATATTATTAGTCATTAGGAAATAAAAATTTAATAATATGTCAGTAGAAACTTTACAATGGCTACATTAAAGGGATTGGGACAAAAAATGAAGAAACAAAAATCTGACAAGACCAAATGCTGGTAAGAATGTGTATATCAAATGGAACTTGCTATGTTTCTGGTAGGAACAAAACCTTGCTCAGTTCAGTCGCATTTCACATTAATTTGCCCATTTTTAAAATAAATGCATACTTAAACTTATATGACCTAGCAACTCATTCCTGTGCATTTATCCAATAGATAAGAAAATGTATGTTTACACTGAAACCTATATGCAAAATATCAATGGATTTCTTATAACCAGAACAAAAACTTGGAAAAAAATAAATCTATTCTTTAACTGGTGAATGAATAAATCCTTGACAGCACATTTCCATACAATGTAAT
This sequence comes from Glaucomys volans, assembly GCA_020662805.1. Lineage (NCBI taxonomy): Eukaryota > Metazoa > Chordata > Mammalia > Rodentia > Sciuridae > Glaucomys > Glaucomys volans. The sequence continues at coordinate 23,767 of JAJEJO010001373.1, read as the reverse complement.
GACATGTCAATGAAAAGAAAGTAACTATGGATGATTTTTAAACACATTGTACCAAATAAGTTCATCATAGTTGCATTATACATTCTTCCTTTATATGATTTACTAGACAAAACTAACTGTGTAACAGAATAAAAATCACTTGCTAACAAGAGATGTGGGAAGGGGAAAGCATTGTCTACAAGTGGGCATTTAGGTAATAAAAAAAATTCTGCATCTATGTTATGGTAATTGTTACATGACTGTGTAAGTTTTTCTAAACTTCTTCAATGACACACTAACAAAAGTTCTTGTACCTAGCACAATTTAAAATTCAACAAAAGCTATATAAAAGCATTATGATTATTGATAGCTGAATTAATATAATAAGGGTTCATGACAATATAGTATAATAAATCTATTAGAAATAAAAAGAATTCTTATCCTAAAAGTATATACTCAATAATAAATATATATTATATGTATAATATATATATACACACACACATATATATTTAAAACATGAAAGTATGATGGAGATATTTTTTGACAAACAATCTGAATGTGTCACTAGGAAACAGATTTGAATAAAGAGTAGTTACATTGAATATAAGTAAAACAGCCACCAGTTGATGGAGTAAAGAATGACTTACAACAGGGAGTAAACATATATGAATACTGAATGTTTACAATAAAATTATAATGATGTCTTCTGAGACTTTACTGTTTCAAGTGATAATCTGATTGTGGTAATCATACAAAATGTGTATGCATATCAAAATGTCATGTTATATTCCTTAAATATTTACAATTTTTATGTGTTAAAAATTATATACTTATACTTCAATAAGTCTGTAAAAAGTTTCCTGAGCCTTAAAGTATAAGTAGCTTATGCATGACAGCATTGATGCACAAAGGTAAGTGGAATGTCAATGGACTTAAAGAGCTATTATGTTGCTGCACTGTGTGTAAAGTTACTTGTTGCAGTTAATTCAAGGGATTTTCTAATCACTAATGATGTGCATTGTAATTCTAGACATATCAATGAAATAATATATGAATGCATGATTAAACAAATTAATGGCTAAAGGAATTTGATAAATCCAGAAAAGGTAAGAAGGAGAGAAAATTCAAAATAGATTCAAGTATAAACCAAGGTACTGAATTTAACTTAAAATATTTCAGTAACTGAATTAACTGTAAATCAAATGAATACATTAATAGCGAATACAATCATACAATACAAAATATTTGGTGCTAGTGGGATATAGTACTTTAAATTTAAGCTCATTAAATATTTAAAAATTAAAATAAAAGGTCCTAGAAATCAAATATAAATCAACATTTATATATTTATGATCCCAGCATTTAACATGCTAAAATTCATAAGATTTAGCATTTGAATAAAAACACTTGGTGAATAAAAATCTAGGCAAACACAGCCCATAAAGAGAGAAACAAATTATTCAAAATTGACATAGAGGCTATATAGATGATATAATTAGGACACAACAATTAGAAAGCTGCTAAATGTCCATTGTGATAAAAAAAAATCTAGATAAAAGATTAAGGAGGCTAAGAAGAGAACTGGCTGCTATAAAAACAAAAAGTAAAATAAATGATATGTAGATTAATGCAATATTTCCTGAGAACAATAGGGGAGATAGAAATAGCATCAGATCAGACACAGTATAGGAAAGACTACTGTACATAAATAGCAAATTTGTTGAAATGTGGTTAAACTACAAACTCATAGATACAAGAATGTGAATAAAACCCAAGCACAAAGCTAGGAAAACTATAACTGAAATCATTATACTCAAGTTGTTTGGAGAGAAACAGAGAGACATAAAGCGAGCAAGAAGGCACAAAACAAAAACATGGAGGGAAAAGCACTATTTGTGCAAAGGAACAAAGGATGGAGCAGCACATTTCTTATGAAGAGCAATGTAAAGGAGCTGACAGTGAAACAACAACTTTTAAAGTATCAAAAGAAAACCACTATCAACATGGAATTATTTTCCCAGTAGAAATACCTTTCACAATTTACAGTTCAATAAAAACTTCAGATATACAAAAGTAGGCAGAGTTCTCAATAGCATACTCACACTACAAGAAATATGAAATGAATTCTTTCAAGTAAAAGAAATTGTAAAGAGAAACTTATATTTGCACAAAGGAATAACAAATGCCAGAAAAGATTGAAGATTTCATTTCATAGAATTAAACGTATTTAAAATATAATCACTAGCTAAAGGCATTCATTAATAATAATACACCATGGGATTTATAAAGTGTACAGAAATAATATGTATGAAAACAGTAATATTAGGGCTGGAAGAAAGAAATGAAAATACACTACATGCATACTACATGTTAATATACATGTTAAATTAGTATACATATTAAATCTCTTATATAACATGTGGTTTAGTATAATGTCACAATAGGGGAGGTTATAATAAATTTAATCTATATAATGTATACCGTAAAGCAATAAATAAAGTAACCTGACAAAATATCAATGCTCAACATCACTAATCATCAGGGAAATGAAAATCAAAACTACAGAAGATATTAACTCATATTTGTTGGAATGCATACTATCAAAAGGACAAAAGATAGCAAGTATTAGCAAGAATATAGAAAATTCAGGACATTCACATACTGTTGGTGAGAATTTAAGATAGTACAGTTGGTTTGGAAAATTGTATGGAGGTTTCTAGATAAATTAATAATTGAATTAATATAAAACTCAGCAATCCTACTTCTGAATATTTAACTGAGAGATCATGAAATCAGTATGTTAAGGTGGTGGTCTGCTTGCCCAAGTTCACTGCAGCACAATTCATAACACCCATTACCAAATCAACCTGGGTCCATCCAACAGATGAATAAATAAAGGATGTATAAACTGTATACACAAAAGAATACTAACCAGCCTTAAAATGTAGGAAATTCTGTCGTTTATGAAACATTTATGAAGCATGAAACATGGATGGAATCAGAGTATTGGAGAATTTACCAAACACAGAAGACCAATATTGCACGTACTCACTTATATGTGGAAACCAAAACGTCTGAACTCAGATGCAGGGAGTAGAGTAGTCATCCTTAGAAGCTGGGGTTTTGGAGTTGGAAGATGATAATCAAGGAGTACCAATGTTAAGAAGGAATGTCTGATTTTTTTTAGTTTACTGCACAGCATGATGAATATAGATAATATAGACAGCATTGTAATATCATCAAGAGTAAATCTCAAATGTTCTCATCAAAAAAAAATCATACATTGCATGTATATTTGATATGATGGAGAGGTTAAATAACTGGATTAATTATTTTCACATTGTATTGAATATTATAATGTGATTTTTACCAAAGATATAAATATCTGAAATGTTTCAATATATAGCAAATTTTTAAAAAAAAATTAAATAAGCTGAGGTGAATAAAATTGAAATACAAAAGTTTATTTATTTAAAAAAATTCTATCCCCTAAATCCAGTAAAAACAAAAAAGGAGATATATAAAATATATCAAGATTGTAAATTTATGGCCAAATGCATCAATAATCATGTTATATGTAAATATCTGAGTACATTAAAAAAGATAAATTTTATATTCAATGAAAAGAATTATACATAGCATATGAGGAAATCATTTTAAAGATAAGGAAAATATAACTTTAATGATACAGAAATGTATAAAATTATTGATACATCACATTACAGCTCAGAAATATATACAATTATTATTTGACAATTAACAATAAAATACAATTAAAAATAATAAAGAGATGAAAAGTGTACCACACAAACATTAAATATAAAAAGTTAGAGAAACCATCTTAACATCGACAAAGAAATTACAATAAATATTGCTAGGAATAAAAATACATGTTTTATAATGCTTAATTGTCACTGTGTCCTGCACAATGAGAGATCAGCTAACCACAAGGAGGTGTGAGCGGGCTGAGAACTTAAGATCTGAAATAATAAGAAATAAAAGACAAAAGACACAGAAAAATAGTTTCAGGAGGAGCGCCTGGTTGGAGGATTGGACCTGATGGGTCCCATCCCTAACAAAGGAAAAAGGCATGTGAATTCTTTATTTAAAGGGAAGCACACCACAGGGATTTATCATCAGAAAAGGGTCCTTAAGGTAAATGAAAAATGAGAGGCCGTGGGGAAGTTGGTCTGATTGGAGCCTTATCACTAGCGCAAAAATTCTTTCTGCCTCAAGGCTAGTTGGGTCCATTGGTATCTCCTTCCCCTCAGGGCAGCAGGCATCTGAATTCAAAGCTATTGAACCCCAAAACTCTACACCAGGCGTGGAATCTGCCCCACTAAGAGCGGCAGCCTGCAAATGGGCGGGTCTTTCAGCACTGTTGCACCGAGAAACGCAAAAGGGCAGCAGTTCAAGCCTATGGAGTTCAAAGCAGTAATTGGTTTGTGGATCCTGACACCAAATGACTCAGTTCTCTAATGAGAAGTAGCAAAAATGTGCGCGCACCTAATAAGAGTGATTCAAAATGCATGCAAACCTTGACAGAATTCCAAGAAGAAACAGTAACACAGTTATAGTCAGAGATTATAGAACCTCTCTCTCAATGCATCAAACAGGTGCACATAAAAGCAATAAAAATGGAAGATATGAACAATGCTATCAATTAATCTAACTTAATTGATATTCATATGAAATTTCCCAACAACGGAAGAATAAACATTCTTTTCAAATGTATGTTAAACATTCGCAAATTTATAAGATATTCTCAGACCCAAAATAATGGTTGATAAATTTAAAATATTCATCATGAAAAAATGTATTCTGGCTATACTGATAATAACTTAAACATCAACATAAGAATGATACCTTGAAAATTCCCCAATATTTGGAAGTAAAATCATAATCATGTGGCAAAAACTATGGGGAAGTTACACTGTGATCTGGCTGAATATGAAATGGCAATGTGGGATAGTTCTAATAAATTTATTATTACCTGGCTATCTTCTGAGTAAAGAAATGCCTCAAATTAATCGCCTCAATTTCCACCTTTAAGCAGTCTAAAAAGAAGAGTAAATTATATTTAAAATAAGCAGAAGACAAACTACTAAGTACCCTAGAAGAAATTTTTTAAATAGGAAACTAAAACAATAGAAAAAAATCAATAAAACCAAAATTGATTGCATAGATTTGCAAAATTGATTAAACTTTGGCAAGATTAATAAAAAAATGAGAAGGCACGAATTGTCAATAAAGAATATCCAAAAATAATCTTAAAATTATAAATACCATACATTTTACAACTGAGATAACTTGAACATATTACGTTAAAGACACAAGATTACAAAACTCACCTAACAAGAAAGAGATAATCTGAATATCGCTAAGCTGAATTAATAGGTAAAAAATGTTCCTACAAAGAAAACTCAAGACCTAAACAGTTACACTGTTTAATATATTCTATTGAACCTTTAAAAGAGACTTAATACTGTTTATAAGTATTTTTCCAAAAATTGAAGATGAAATCTTTTTAATCATTATGACAACAAAAAATCTCTGACAACCATATTTTCATTCTGAATAAATTAAACTACATATCAAGTTTTAAATAATAAATTGGATTTAACAATATGTGAAAAAAAATTAGTGTAGCAGTATAAATGAGTCTATCCCAAGGATTCAATTTGGGTTAACTATTAATATTCAAATCAGTGAAATTTACAAAAAAACAAAGAAAGTTTTCTCAACAGATGCATTAAAAGCAGTTTTGAAATCTGCCATCCATTCCTGATTAAAACAAAACAAAACAAAACAAAAAAACTTGCAATGAAAAATATTGTCAACTAAGATGGAAATAAAAACACAAAAATGTCTTCTTTGTGAATAACAAAATTATTTAGGGAGAAAATGAGAAAATAATGTGAAGATTATCAAAGATGTAGACTACACACACCTGATATATAACAAACATTTTTCCATCTTCTTACAATGAACGTAAATTGAAATTCAACCAGTACTCTTGTCAATATCATAAAAGCATTTACTACTAGGGTTAAAACTTATAAAGGATATATAAATATTGTATTACAAAATGTAAGGATTAATTGGGGTCCAACTATAAGGGTTAAGGGTTAAAGGGAGAGCTAATAAAGAAGCAAGCACAGGATGGCAAAGAGCAAGAAGTGGGAAAGACAATCCTGTTTATTTTCTGTTTCAGGGTCATGTCAAGTTACGTAGGTTACATAGTACAGTTAGATTTACGCATGTGCAGATCATATAACTTGCTTGCTTCTCAGAGTCCACTTGTACCAAAGGTTATTATAATAAGATAATGTCTCCAGGTCTCAAGGACAGAGGAGTTGCACAGCATTTCTAAGTCATTCAAACAGAACTCCTATTATGTCCTGAGGAGTTTGCTCAACTTGAAGGACTTTCACTCCTCTCTACATTGACTGGCCTGAAATTCCTACAACAAAATTTGCAAAAAATTACTGAAAGTTAAGTTTTAAACAAATGGAAAGATATGCAATGAACATGGGCTACAGAAGCAAAATTGTCAAGATTACTATTCTAGACCTCAATTAAACCTTAATTAAATCTAGACCTCAATTAAGGTGTAATTGAGGTCTAGATTTAATATAATCCAAAAGAAAAATTTAGCATATTTTCCTTGCATAAATTAACAAGCCTATTCTGAAATTAATATTGACATGAGAAGAGGTAGAGCAGCCAAAAGATTTTGAAAGAGCACAATGTTGGAGTACTTTCACTATCAGATATTGAGTTTTATTATGAAGATAGTGTGGCATTAATGTTAAGGTGAATGACTAAATCGTCAAAGAATAGCACATTTATATGTGTAATTACATATTTTTTCAACAGATGTCCATATGAAATTTATATAAGCAAGTATGTGCTGTTCAAATGATGCATTTGGGAAAATTCCTTAAATAGAATGTTAAAATAATTAACATTAAAAAGTGACAAATACTGAATTTCATAAAAAATAAGAATTGCCATCTGAAAGATATTGCTGACAATATGAAAAGATAATCCAGAGACTGGGAGAAAATATTTGAAAATAATATATTTAATAAAGGAAATTTAAAAGAACTGAGAATTTAATAAGCAAAACAACCCAATTTTTAAAATGGGGGAATATGTGAACTTGAACTTGAAATATGTACCAATGGCAAATAAGATCATTAAAAAGTTCAGCATCAGACCATTATATAGACAATAAAGGCAGAAAATAGATTAAACAACATTTAATATTCATTTACATTAAAAGGAAATATTGCTTTCTAAATAATAGTCTTAAAATTTGATATTCTACCAAGCTAATAGCAATATTATATTTCAAAAGTTAGAAACATTCCCATTAAATCATGAATAAATGTTACCATAAAACCCTTCTACTAATCAACATAATACTGGAAGTAATAAAAGCAGACAAGTAAAATAAAGTCATCATTATGATTGAAAATTAAGAAGCAAAATTTTATCAGTTGTTGGCAATTAAAGCTCCTTCAGACAAATGACCAAAACTAAAAAGAGTAGCTGACTACAAGATGCACTTATAAAATTCAACATCATTCCTTTACCCCTGGCAGTAATAATATTGATGATGTAGTATAAAATATCTTTTTCATGATTATTACAAGATACCTATAAATACGCTAGATGTAAATTGTTCAAAATCTTTAGGATAATATTACAGATTTGCTGTGAGACAAACAGAAAAATTGATTTGAAGTTGAAACCCAGAAATAACAAAGATAAATAGCAACTTAAAATAGAAATTGACTCCTGTTATATGCATTTTAACAGATAAAAAGTAAAATTAATTTATCACTTTACACAGATTTAAGATAGTATAGATGGAAATCCCATATAAAATGTTTAATGATATACCAAATAAAGAAAAATGAATTCAAATTTAACTGTCAGAATTTAATCTAAGACATGATACCACAAAAGACATGAGTCAGTAATTTAATGATAAAATAGTGTATCTTCAACAAGTGTATTAAATTAGGATTGGTAATTTATAAAGAATCTATATGATGCATAAGAATGCCAAATTGAAAGTGAGATGAAATTAAGGAGATGGTACTGAGAAATTTTCATTGCCACTAATTATGTTAAAATATGAATGCATTTTAAATATTTTACATTATTAATTGCTCTCATATTGAAACATAGCTTGGGTTTTGTTTCATACTTTTTGAGCCAGTAAGTTGGAGTAAATTTTAAAAAGGTGAGTTTTTTTTCTGTTTTCTTTTAGAGGATAGAAACAACAATAGAAGAATCAGAGATCTCAGAGAAGTAGAAAGAGAAATAACAAAAGAAAGCCTTTTGCTGGATATATGAGATCAAGAGGAATGATATACCATAAACATAGGACATACACAATAGGATAGAATAAAATATAAGAATATTTTTGCATCATGTTATTTTAAAATAATTGTGAAATATTGTAATCACTGAATTGTTCTCATTATTCTTTTAGACTATATTGTAAAAAAAAACTCTCTCTCTAGCACTTACAATATAATTCTAATAAATGCTCTAAGTTTGTTCCCAAGGCCAGAAAAAAAAAGGAAGGAAAAAAAGTAATGAAATAAAAGAAACCTTCCTATACAAAGAATGCTTCTAAAGTAAAATTAAGGTTAGAACAGTTTGTGTAATAAATGTTTGGAACTAAATAATCATTTCAATAATTTTAACAGGACCTAAAAGTTTTTGATGACTATGTAATTTATCATTGTTCAAATTTCCAGTTACAGTATTAATTCAATAACATAAACTCATACACTTCTACTAAAATGAGTTTGATAGGAATCAGACATTCTTT
>JAJEJO010001373.1:0-14921 GCA_020662805.1 Glaucomys volans | reverse complement strand
TCATACACTTCTACTAAAATGAGTTTGATAGGAATCAGACATTCTTTTGAAGGCTTATATTTTGCACTTAGCTATTGCATGAAATAACCCACCCATGCTAATACACATGTAGATTTGAATATTTTATATTTTTAGTAGATTTCTTGCAGGATATAAAATAAACATAAAAAATCTGTAAGTTTAATGTAAAATTTTAAAATTATGTGTTATTTCATGAAAGAACTTTTAGATATTTTAAGTTTAAATAATTAAATATTTTCTTTAAGGACTGTGCTTCAATAGTTCCTGGAAGGAACTATGTTTTATTGAAGGAGTATGTTTTTCTTGGTAACTCAGAAACTAAATAATGTTAGGTTAGGAAAGGCATAATATTGAAGTACAGAAAGCATTTTAAATTGCATATATATTTAAATACATATATGTGTGTGTGGGTATTTATGTATGTAATTGCAAACCAGGGAAAATATGGACAAGGGTCAAACATTATGTGATTCTTCCTGTTTTGAGTGCATGTGACTTTTTTATTAGGTGTTTTATAATATCCAAAGATGAAACACTTCATTTCCTCCATTGGGTTTATTGAAGATATGTATCTTCTTCACTCCCAGGAAAGTTTATGAAATAGAAGAGTAATGAATCAGTGGCTGATATGCCTCTGTTACATGCTACAGAACAGTACCATCCTATGACCAAAATTTAATAGTATCATAAGTCATTCTGAAAGTAAGTTTAGGAAAAGTCTAAGAAACCGAGCCATTCTTTCTATTTAACATGAAATTACTGTACTCTCAATTGCTACTAACAATTACATAATAAACAAAATTAAAAAGTTATGATTTGGGGTTTTATATTGTTAAAATAGAAATTGATGGTATAGGTCAGTTTTCCTCAACAAGTATGGTTCCAGTGGGCCTCTGTCACACTCACCAGGATTATTTGGATGTACGGAGGTACCTGGAATTTCAAAACATTTGCCATACACTTTTTAGAGATATATCTGAGTAATAGCCACAAAAGATTTCAGGTGAAATTGAGGATCTAAAAATGGCGTAAAGCCATGGAATATATACATGTATATACTCTGCAGTCTTGGTAAGAGGATGTATATTTTAGCTTCAAAAATGATCTTTAATTAAAAGGGGACAAATTCTCTTGGTAGTAGATATTGATTTGCCAATCTGCAGGTTCTAAGTCTAGCAAAAGAAAGGACTTAGGATCTCAGTGGCAGAAATGTCTTATTCCTTAATTATTATGTAAATATGACAATCAATGAATGTTAGTTAATAATGTAATTATGGATATATATCAAACTTTCTTAAACATATAATATAAAAATCTATACATTCAAAATTGTATAATAGGAAAAATTTAAAAGATGAATTAACCTATGGGTAAAAAAATGTATTTATATACAATGAAAAGTAATTAATAGCTATAGAATATCCAGAGCTTTTATATTATAATAAAAATAAATATGCCCATGTAAAATGAAATGATCAAAGTTAATATGTCTGACAAGTAGAGCACAAAATTAAAATATCAATTTTTAGAAGAAAAGAAGAAAGTAAACATATTTCTATTTCTAGTAGTTACTATTTTAAAAAGTAGTCTGGAATCAAATCACCAATTTTAATAAAGATACAGAAAAATGGATAATTTTGCTAGACTGAAAAATAATATATAAATTTTTATGGCTCTATTTTGAAAAATAATACCAATACTATTAAGCACTGACACTGTCAAAAAGGTTAGAAGAAGGTTAGAAGAACTTAAATAAATGAAGTATAATATATATCCTCAAATATATTTTGGTATTTACAATACTGAAACACTTGCAAAAATTTCCACATATAATACTATAGAAATTAAAGTATATATCTGTACACATATTTATATATATATGTGATTTCTGATCTATCATAATAAGTATGTGTGTTTGTGCTTGTGTGACAAATATATCTACCATTTGTTAATTTGGTACATAAGGTTCGTAACATGTATGTTTTCTTTCTCATTGAACTAGAAAATATTTGCTGAATTTTGATAATGTTTGAGAAGTAGTTTTACCTGATAAGAATAGAACACTAAATATAATGTAAATTAAGATTTGATCATAAAACCTGAAGAATAACCTGAAGAAAAGCTCGTAAGACATTATTTTGTGAAGAGGAAAAGTATCTATCCAGAATGATTGTAAAGTCATGTTCCCTATGAAGGTAAGGATTATATCTTGTTTATCAATTTTTCTCTAGTGCCTAGGAGAGCACTTCAGAAAGATAGCTCCTAGGTAAATATTTGTTGACTGTATAAATGAGTGTCTAATTTATACAGTGCTAAAAGTATTGTCTTTTATGGATAAATTTAAAAGTAAAGGGATTTTGTAGGCTTCACTTTCTTTAATAAACATTCAGAAGTGAAATCAGCAAATAAACCCAAAACAGAAATATAATATGAGAATATCAAATTTCTTTCTGTGCTTTAAAATTTGAGGTACAGGAAACCACATAGAAATATCTCAATGAAGAAGGGACTTTATTTCATTAATTAACAGGTATTTGTGCAAGGTATTGTTTCATGTGTTGAGAATAGAAATTATGAACAGAGTCACAAATTCTTCTTTCTTCTTAGAGCTTAGTTTTCAGTGGTATGAGTTATAAAACTACAAATCAAAAGTTAAATCTGGGTCCAGAGGTGTACACCTCTATTCTGAGTTGCGTGGATGGCTGAGGCAGGAAAATACCTTGAGTCCAAGAATTTAAGCCCCATGTGGGCAACATAGATAAATAAATAAATTATGGCAAATGCCTAGCTAAACAAAATTAACTAATTTCTGGAAGTATTGGTTTGAATGTGAAATATCCCCTGAAAAGCTCATGTGGCAATTCAGAAACGTTCATAGGTGAAATAAATCAGTGGATTAATCCCTTTGATAGATAAATAATTTGAATAGATAAGTATGGTTGGTAACTCTCCACAAATGGAACATGACTAGAGGAAGTAGGTCACAGGAGACATGCCCTTGTGGATTATATTTCATTCTTGGATCCTCACTCTCTCTTTCTATTACTTGACTACCATGAGGTGAGCATCTTTCCTTCCCATAATATTCCAACACGCTGTAGGCCCAAAGCAATGCAGTCATCCAACCATGGACTGAACCTCTGAAACTGTGAGACAAAATAAATTTTTCCTCCTCTAAGTTATTCTTGTCAGGTATTTTAGTCACTGTGACATAAAGTTGATTAACACTTCTCTTTGATTCTGTGTTTGGCATATAAAATCTTACTGTTCACACTGCTAGGCAGAGCTTTCTGAACATCATTTGGTTCTGAATGTTGGTAAATTTGTGAATCATTCTTTACTCAAAAAATTAATTTGAATAAGATTTTCTGTTTTGCATCTTTTAACAAAATTTTCCTATGCTCTTAAAACAACCCTTCTCATACAAAATAAGTAAAATATGTAGCCTCAATCTTTCCCCTATGCATGCATGTGCTCACAAACACACATACACACACAGTTTTATAAAGTCCATTGTTATGGTTTAAATATGAAGTACACCCCAAAAGCTTAGGTGTGAAACAATGGAAGAATTTTCAGCCGTGCATAGAATAAAAACTCCAAAGGCAGGCTTCCCCAGTGAATGATCTAGTAATAAATTCACTGGGTGGTAAGTGTAGGTAGATAGGATATGGCCAGAGGAATTGGGTCACTGGGGAAGCCTGCCTTTGGAGTTTTTATTCTATGCATGGTGAGCAGAGTGGAGCCCTCTCTCTGTTTTCTGATTACCTTGTCCTGAGCTAATTTACTCTGTTATGCATTTCCACCATGCTATTCTACATCACCTGGGCGCAGAGATATGGAGTCAGCAAACAGTGGACTGAACCTCTCAAACTATAAGTCAAAATAAACTTTTCCTCCTCTAAATTGTTGTTGTCATGTAGGAGAATCAGGTATTTTCTCAAATCTTTATTTTCAGAAGACTAAGGAAACAGGAAATTATGATTTTTACTCATATTATTCCTTTAATGTGATATTTTTCCTGGATCTTTAGATTCATGCTTTTTAGTTTTTATTTTTTCAGCAGTTGGGGAAACCTTGTAACCAATTTCTCTTTATTGTTTTTTCCTCCCTCTTCTCTATGTTCTCACATTTTTTCACTCAGATATATGATCTCTTGATCTCTCTCTCTCTTTATCTCTCTCTCTCTCTCTTTCACACACACACACACACACACACACACACACACAACACAAATTCTATTTCATTTTTTGATGTTATCTTGTTATATTGCCTTATGAATGAATTTTTCATATATTTCTTCCACATCATCTATTACATCTTCAGCATTTTTCAGTCATCTATATTGACTTGTTAGCAATTGTATATTTTGATAAATTTTATTTGTTTGCATTTTCTATTGACCTCATCATTGCTGATATGTTCTCAGTGTATAATCATCTTTGTATTTCCATTCATTATGTCTTTAAAGATCATACGCAGCCTGTCTTAGCCAATTTTTGCTGCTTTTACAAAAATTCCATGAACTTGTACTTTCATAGGCATCAAGAATCTATTTCTTATAGGTAGAGTGGCTGGGAATTACAAGATCAGGCACAAGCAGATTGAAGGTCTGCTGAGACCCTATTCTCCATAAATTGTTTTTGGTGGCTCTAACCTTCTGGAATAAGGGAGATATATGAGGAATGTTCTTGTTATTGCAGTGGTAAGGTACAAAAAAGTAAATTGAAACACATGAGGCTTTATAAGACTTAGGATTATAATTGACAGTGTCATTCCACCTACATGGGTCCTCACATGGTGGAGGTGGGGAATGAGCACTCTTGAGCCTCTCTTTGAAGGTAGCTAATCCATTCAATGGAGCTGTGCTACCATGACCCACCATCTACCAAAGACCCTACCTCATTGATAATGCATTGGAGATTAAGTGAATTATGATTGGATATAGCATAGCATTCTGTATTACCTGGTTTAAATTTATTCTGACTACATTTGACATTTGTCACTCAGTGACTTTATCTCCACAAATTTGTTTGATATTTGGGAAGTTGTGGTTGGGTAGATTGGGTGATTGTTCCAAAATTTTCATTGTATTTAGTTTTTTATATAACTGAATTATTCATTAGGCAGAGAGAGAGAGAGAGAGAGAGAGAAAGAGAGACAGAGAGAGAGGCAGACTTTGGCCATTGACTTGTTCTCTGGTTGGTTGTGGGTGCAGTGACAGTGTCAATTCTGAGTCTAAGCCTCTATGAAGTTTCATAGGTTTCTACTTGCATTTTAGCACTTTACCATTGTAGTGACAAGAACACTCCTCATGTATCTCTGATTCTAGAGAGTGAGAGCCACAGAGGACAATAATTTCCCAACATATTCTCAGCACAGATGTTCATAGCAAAACTGTGCCACTCAACCACTAGACCCAAAATCTGAAGGAGAAATTTTCCAGGTTGTCTACTTTCCAGTAATTATGAAAGAACAATCATTTTTATTTTAAGTTTTGGATTGCCCTTATTTTACAATGTTAACAACTGAAAAACCATGCTTGATTTTAACCTGAGGATGTCAAAAAGCCATTTCTGGAAGATTTCCTCCGATTACTTCTTTACTGCTGGTTTCTCAATATTAGAATTTCCCTTCAACTAAGCTGTAGGGACACACCTTAAGATGGCGACCGCAACAACACCACCCTCGGGGCATAAGCCCCCCTCACCAGTGGTACCACCAAGGTGGTGGCCTAGGATTGGCCCATTCGACTTCTGTGAACATGAGCAGCTCTGGCCACCATCAAATCTTAGGAGACCTTTGTCCTGCAGGCTTTGATGTGTGCTGCATGGGCTGTTTACCTTTAAGGTGATTGGCCCTGCAGGTATCTCCTCTCCTTTCTTTGTTTCTTTCCCGCTCACTCGCCCCCTTATATATCTGTTCTACTCCCCCATTAAACTGAGATTCTTCTCGACAGACTCCCGGCTGGTGTGCGTTTTTCAGCCGTCGACACTCACCATCCTGTTTGACCCCCGTGCCCCCCCTGGCTGGTCCATGGGAGGGCACCCAACCTTTGTTGTTCGGTGCGGAACAACACTAAGCTACTGCTAACTTCTCTTTAGGTGCCTTAGTGTTCAGCATTGTCAGGTTTAGCCTCTTTGTGGTTATCGGTTAATATCACCAAGTCTAATGTTGCTATAAAACAGAGTGCTAAAGTAACCTCCCTCATTCCTTGTGGTTGAAAGATTAGATCAGGTTCTTGCTGTGTATTCTTCCACATGCATTTTCCCATTTCTCTGAATCCAGTCTTCTGAATTCCTTTTGCTGGATCATGTGCATTTCATCATCATTTCCAATACACAGAAATTCTGGTTCTTTGCTGCCGCTGTCATAGTTAAGGCCCATTCTTGTGTTTATTTGCCTTTCTGTTTACTTTCTTTAAGATAAATCCTAAAACTCTGTTCTGATACAATAATTCTTTTAAAAAGACTGACATAGATCCGGCTATGAATTTGTGAGTAAAATAGGACTTCTAATCACTTTTAATACTCAAAAGTATTGTCATCTCTACAGTGGTCTCAATCTTTTTCCTCAAATGATGTCTCCAAAATCTACAATAAAAACAATTAAGTTCAACTTAGATGACCTGTGATGTATGGTATACTTCTCAAAGACACTGATGGAATCTAAGTATTCTCCCCAAGTCTTTTGTAACTCCACAACTAACTATAGACATCCTCTAAACAGCTTTGAAATTTCAGAAATTCTACTTTTGTTCTGAGATTTTTGTATCTTAATTCACAGTACACTTGATTTTGGTCTTTCAAGAATTAATTTGAGAATTTTTTTTCCTAGCATGTACTTTTCATTATTTTTTCCTGTTACTATAATAGAATGCCAGAGCTGGAGTGATTTATGGATAATAAAAGTTCATTTAGCTTATGGTTCTGGAGGCTGGAAATTCTAACAGCATGGTACCAGCATCTGGTGAGGGTTTTCATGCTGTATCATAACATGGTGGAATATCAAGCCATCATGCAAAAAAAGGAAACAAAGCTGAGCTCACCCCTTTTATCAAGAATTCATGCCTGAGATAATTAAACAACTTCCAAGATAATTTTATTAATCTATTCATGAAGTCTGAGCCTTTGTGACCTAATCACCTTTTAAAATGTCCACTTCTGAATGTTGTTACAATGGCAATTAAACTTTAATATGAATTTTGAAGGGAACATTCAAACTATAACTGCATTCTCACTAAGTTTTCTAAAGGGATCGTGTTCCACTAAGCACACCTTAGCCTTTTTAATACTTCTTACTGCAAATAAATGGAAATGGGGGTGTAGGAAAAATGAAGCTAAATTTGGTTTTTTCCCCTGAAGGTTGCTCAGTAATATGATTTCATAAGAATATTCTAATGATTTGACTAAAAGTAGAATATAAGTCCAAATTATCTGACTAAAGGGATCATTTAAAATTTTTACATAAATATGAATGTGTTTACATATGTAGTATATTTAAACACATGTATACATGAAAATATATAGGTATATAATTTTGTTCTTATTTATGTAATTTACATGAAATTCTATAACTTTTTATTTGGAATGTACGTGTTTCTATGGATCTATCTCTTTTCAGCAAGTGATAATACTTGTACCATACGGATTTAATGAATATTTAATAAGGGCTCAATAAATTTTTTTTTGCTTGAATGGAAATGCTTTAGTTTAACATAATTGGTAGCATGAATTCTCTGTAAACTCATGTAATCCTCAGATTTTTATGTTTCAAAATATCTTGTCATATACATACAATAATTTTAATTCTGAAATGTTATTCTGTTAGAAATATTCTAATTTCAAAATGTTCATGTTAGGGAAAGTCTGTGTTTATCATTTGAGGAATCTTCTCTGTTAATTTACGTGTGTGTGTGTGTTTGTGTGTGTGTGTGTGTGTGTGTGTGAGAGAGAGAGAGAGAGAGATTGTGTTCTTTGTAGGAGTCTTAACTTTCAGTATTTTAAAATGCAACTACTCTAAGTAACACAGCTAAGCACTTGAAATAGATGGAAATTTATCTTTCCTGTATGTGATATAAAGTTAATTCAGTGATTTCAGTCATAATTTTATTAAAAATGCTGAAATAGGAAGTATTCTGGTTGTCTTCACCAAACTCATTTTTAATATCCAATATAAAATGCTTTGACAGTTAACAGAACCTATAATCAGGTTAAGACACAGTAAAAAATGAATTGTGTGTGTTGTATTTCATTTAATTATAACAATAGTCTAATCAGATCATAAAGATTTCTATATGGTTACTGGTAAAAAGCTAAATGCATCATTTAAAAATTGGGCATGTGAAGTATTCTAATGAGCTCAGGATAAAGTCAAATGTACCTAGTTGTATGTAGATCTCCCTAATTACCTAGGAGGAGATTGTCTTCATCATGAACATAAACATCTAAAATCCACAAATTATAATACTGATGCCATTTAAATATACGTGTCTCTGTAACATGCCTATGGGTTAATTTTTGCTGATGAGTTTATTACTCTGATTTCATTGCATTGCAATGAATTCCTATAGGCAAGCACCTGGAAGTAATTACCTGAAAAACTTAACTATATGCACAGGTATGGCTTATGAGAGCAAAAATATGCTTTAGCTCATGCAAAATTCAACAGCTTGCCTACTGTGTTACATTTCTAAGTTAAGTGAAAATCACCATACTCAACTTTTGGATCTAACTAAAGCAAATCTATAAAATTCAACCTGGTTTATTTGCCCATAAATATTTTTAATCTTCATGACTCTGTCTATATATAACTAAAGCCAGTTTTCAAGATGTAGCATAATTTTAGAAGATGGAAATAAGGACCCATACCCTGTACTGTGGAATTAAGTTTTGGAAGACTTTATGATTTTTCTCAAGTTTTAAGTTCTCCAAAAACTTTCAAGACTTTTATTATACTCAAATGAGATGAAATAAATAAATTGCTTAATAGTCCCAGATATATTGTAAAATCATTAAATAATTTTACAAACTGTAATGATGACCACTTCTTTAGCATTGTATACATAAGTATACTTATAATCATCAAAATGTTTCTTGTTGCAGAATGGGTTTCTATGTATCAATTAAACCTAAATGTATTCTACTTCTCAGACTTTCTGAGAAATAGCAGAAGAATCTTAATTGATTAAAAAAAAAGCTTTTGAAAATAATTCAAATTGTGAATCAAAAAGTCTCTATCAAACATTACTTTCCAACATCGTATTTATGAAAAAATGATCTCCGTTATGGTTTATATACAAGGTGACCTCTAAAATGTCATGTGGGAGACAATGAAAGAATATTCAGAGGTGAAATGATTAGATTGTGGCAACAATAACCTAATCAGTGGATCAGTCCGTTTGGAAACTATAGGCAGGTAGGGTGTTTTGAAGGAAGTAGCTTTGGGGTTTATGTATTGCCTCTGGTGAGTGGAACTCTCTGCTTCCTGGTTGCCATGTTCAGAACTAATTCTCTCCACCATGCCCATCCACCATGATCTTTTCCCTCACCACAGTCAAAGAGCTACAGAGTTGGTCTACTGTGAACTGAACCTCTGAAATCATGAGCCAAAACAAACCTTTCCTCTCAAAGTTGTTCACATGGAGTATTTGGTCATAGTAACAGAAAAACTGACTGTAACATTCTCATGAGATAATAACCGTTTATTTTATGAAGGCAATATAACACTGTTACAGCATATTGACAATATAATGGTTTCTTACTCCTTAATCACATTTTTTTGAACTTTCATTTAGCTAACTTTGAAATCTGGTATGAAAATGTTATACATAGACATCAACACCAATCTATTTGGAATTATAAGAAAATATGCCTACAATTTCAAATAATAACTCCTAAATATAGAAATGACCTACTTTTTCTGAGCCTTTAGCATAATTGTAATTCATAACGTCTTATTTATTGATCAATAAAATTACAGTTTTAAATCTGCATATTTTAGCTTTTCTGAAGCTTGATATTTTATTTTCTCCTGTGATTGTCTTATGCTTACATTGTCAAAATTTTTAAATTCATCATTCTTCAAGATTTGTCAAACAGAAAAGTTTGCTCATTAAATTAAATATGAATAAGTGACTTAAAAACAAGAAAGTGAATAGCAAATACAATCAAATGAAGAGTTGGCATACCTGATATCAGGGGAAGCTCCAGGTTCAGGAATAGCCAAAATGATGTGTGGAATATATGTCTTCAGTGATTGGTCATCAGATAACCCAAATCAGCTGCCTTTTGTCTATGAAGTCTCAACTCATGGCTATGTTTTCAGGAAAAAGAGTGTATTGTACTATTTTGGATCACTTGGTACCTTTTGTAGTCATTGGAGCTGGATATTTTAATTGGCAGTCCTCTAAGAACTAAAAGATTAAATTTATCATTTGCAAAGTTAGTAGCAATTAACTATGCCCGTCCTTTGGATTGTTCAATGCAAGTGCACATTTCTTCTTGTAAACAAAATTATCCTACTTAAGAAAATACAGCTCTGTGATATGAAACAATAATCCTTTTTAGTGAAGAGTAGCAATTTCTGGTTACTAAATCCAAAGGGGATGCTATTGGACATCTGGGCACCAGGATGTTTCAGTAATTTTATTATCTTTTTTAGTTCCTCCCCCAAAACTTTCCTATCTTCTACAAGCTCATAAGCAACTGTAAAATTCTAGCTAATTTATTTTTAATATACATATATAAATTTCACATCACAAGAGTTAAAAAAGAGAAACAATGGGTAATTAGATGAAGAGTCAGATGACAAGGCTGGATAGTAGTTCAGAGTGTAGAATACAGTTATATCTAAATGAATGAGAGATCACCATGGTTGTATAAGTGTCCTTCAAGTATTAATCTGTTTAAGACTTTGTCCCCACCCTGTAGTGCTATTAGGAGGTTGTGAAGCCTTTTTAAGAGGTGGGACTTAGTGGGAGGTCTTCAGACCACTGAGTATATGTCATTGAGAGGATATTAGAACCCCAACCTCTTCTTCTTTCTCTCTCTCTTTTTTTTTTTTTTTTCTGGCCATGAGAGTGAGTGACTTTTCTATGTTGTAGTTTTTCTGCTGTGATGAGAGGTACCCCCATGTTAGAATCCTAAAAGTAATTTGTCCTCCCTGTCTTAAACTAAAATATCTAAAATCATGACTCAAACTTTTTTCATGTTTATTTGAGGTATTTATTATAGTAATGAAAAGATTACAAATGCAGATGTTGTAACTACTATTTAAGTTTTATTAGCTACCTAGAGATTACTTTGTCTTCATTTGCACCTTAGAGAGAGAGCATATTGGGTCTGGAATGCTGACCCAAATTTTAAATAATTTATGGTTTAGAGTCTCCAGTGTTGTTAAGAAAATGCAATTGTAGCAATATTTGATTTTTTTTAGCCACTAGCAATTTAAATAAAATATCTTTAGGGAGTTCCCTAGGTTCCATCCATGGTACTTTTGATCCTCATTCTATCACAAATACCTATTTCTCTTTCATAGGATTTACCAGATTAGACAAATCGTAAAATCTCTTGTATCTTTTAACATAGTAAGATTATGAGTCCCAAATTGTCATTTCACCATCACAGTATTGTGTTGGTTATTAGTAACTGAAACCTCCCATTTTGATAGTGATGCATTAACAATAGCTAAGATGTGTATATCACTCATACCTCTACAACTTAGCTCTGGAATTGATCATTCAGGTTTTGGAAAACTATTGTTTGTTAAATAGCATGCATCACAATTAGTGGAACCATCTTTGAAATCATAACATTCAAAAGAGACGTGAAGTGTGATTTGCCTGCTTATACCCATTTGCCTTGCCAGCATAGTTCAGTCTGTGGGGGCTGCTGTAATAAAGAGTTATCCACAGAATGATTGATAAGCAAAAACTTATTTCTCACAGTTCTGGAGGGTGAGAAATCCAAGATAAAATTTTGAAATAACACATTCACATCATAGCTACATAAGACTTCTTGAAAGACACCAACACTCCTGATTTCTTAAAGGAACTCTGATCCTTTAATTAGCCACATTTGCAATTAGTCAGGAAGATAAGAGATTTAATTATGTGACTTGAAGGTACCTTTGTCAGATTTACAGGTCTTTTTTGAACAAATAAAGACAAGTCACAGAATTGAAGACATTACTGTAATACTGCCTTGGAGAAGAAGAAGAAAAAAAGAAGACATTTTGTTCTTTCTCAGCAGGGAATTCTTAATGATAAATATGAGATTCTAAGAATTGATTATTCTTATTTTGTGTGTATTATTTCAAGATTCAAAATTTCAAAATAATATTATTGTTTTCCATTTTTATGCTGGGTGATGAGGTTGTGCAAATATTCTCCCACTAAAATAGATTATTAAGGGGCAGCATCCCTAAAAGAGTTCCCATGTGATAGGGAGACAGGGAGACATCAAAATTTCATTCTTAAATAAATATTCAGCAATTCCTATGCCTAACTCTTGACCAGTATAAATGAATATATCATTAACTGTGTACCAAGTGTTGCTTGAAGAACCTTATGCTAGTTTGATACCCTGTGTAACAGATACTGAAACTTGGAGTCATGTAATTACTCCCAAAAGTAACATCTAAAGAAATATATTAACAAAGATTATGCCCAGGCAATCTGGTTTCCTGGTGCACTCTCAGTACTGATCTCGTATTAGTACAAACAAAAACCTCAGTAATTAATAAATCCTACTTCCATTATTTTTGTGAGTTCAACTGTACCTCCAAAATTTATATGTTGAATTCCTAATTCCCAGTGTCTTAGATTGTGATTTTATTTGAAGAAAGGACCATAATGGAAATAATCAATTTAAATTAAAGTTAGTGAGATTAATTAGATTAGCTGTAATCTAATATAACCAAATAAGAAGGGGAAATTTAGACAGATGCATAATAATGTAAGAAAATATGAAGAGACATAGGAGGAAGAGAGCTATCTACAAGCCAAAAAAAAAAAAAAGAAGAATAAAAGCTTTCTTCAAAGCCCTCATAAGAAGACACCCTCTCAGGGTCTTGATTTTGAGCCTTTTCTTCTGGATTGTGAGGCAATCAATTTGTTACTTGAGACATTCAGTTTGTGATAGTCTGTCACAGCATTCAAAGCTAACAAACACTGTAATACTGTAATTATCAGAGGAATTGGCAGCATTGTTTTTTGTTGAGAAGGAAGTCAAACTTGTAAATGGTGAACTTGATTTTAAGGTGAAATGTTTTATAAGCCAAATTTTTTTTTTTCCCAGTACCTGGGATTGAACTCAGGGGCAGTCAACCACTGAGTCACATCCCTGGTCCTCTATTGTATTTTCTTTAGAGACAGGGTCTCTTTGAGTTGTTTAGCACCTCACTAAGTTGCTGAGACTGGCTTTGAACTCATGATCCTCCTACCTCAGCCTCCAGAACCACTGGGATTATAGGCATGTACCACAGCAGCCAGCTGCAAACCAAATATTGAAGGAATGATGTAGTATAGTTTTTGTATTTTGAATAAAATGTGAGAGCAGAAAGATAAATTTCAAAAAGAAGTGTGAAGCACAAAAGAATCTATAATTAAAGATTTGTATAATTCTCAACACGTTCAGAGTATGTGCTCCAAAAACAGACTGATGGTCTAGCTGGCTGGGACACAAGACATTTGAATGATAGATTCAATCATCTTAGCAGAAATGCTGCCATTTTGGACTGAAGAAGACAGACGGTGGGCATTTTACAAGCAAGAATTAGGCTTAGAGTGTTATCTGGCTGAAGACATCTGCAGGAAAGGAGAGATGACCCTAAGAATGGGTGTATTTCCTTGATTTTTGAGGATGAAGAAACGTTCTCAGTTCCAAAGGGCAGAGTCACAGCCAAGAACCAAGGTGTAGGGGATGTCTTGTCTGCAGTGCCACATGGAGCATAGCTACTCTGTCTGAGACCCTGTAGTGCATGGGTGTGCTTGTATTTGTGTGTGTGTGTGTGTGTGTGTGTGTGTGTATGTGTGTGTGTCAAAGGACAGATCATGTAATAAAAGGGAACTTTCCTAAAGCCTCAAAATATAATGGAAAAAGCCCTGATAAGTTTTGTACAACTATGATCTCTGTTTTTTGATCCAGATTTCTCTTTTTGGAATAGAAATGTTTATACTGTGGCTATTCATTCTACCATTCTATTCTGTATTGGAGGTATATAACTCGTCTGGTTTCTTAGGTTTACAAAGAGAGGATTGGCCACCAGAATGAATTATACCCTGTCTCATCTATAAATTTTTAGATAATATCTATAAATTTGGAGCTGTTTTTACTGTATGATATTTAGTTATGATTTCAGACTTGAGCTTTATGCTGAAATAATAAAGACTTTTGCTGATAATGCCTTAGGTTAATGTATTTTGCAAACACAGAAAAAAGAGATGTAGATTTAGGGGGGGCATAGGTCATACTTTTATGTGACAAATTGTGTCCCCTAAAATTCATATGTTGAGGTTATAACTCCACTAGCTCCAAAAGTGAACCTAACTAGAAACAAGATCAGTGCACATGTAATGAAGATGGGTCAGACTAGAGAAGAATAGCCTCTATTTTGATAGAACTGATGTCTTTATGAAAGAATCTAATCAATACACACAGATATAATGTCATATAAAGATGGATACAAAAGTGGACATGGTACTTCTACAAGCAAAGGAACAAAAAGATTGTAGAAAAATTCCCACAAACAAGGAAATACACATAAAACAAATTCATTCTCAATATGTTCAGAAGGAAACAAACTTCCTGATACATTGATATTAGAATTCCATCCTCCTGCACTGTGAGAGAATACATTTCTGTTGTTTAAACAGTTCAGTTTGTAATTCTTTGTTATGG
>JAJEJO010001372.1:52164-132132 GCA_020662805.1 Glaucomys volans | reverse complement strand
ATGCCTGGGACAGTGAATCTGGAATCAAGAAACCAAAATTCTTGATCCAATTCTATCGTTAACTGTGTGATCTTCCTCCTCTGTACTTTAAAAAATTACTCGAAACAGTGCTTTCAATGACCTCAGATACATCCAGTCTGGCTCAGAGGGGATCACCACTTTCTAGAGCAGTAGGCTTAGACTACTCATGTGGAACTCTGATGCAGATCATTAAAAAGAAATGGAAATAAAATGAGATGAACCAGTACAGGCCTCATTGTAATTTCACTGCTTGGAGCCTCTGTGCCCAGCATCCAGGGACACGTCTTGACCTTGGTCCTCTGGGAAACACTGAAATTCTCGATGGGAAGGCCCAAAGCATGGCTTCTTCCATCTCTAGTGTTTTAATTCTTTTGATGGATTATCGTCAGTTGCTATTAGTAACTGCAGGAAGCCAAAGCCAATCCCAAGCTAACCCCGTGAGACTCTCTCCCTCCCTCTGCTACTGCAAAACGAAACTTCAAATACAAGCAATCAGGCAGATCTGCAAGTGGAGGACAATAATGGGTTCTGACGGTCACAGCATTCCAAAAATCCACAGAGCATTTGTCTCCAGTGCCAGAAACTCACTCCAGCTAGTTTACAAAATGGGAAAGGGGTTGCAGGGTTACAGGGATATTGCTTGGAGCATGTAAACCCAACGCAAACCCCAGGAGGGGCTGGAATGGCAGGCTCAGGAGTTCAGCTCCTCCCCCTGCACCCGTCTCTGGGACCACACATTTCCTGCTGGTCGCATGTTGGCCCTGTCAACCCCACGGGCTGATCACCAACATGATTGTTTCTGTTTTTATGACTCAATTCACCATTTCTACATTGGCCCAGCTTAGGTGGATCCAGGATTCCTCAGGATCCAGCTGAGGAATCTACCCAGCCAGGACCCGTATCAGGGTCACAGGGGACTTAGAAAGAGATTCCATGCCACTTATTCTTCAATCTGAGCTGCTTTTGAAGATACAGACAAGTGTGATAAATAATTACATCCAGAACACAGAGCAGCAACCTCTCAGGAAAGCTAGGATGCTTGGTCTCCTTAAAGTTGGAAAACCTTTTCATTTTTTAAAAGGAGAAGAATAAAAGGAGTGAATAAAGGAGAATCAAGGACATTTTTAATACCCCAAGCCAGGCTGTTTGCCTGCACCCAACACCATCCCACAACCCTGGAAAAAATACAAAGTATACTTTGTTCCCTAAGCACCTTAGAGGAATGAATGGCCTTTTCCTCCCAGAGGAAATCCTACCCAGGTCATTGTGGGAGCTTATGAAGTCTTTTGTAAATGCCAAAAAGCCTTGGAATTCTTGGAAGGATTTTCTGTTAGACTGAGATTCTCCTTCTGATTGGGCTCCCTACCAACAGCCTGAACTCTACCTACCCGAAATGAGCAAATTGAACTGTAGCCTTTGCACACACATGCAGTTTCTGCAATCATTTGAATTCTGCATATGCAAACACACAAATAGGTCTACTTCAGAGTGTTGTTGGAATGTTGACTACTACACATAAGTAGTGTATGTTCATTTTAGAAAAGTTACAAAGCACAGTTAGGCAAAGGAAGCTATAAATAACCCATAATCTAGGAAATTCTGTAGCCCATTTTACAAGCACGAGTACAGATACTTTTAACTGAACTTAGATTGCATTTATTGTTTTGTGACTTTTTTTTTTTTCTCACTTAGTAGTATGAGTATCGTTTAACTTATTCTTTCAAAGTGAAGAAAAGAAAAGTCTGATCCAGGAATGTTAGCCAATACTTATTGTGGTTTTCCATGTTCTTGTGCTGTATTCGTTTATTTAATTCACAAAAAGACTTGAGGTGGGAACCATTGGGATCCCTTTTCTGTAGATGAAGAAATTAAGGCACAGAGAGGTTAAGTGACTTTCCCAGAGTCAAAGAGGTAGGTAGAAGGGGTTAGCACCATGCCAATCACCCAACCACACTGGGCACTGCTGAGCTGTCGTGTCTTTGTTCTTATACTTGTTCTCTGCATTCTAGTCTTTCATTTGCTTTTGGAGTCAGGGAAGGAGAGCAGAGAGGAGAAAGCAAGAGAGAGAAGTAAGTGCAGGGTGGAGAATAGAGAAGGATGCAGGTAAGGGAACACCATAGAGAAAAAGAGAAAGAAGAAGGAAAGAGAGAAATTAATGTAATTTGGAAGTAGACTATTAGACTGACCCCCCATGAAACCATCCTTATTGTGCAACAAAGATAGTTGTCCAATGGCAACTCCATAGAATGTGATTTATCAAAGCCCATCACCACGTGAGATGCTCTGCGTTGTCAAGTAGCTGTTAAGGAAAATGTATCCATATAGACTTAACTTTGGAACTCGGGTTGAAATATTAACCATGGAATGAGTAGATATGGGGAAAAAGGCACACTTGTACATTGCTGGTGGAGCTGCAAATTGGTACAGCCACTCTGGAAAGCGGTGTGGAGATTCCTCAGAAAACTTGGAATGAACCCACTTTTTGACCCAGTTATCCCACTCCTTGGTTTATACCCAAAGGACTTAAAATCAGCATACTACAGTAACACAGCCACATCAATGTTCATAGCAGCCTAATTCACAATAGCTAGACTGTGGAACCAACCTAGATGCCCTTCGACAGATGAATGAATAAAGAGGCTGTGGTATATATACACAATGGAATACTACTCATCCATAAAGAAGAAGAATATCATGGCATTTGCAGATAAATGAGTGGAATTGGAGAATATCTTGCTAAGTGAAATAAGCCAATCCCCAAAAAACAAAGGTCGAATGTTTTCCTTGATAAGTGGATGATGATATAGAATTGGGTTGGGGGGGTAGGGGTAAAAGAAGAATGGAGAAACTTTAGATTATGAAGAGGGAAAGAGAGGGGGTGTGGGTGGGGTATGAAAAATGGTGGAATGAGACCGACATATTACACTGTGTGCATGTATGATTACATGAATGTTATGAATGTACATCAATCATGCACAACCATAGAAATGAAAAGTTGTACCCGGTTTGTGTACAATGAATCAAAATGAAGTCTGTAAAAATTTTTAAAAATAAATAAAAAAAAAAATCCTGACCGTTTAACGCCCTCACAGGGCCACACCACTGCTGCTCTCTGTGTCCTTCAGGAAATCAAGTGGTGCACCGTGTTTACAGAGGAGGTGAGTGGCCGGCACCTGCCACAGCCTCTCCCTTTCCATCTAGTCCAAGCAGGGACTCTTCAAGAGTCGCAATCTCACCCTCACCTGGGGATCTGTAGGAAATGCAAATTCTCAGACACACCCCAGTCAGAGTGGCGTGGGCCCCAGCATCTGTGTTTAACCAATGCTCCTGGTGATCTCATGTGCACCCAAGTTTGAGAACCACAGTCTAAGTTAGGAGAATACTGGGCAAGTGTAAGAACTGGAGCCTGTGACACTCTTCCTTCTACCGCCTTTTATGCACCCTATCTGTGTTGGGGCTGAGAAGTGCTCTACAAGCAGCCAGCTGGTCTATGGAGATGAGGGTGGGTTTCCCCAAGTAGGGGTGTTTCTAACGATGGAATGCAACCAAGAGCTCTGCTGAGTGTATCTGGAAAAGCATGAGCTCGCCAGAGTTGAGACTCTGAGTAGGACTATCGTAGGCAAATACTTATTTAGTTACTGAGCTCCTACTGTGTGCTCAGCATTATAGGTGATGCTGGAGGGTGCACTGAAACACTGATATATCCCTTCCATGGTTTGCACAGCAACACAAAACAGCACATCATTTAACTTTTTTGTAACCTGTTCAACTTATGATTATAAGTGTTAGAGAGTTTCTTTCCCCAAATTAGCTATAGACCTTATAACACACACACACACACACACACACACACACACACACACACACATACATTTGATGACTATTCTGATTGAGGAAGGTATTGTTTTCAGATAGGCATTTATAATTTCTTGCCCCTGGAGTTGATCTTACGTTTCTCTTAATCAATCATCTTACATCTCTCTGAATTGATTGACAATCCAGTAAATGGATAACATATCCACAGTGTTGCATGAGCTGTTTGCATCCTTAGAACAATATCCATGCTTTTATGTCAACCGAGCAATCTTAGATTTCTTACTGTTACTACATTCTATTGCACTGTATTTCTTACTATATGACCTACTACATTACCACTTTGTTTCCTGGCCCTTTGTAAGTAATACTGTTGGGATCTAAATCAAACTCTTGGCTAAAGGAGACAATATAGTAGTCAACACACAGTAGGTGGCTAGAAAATAGTGTTAGGTTTAAATATATGTTAAGCCATCTAAATACATATGTAATATAATATTGTACATAAATGATAAAATAGTTATTATATTGCAATTTCTTTATGCTCATGTTGTTTATATGAAATTTTCATTACTGAATATATAAAGTAGAAGAAATATGTTCCTGACTCTACAGTTCTCTTAATCTTTTTGGCTTGCATCTATAAAGGTACTCTAGGTTTCAGGAATTTAACAAGCTTCTTCATTTCTCTTGGAATGTTTATGAGGTCATATGTGTATGATTTTTATTTAATCACTAGTCTGCTATAGAGGTAAAGTTAAAATGAATTCTAGAAATCCATGCATGATACATTAGGCGTATGATTTTAAGTTACATAGCAATAGCACAATGGAGAGAAAATGAGCTGGGTAGACATTGTCTCCACCACAGGGCCTCCTTGACATTAAAATGTTCAAAATTTATTGTCTAAATAAGCATGGAACAAAGGTGAGTCAAAAAAGTTACTTACCTTAGGATAAAATTTAAGGGAATACCAAAATCTCAGTAATGAAGATGAATAATCTCTTAATTCAATATTTTTCAAATCAAAATTAATGCAAAGAAGTCATTATAAATAAAATACCAATAAATAAAAAAACACCAAAATTTCAAATAAAGACAACATCTAATCCTGTATTATACAATTTGGCCCTCTTGTCTCAGCTGAATCCCTCCCCTGAGAAAAATAATGCACACTGTAAGAAAAGCATGAAACACTCTGGAAAAAAATAACATATTCCTAAAAAACCCAAGTACGACTTCTGGAAATATGGTTAATGAAACTGAAATATCAATGGACAAGTTAGATTAGACACAGCTGAAGAAAGAATTTGAGAACTAGAAGATAGACCTAAGAAATTGTCCAGAATTCCACACAGAGGTGTTTAAATGTGAGGAACTTTGAGATAGAGGATAGAAAATTTTTAAAAAGTCAGTGAACACAAAACCATAGGTTCTGAAGGAGAGAACACATAAATAAAATAAAATAAAATAAAATAAAATAAAATAAAATAAAATAAATAAAATAAAATAAAATAAAATAAATAAAATAAAGACAACATTTGAGGAGGAAACAGATAATAGCTTTCCAGAAATGGAGCAAGACAAGATTCCTTAAGATTGAAGAGCCATTTCAAATTCCTAGGAGATAACAAAAATAAATTTACTCATAAAACAAAAAATAATGAATTTTTTCACAATTTTTCAAAATATTAATGAAATCATAACATACCAACACCAAAGTTAAAATCCTACAAAGAGAATTATATTAATAATAAATACATCAATTATTAGCTAATGACATATACAATACTTTTACTATTTAATGAATATTTATTAGGAATCAAACTCTAAGTTCTTTACCTTTACTAACCGTTTGATCTTCATAACAACTATGCTTACTATTATTCCATTTTACAGATGTGGAAATTAAGGCACAGATAGTGGACAACTTACCTAAGATCTCACAGGTAGTTAAGTAGTAAGCAGGATTCAATTCCACGAAGTTTCAATTGAGAGCTCAGGCAGTTATCACTATATTGCTTCTCAAAGACAAGCTAATTAAAAGAAATAACTAGACAGATAGTGAAACACAATGGAATTACATTCTTAAAGCACTAAGACAAAATTTCAAGCTAAATTTCTACACCCAACAAAAATATAGAAGCAATAAGGACAAACAAGGACCAGAAGTTTGCCACTCACCGAACATCTGTATCCTGGAAAAAGGAAATGAAACCCAATAGAACAAGTAGGAGCTGGGCACAGTGGTGCATGCCTGTAATCCCAGCTGCTTGGGAGGCTGAGGCAGGAGGATTGCAAGTTCAAAGCCTACCTCAGCAAAAGTGAGGCACTAAGCAACTCAGTGAGACCCTGTCTCTAAATAAAATACAAAATAGGGCTGGGGATGTGGCTCAGTGGTTAAGCACCCCTACTTTCAATCCCTGGTACCAAAAAAAAAAAAAAAAAAAGTAGGATGCAAGAAATGATAGTAAGCAAAGAAATCTCTAAATATATTGGCAAATCTAAAAAAGTATTGGTAACAAAAGTTAATCGGTGAGAGGTCATTCTAAAGGGAGTAGATAAAAATGTTAGAGAACAAAATTATGAAGGATGAATAAAAGAAGTTAAAACACTTGATATCCTGTGATTCTTCAGAAAAATTAGCTAATATGATGAACTCTAGACTGTTATGTCATTACATATTAAAATTCTCTTAGAATACATAACTTCCTAAAAGAGTAGAGTGAGGGAATAAACAGATTAAATAAAATTTACTTACTCTAAAGGAAGGCAGGAATAAAGAAAAAGCACATTAAATAGAGTAATAATAATAATGATATGCATGCCACACATTTGTCAAAATACAGCTTAATCAGAATAAGGATACATGAATTATATTTTTAAAATATTAATCAAAATGAAGATGCTCTAACTATATGAATTTATATGAAACATACTTTAAATAAGACATTATTGAGAAAAGAAAGATTATCACATAATATATCAGAAAATATAACAAATTTGAACCAACACGCATTCGTCATATAACCCCAAAATATTAGACTGAACCATATGCAATGATCAATGTATAACCACTTTTCAACCCACAAAAACAACAATTCATGTAAAGTAAAAGTCAACAGAATCATGGAAAAATGAATTTTTCAAGTGTGACCTTAACATTCAATTGTCACAAACTGATTAAGTGATCAAAAAATAAATAATAATGTTGGAACGTTAAAAAATACAAGAACTTGATATGATTCATGTATTTAGGAATTGATGCCAACTCTTGGATGATCTGCATGCTTTTCAAATTCCCAGGGAATATTGTCAAAAACTGAAATACATAGCCCCAAAGGACATGTCAATAAATAGCAAAGAACTGATAAAACCCAGAACATACAGATGACATGCCCTAACCACAATACAAGATTCCTAAACCAGAGAGGGAGAGAAAGAAGACAAAAATACTCTTGCATGTTTGGAAATTTAAAAATGGTTTTAAATTATCCGCAGTGCAAAAATAAATCATGGCTGAAGTTTTAGATGACATGAGGCTGATTTATCATGCTCCCTGTTCCCCATTTAATTTGGTCAGTGCTCTTTAACACCTGTTGATCCTGCTAAGGTAACCCAGTGGGCCAAGAGATGCCAGGAAAACTGTCAACCCTTAATTAAATTGTTTACTTATCTCTCTCCTTTGTCCACAGCTGTGTGTCTAGACTTTATCCATTCCATTCCTCAGAGTTCAGGTAGGAAGTTTCCCCTTGACTGCTGAGATGCTCTGGGAGCATCCTCACGGGGTTGAGTGCCCCATATCATCAGGAGCTCATCTGAAAGAAGCTGCCCACGGTGGAATACTGAGAGAACCCTCACTGGGAAATGTCATTTCAAAATGCCAACGACTTCAATCGACCCACAGATGGGTTCCCCTGTCCCTAACCCCAGTTCTAGATTAACTCCAGCTGATACTGTTTTGGGAACAGGTTATCTCCCCTACCCACGGGTGTGGGCAGATCTGATTGTCTCCTCAGGGTTCCAGGTTAAAGGAAGCACGAGAGCACACAGTCATTTACAAGGTGAGATGCCCCAAATCAGAGCAGGGAACACATCCTGTGTCACTGACCATTCTCCAGTCATCCAAGTAAAGCGCTTCCTTAAAATGTCACGTGCGTTAAAACACAAAGGAGAAGAAGGAGCAGAAGCAAGAAGAGCTCAGGTTTCTTCTCTAGGACTCCACTCAACAAAAGCCTGGGGAGTCCATCGGCCACGTTCTCCCAGTGACCTCATAATGTCAACATCCCAAAGGAACCCAGAGCCTCGGGATCAGGCTCTAGAATGCCGGAGAAAGGATGGAGAGGAATCCCCATGAGGCCTGGGGTTTTGTATGAAGGCTGGAAGCAGGTGAAGTTCCATCAACACTGGAGTCTGGACACCCTCCTAAGAATGTCCCATTTCACTACTTGGAAGAACATCCACGTGAGCAAAAGCTTGAAGTCATGTGACACCACCAGGTAATCAGCTCTTCCCTCCACCCCACTCCACCTTCTCTCTCGCTCTCTTTCTCTCTCCCTTTACGTCACCAGGGAAAAACTCCAGAATTTGGTTAGACCAGCCTTCCTGAGGTAGACAGTTTGGCCGACTGTCAGCCAGGATTGTCACAACACGAGTCAGTAAAACATTTTTTTAAATGCATGCCTAGGGTAGTGTGGATACAGATATTTTATTTCCATGTTAATTTCCTTTAATGTAATCATATTAAAAATGACTTAATAAATAAAAACAATGATCATGTTAGGTAAAATTCATCCACTCCCCTTACTATGACTGGCTCAAAGGGAATGATCCAGGGTCAGGGCCAGTCTCCTGAGAGACTGGGACAAGGGATCAGAATTGACACAGCACACTTGGGGGGTTAAAAGCAATGAAGTTCATTAATTTCTAATACTACCTGCTTCCTCTGGTGCTTCCAGTCCTCCTGATAGCAGATGACAATTAAAATTGCCAATTAGAGATGACTTGTCCGGCTCCTATTTTGAAGCAGTTCACTCTGAGATTAGCTCAGCTTCACTGGGTAGATACCCAGAATTCAAAGACTGCTTCCTCCCGCTCTCAAGGGGCCGCCTTCCCACTCCTCCTTCCCAAGACGGTATCTGGATGCAGAGGGAAGTCCATACACCCTTTGGCAAAAGTCCTTGCTGTCCTCAGCTACAGTTGGTCTTGTCCCTAAATGTCCTTGGCTGCTGTGGCTGAGTTGGTGTGCCCTGTGGGCGTCCTGCAGGCTTCTGCTGCTGAAGTCCAAGGCCCCCGTGGTCCCTCAAATCACCAGGCCTCTGTGCTTTGTGGCCTCTTGCTTCCTTGACTGACCACAAGCCTATGTCAGGATAGCATTTTGGTGACCTCTTCCAAGAAGGACAGGCCTTGAAGAACCCTCTACCTGACCGTTCCACCATTTTCCTGCCAGGGGGACACAGTGGGGAGGCAGAGGACAGGCCAAGACCTGTGGACTCTCCCTCAACCATCTGTGGCTTCCAAGAGGGTTTCTAAAGCTTTATCACTCCTGGCCCCATTTCTGGTGGAGATGGAGAGGAGGAAGTCACCCCTCATGACCCAGCGGTGGTCCACATCCTGCCTATGCCCACAGCCTGGTCCTGCTCCTCCTATTCCAATGCTTTCTATGTCCTCTCCCTACCTGGGGAAGTTTCCCTGAATCTCTCCTTCTGCTTGCTCTGCACAGTGGCTCTGACCTTATATGACCTAGCTGGGCCTTTATATAGTAAAGGAAACTTCGAGGAACTTAGAAAACCCTTTCCTCCCTCATGAAGGTCGATTTCTAGGACTATTGCCTTGCTATGGATTCAGAATACCATCTTGAGATTAGAACCTTAACATTGGCTCATTTCCTTTGCTTTTCCATCCTGGTTTTCTACACAATGGAAATGAGGCCACCCCTCAGGGAAGGAGCCAGGCAAGGGATTAAATACTGTCATCATTATCCACAACCCTTTTTTATTGGTTCTTTTTAGTTACACATGACAGTAGAATCCATTTTGATAAAGTTATGCATGCATAGATTGCATCTTATTCTAATTAGGGCCCCATTCTTGTGCATGTGCACGATGGGATTCATTTAGGTATTTTCATATATGCACATTGGAAAGTTATGTCAGGTTCATTCCACTATCTTTCCTATTCCTATCTCCCCTCCCTCACCTTCATTCCCCATTGTCTAATCCAATGAACTTCTCTTCTCCCCCTACCCACACCTTTATTGTGGATTAGCTTCCATGTATCAACAAAAACATTCACCTTTTGATTTTGGGGGATTGGCCATTTATTCAGTCAGCGTGATTAATACCTGTTGATGCTGCTAAGGTAACACAGTGGGCTTCAGGAGCAACAGCCAAGAGATTCCAGAGTGATACTCACTCATTTGTCCACAGCCTGTGTGTCTAGATTTTATTCAATCTTTCCTCCATTCCATTCCCCAGAGTTCTTTCACTTAGCATGATAGTCTCCAGTTCCATCCATTTACTGGCAAATGTCATGAAGTCATTCTTCCTTATGGCTAATATTCCATCGTTTCTATAGACCACCATTTCTTTATCTATTCATCTAGATTGGCTCCATAGCTTGGCTATTGTGAATTAAGCTGCTATAAACATTGATGTAGCCATGTCACCATAGCATGCTGATTTTACATCCTTTGGATATATGCCAAGGAGTGGGATTACTGGGTCAATGGTGGGTCCATTCCTAGTTTTCTGAGGAATCTCCATATTGCATTCCAGAGTGGTCACACCAACTTGCAGTCCCAACAACACTGTATGAACGTACCCTTTTCCCCACATCCTTGCCAGCTTTTATTGTATTCTGATTGGAGTGAGATGAAATCTCAGTGTAGTTTTGATTTGTGTTTCTCTAATTGCTAGAGATGTTGAGAATTTTTTTCGTATTGACCATTTGTGGTTCTTCTTTTGGGAAGGATCTGCTCAGTTCCTTTGCCCATTTACTGATTGGATTATTTGGGGGGTATTTTTTTGGTGTTGAGTGTCTTGAGCTCTTTGTATGTCCTAGAAATTAATGCCCTCTCTGAGGTACAGGTGGCTTTTTCTCCCATGCTGTAGGCTTTCCCTTCATACTCTCGATTGTTTCCTTTGCTGTGAAGAAGCTTTTTAGCTTAACACTGTCTCTGTTGTTTCTTGATTTTATTTCTTGCTCTTTGGGAGTCTTGTTAAGGAAGTCAGTTTCTGAGCCCATATGTTGAATTGTTGGGCCTGCATTTTTCTCTAGTATGCTCAGGGTTCCTGGTCTAATTCTTAGGTCTTTGATCAACTTTAAGTTGATTTTTGTGCAGGGTGAGAGATTGGGGTTAACTTTCATTCTATTACACATGGATTTCCAGTTTTCCCAGCACCATTTGATGAAGAGACAATCTTTTATTCAGTGTATGTTTTTGGTTCTTTGTCTAGAATGAGGTAACTGTATTTACGTGGGTTTATCGCTGTGTCTTCTATGCTGTTCCATTGGTCTTCTTGCCTGTTTTGGTGCCAATACCATGCTACTTTTGTTACTATAGCTCTGTAGGATGATTTAAAGTCTGGTATTGTGATGCAGCCCATTTCTGTTTTTTTGTTTTGTTTTGTTTTTTAAACCTAAGGATTGCTTTGGCTATTCTGAGCCTCTTATTTTTTCAAATGAATTTCTTGACAGCTTTTCTATTTCTATGAAGAATGACATTGAAATTTTGATGGAGATTGTATTGAACTTGTATAATGCTTTCGTTGTGTGGCCATTTGACACTATTAATTCTACCTACCCAAGAACATGGGCAGCCTTTCCATCTTCTAAGGTCTTCCTCAATTTTTTTCTTGAGTGCTCCATAGTTTTCATTGTAGACATCCTTCACTTCTTGTTAGGTTGATTCCTAATTTTTTTTGAGGCTATTGTGAATGGGATGGTTGTCCTAATTTCTCTTTCAGTTGATTCATCATTAGATTATAGGAATGCAATTGCTCTATGGTTCCACACCCCTTTTCTGAAAGAAATTTTTGTTGGTGTATTATGATTATGTACAACAGTGGGATTCATCATGACATGTTCACACACTCACAAAATTTGATCAATTCCATTCATCCTCCCTTCTTTTGGACTCCGAATGAAGCAGTCCATTAGCCTAACCCAAATGGATGCCAGAGGCCAGTGAGGCCAAGGACATAATCCAAACATATCAGCACCAAGGGGGTACAAGAGGGAGCCAGGATGTGAAAAGGAGGTGAAGAGCAGATCAAGAACACAGAAGTATTAGAAAGAAAAACTTGCCGAGAGTCGTGCACATTCCTATAATCCGAGTGGCTCGGGAGGCTGAGGCAGGAGGATCGCGAGTTCAAAGCCAGCTTCAGCAATGGCGAGGCTCTAAGCAACTCAGTGAGACCCTGTCTCTAAATAAAATACAAATAGGGCTGGGGATGTGGCTCAGTGGTTGAGTGCCCCTGAGTTCAATCCCTGGTACCCCCCTAAAATTGAAATAATTATGGTATTTTTCAAAAATATTATATCCCTGTAACATTTGTCTGTCTGAGCCACAGTTTAATTTCTGTCAGTGTCTCTCTAAGTATGTACTGTCCTTGTCCCTGGGGAACCCTGAGGGTACCAAAATATGCAGGACTTAAGTCTCTTGTATAAAATGCTGTCATATTTTCATATAAGCTACACACATCTTCCTGTGTATTTTAAAACATCTTTAGAGAGCTGGGGATATGGCTCAGTTGGTAGAGTGTTTGCCTCACAAGCACAAAGCCCTGGGTTCAATCCCCAGCACTGCAAAAAAAAAAAAAATCTCTAGATTATTTATAATACTTAGTTCAATACAAATGCTATGTAAATAGCATTATACTATATTGCTTAGGGAAAAATATACTATATTGTTATACTATATTGTTTAGGGAAAAATTTATTTTTAAAGTCTGTAGATGTTCAGGACAAATGTCATTTTTTCCCCCAAATATTTCCATCTGCAGTTGGTGGCATCTGCAGGTGGAGAAGCTTGGATACCAAAGGTCGTCTGTAATATCAACAATGAATCAAATGGTCATCCAACATTTTCTCGGTAAATAGCGCCTTCGTATTTCTTGTTGCTCCTCATGTTAAACTTGGGAGACATTATTAACTCCTCCCACTCTCTCACACCCCCATGGAGAACCACTAGCAAATCCTGTCGAAACCAACTTCAGACTCTGTAAAACACCCAGCGCTTCTCTCCACTGGCTGATACCACGTGGTCCAAGTCATCTCTTCCTGCCCCAGAAGAATATGTCGTTCTACAGACTGTTCACACCCAGCTGCCAACGTTGCAATGAATTCCAATTTGATGACCACTCATTTGCAAAGCCACCAGATGATGGTGACAGCCGCTAGCACTGAGCTTGGTTCTGTTTGCCAAGCACTGTGGAAAACCTTTTTTGTTGATGTTATTTAAACCTCAAAAGGACCTTCTGTGGGGATAAGCGTTATTGCTATCTCCACTTTATAAACAGGATATCTAAGGCTCAAAAATGTTAGTTTTTCCAAAGACATAGGAGCTGGTCAATATAAGATCTGAGACCAGATTGTCTTAGAATCACAGAAGCCAGGGAAGGCAGCAGAGACCTGGAAAGGACGTGTCCTTGGAAGCCACCGCTGAGGGTCATCATCTGCAATGGTGGGAGTCCTGTTTTGACTGACTGAACTGATTTTGCAAGAGAAGCTTGCAATCTACATTGCACAGGAAAGATCTCCATTTGAAACTTGGTTTGATTGAAATTTTTAATTCGATTGGAAAAATGAATGAGTGAAAGTAAACACACCAGGAGTTTCCCTTTTGCTCCTTCACTAGATTCTAACAGTTCTGAAACCCCTGGTATCCTTCCAACACCCTCCACTCAAGATGCCTTTCTAGGGCTGCCAGCCCAGAATGGGTGCTCCCTGTCAAAACGACAACCCTCTGTTTGCAAGGTCGATGATAATGATCCGATAGACTATTTGTGATTACCAGCATGAATCAAGTACCATGCTAAGTGCGAGATCTTCCACTCTTCACCACAAGCCTGCAATTTACATCTGTATAATCATCCACATTTCACAGATGAAAACCCTGGGGTCAAAGACGTGAAGTCACAAGCCTCCAGTTACCAAACAGAAAGCAGCAGAGCTAAGCAGGCCTCTCTGACTCCAAAAAGTAAGCTTTTTCTACCAATGGTCGAGGACCTTTGTCCAGCAGGACTCTTGACATTCAAGACGCACAAACCAAAACCCACTGGGAAAATCTGTTCTCCCATGTCAGGTGCCAGCGGTGATGTCCAAAGGATGCATTTCTCTTTGCAGACTGCTAACCAACCATCGACCATTATGCTTCCTAAGAGCCCCACGGACACCTTCAGAACAGCGAACAGAAGAGGAGATGCGCAAAACCAAGAGCAGGACGGGGCGTGTGGGAAGCGGGCAGGCCCGTGGGAAAACTCACAGGATCTGCAGAAAGGAACAGGTGGCAGAGGTCAGCTGTAGAGCTGAGAGGGGCCCCAGATCTTTTTATTTACAGAGTCAATGTCAGTTAAAGAGCAGTTTTTTAAAAAATGAACTGCGCTCCTTGGAATGCAAAGGACTATCTTAAATAAGCAGATCTTACCACCTTCTAAGCCCAAGTCCTTCCCTCTCTCTCTGCATCCTCAGTCTTCCCCTCTTTCCAGATGTTTCAGCCACCCCTTCAGCTCCAGCAGCCCCCCTGCTTCCGCAGGTCAACTGGCATGTTATTTGCAACAGGGTGACCAAGCCTGGCCGGAGAGGCAGGGGCCCAGGAGAAGGATCTGTGATTACATATTTCCATGTGCGAGGTCATCCACGAGAGTCATTGCCAGCCCTGGAATCATCTCCAAGTTCCCAAACCCTGGCTGCTTCCAGCTCCACCGCCTGGGCCTCCAAGTGTCTCTGTTGTGACTTTGAGAGGTCCGTCCCCATACATTAGCAGGGTTGGGTTCAAGTGATGTTTTGCCAAAAGACTTCTTCGTTTCCACAGAGTGCTTAGTGACGGTCTCCCCAGTTAATGTTTCCAAGATGGGTTTCCTCTCACCACCCTCCCACGAAACAGCCATTCCTTCCCAGACCCCCACCCATCCATCATGCACACCCTAGTTCACGCCAAACACCAGCAGCTCCCTCCCCCTGGCCCCTCAAGCCAACAGGGCTGCAACCCTGGTTTGCCAGTTTCATCCTCTCCCCCTCCCTCCCTCCCTCTCCCCCTCCCCCTCCTTCTCCCTCCATTCCTCCATTCCTCTCTCTACCCTCCCTCCTTCCCTCTCTCCCTCCCTCCCTCCATTCCTTCATTCCTCCCTCTACCCTCCCTCCCTCCCTCCCTCCTTCCCTTCCTCGCTCCCTTCTTTCCAGTGATGCTGTCCCAGCACCAGCCACTGCCCCCAATCTATACCCAGACAACCAGCTCCTACCCAGCCTCCCTGCCTCCCTCTGCCCCTCTCCAGTCTGTCCTCCACAGATTAGCCAGCCTAATTTTCGTAAAATGCAAATCCAAACATGACACCTCCCCCTGGGCTTCTAGTGCTTTTAGAACAAAATCGAAAATCACCACCACTTGCCATCCTACCTCCTGGCCTGGCTCAGGCTTCTGTGCAGCCTCACCTCATGCCATGGCCCCCACTCTCTGTCCTCTCTGACCACTCGGGCTTTCTCTCTTCCTCAAATATTCCAAGCCCTGGACGGTCTCAAAACCTTGGTCATTGCTGCTTCCTCTGCCAGGAATGCCCAATCCCCAGCTGCCATGGTTAACTCTTTTTTTTTTCTTTTTTTTTGGTACTGGGGATTGGACTCAGGGGCACTCCACCACTGAGCCACATCCCCAGCCCTATTTTGTATTTGATTTAGAGACAGGGTCTCACTGAGTTGCTTACGACCTCACTGAGTTGCTGAGGCTGGCTTTGAACTCACGATCCTCCTGATTCAGCCTCCCAAGTGCTGGGATTACAGGCATGCGCCACCACGCCCAGCAGTTAATTCTTTTTCTCCAGGTCTCAGCTACAAATCTTTTCCCCCTAAGAACCTTTTCTGACCACCCAGCCTTAAAGGTTGTCCTTGAGGGCTCTCCCCCGCCCCTATGTCCCTTCTTTCTTTCCTTTCTGGCCCCTTTCACAAACTACACTTACCTGACTTTTAATTTACTGTCTTTTTCCTACTGTACTCATAACATCTAGCAGAGATGCTGGGACATAACGACTAAATAAATAAATGAATAATATTGAGGGACTGAAGCCCACAGTCCCCAAGTTAGAACTCCACTAAAGCACACACCAGAGTCAACACAAAGGAAAAGATGTGGCTGCCTGTGTGTGAAAGCAAGCAGCCAGACAAATTTATGAAAAATAGGCTTTCTCTTAAGATGACGGAAGATCTTTTCTAACTGATTACATGGAGCTGGGAAGAGAGATGCAAAGATAATAAACACATTTAATTTAAAACAGATGAAAATCTGGTCAGTTCCCCGCTGGTTACTTGACTCAGGGCCTTTTAAAATTTGTCTGTTTTTCTACAGAATTTTATGAGTATAATTTTTTAGGCGTCAGAATGTGTTCTGGTGAAGGGCATCCTGCTCCCTGGTAGCCACTGGGTGTCCCATCCATCTTGACGAGGCCTGGCTTAATTGAGTCCTGTGGGCTCATTTGCATATCTGCCAGATCCAGGAGACCGTGATGCTTAGCCACAAGTTCATAAAGGAGAATCCCAAAGTGAGCAAGGCACTTTGAGATCCTTGAAGAGGCTCTAGAGAAATGCATAATAACACACGTATTGAATGTAGATTTCCTTAAAGTGCCAAAATGTGCCTTAGGGTTGTCAAATTCACCACTTGCTGGAAAACTTGGAGGAAACTAATGAATGGACAGAGCAGATGTTTTTTTAAGCTTAAGAATTTTGTTTTCCTAAAAATCTGCCCAGCTGCACATCAATGTGCAGCTAATAAATCGCTTAAGCTGGGTCTTTCAAGAGGAGAGAAGTGAACAGAGGTTTCACAAACCATGACTTCAGGCACCAAGCTCAATCGCATAAAAGAGAAAAGATACATTTTTTTTTAATTTGGATGGCATGAAAAAAAATTCAGAGTTCTGTCCAATATCCATAAAGATAGTTCAATGATTAATGTTCACATAAGGGTCCAGGAGGGACTTTGTTATTTGTAAATCTCTAACCATTATCTTCTAATGATCACCATTAGGATGCTGGTTTTCAGATTAAATTTCTTTCGTTTTCAGGAGGAAAAAAATGAAACCCACCAGAGATGTGGCAGCTGAGCGCTTCTGCAGATGCCAGAGCCACAGGGCCAAAGCCAAGCCACGTCCCGCTCTCCGAGCCTTAACTGATCCCAGGACACTGTTAACCAATCCCAAGCACCGCCTTCACAGAAGGCCTGGACCTTCCGGTCCTCACTGTGAATTTGGGGCTGATTAACAGGCACCTCCCAGACTGTCCTCCCCCATAGTTAATATTTTGGGTGTTTAAGTCAGCTTTTCATTGCGGTGACCAAAAGATCTGAAAAGAACAATTAAAGTAGGAAATGTTTATATGGGACTCACAGTTGCTGAGGTCTGAG
Organism: Glaucomys volans; assembly: GCA_020662805.1. Taxonomy (NCBI): domain Eukaryota; kingdom Metazoa; phylum Chordata; class Mammalia; order Rodentia; family Sciuridae; genus Glaucomys; species Glaucomys volans. The sequence goes on along the minus strand of JAJEJO010001372.1, from coordinate 114,686 downwards.
TCCACAGATGACCCAGTCCATTGCTCTGGGTCCAAGGTCAGGCAGAACATAATGGCAGAAGGAGGTGGCCAAGGGCGTAGAGGAGGAAAGCAGCTCAGGACATGGCAATCAGGAAATGGAGGGACTCTGTTCACCAGAGACAAAATATATGCCCCCAAAGCAGGCACCCAGTGACCTACCTGCTCCACCCATGCCCTACCTGCCTAGGCAACCACCCAGTGAATCCCTATCATGGATCCATGCATTGATTAGGTTAGGGTTCTCATAACCCAGTCTTTTCACCTCTGAACTTTCTTGCATTGCTTCACACAAGAACTTCTGGGAGATGCCTCATATCTAAACCATAGCATTGGGATTTTTTAGAAGGCATCCCAGACTTTCCCTTCCCCATAGTTAATATTTTGAATGTGCAATTTTTGTTCCTCTCTGTCTTCACCCAGTATTTGGCTATCCAGCCATCAGATACAGTCAGGGCATCTTGCCAGACCCAGGGCTACATTCTGGAGAGACACTGTCAAACAGGTGGCCAGAATGCATGACCTCAAGGAACACATACTGTGATAGCAGAAGGGGGCACAGGAACGGACCCCTGAAGCACAACTGGTCATTACTAAAGTGAATATGCTTGCACAGCTCTGGGGTCCAGAGGCAGGACATGTCCACCTCCACAGGTGGCAGTGGGGAGGTATTGTGGACAGAGCTATGAAAAGTGACCAGCGGGCATTCCCAGGAGGATGGGGAAGTGCTGTGTTCCCACCAGAGGGAGGGACCCAAGCCAAGTCACAGAAGCCTGAGAGCCTGAGGCATCTTCTTCCAGGCACAGGATGTGCCAGCACCAGGGGATGGAGTGAAGGAGAGGGGGCAGTGAGCAGGTTCCCATCCGGAAAACTGCGTGGTTCTTGCCAGGGGAGAAGGCCTGGGTGTTTGAGTCCCTGAGGAACTATGTCAAAGCTCAAAAATAAATAAACAAATAAACAAATAATTGACATGATGTGGGTGGAAGGCAGAGTCTAACCTACAGAGGTTGCTCTACCCAGAGAACGAAAAGCATGATGTTCCCACAGGAGACCTTAGTGTGGGTCACCTGTCTGACTGCTCTGGAGAACATGCCAACACCCTTTTCCTTAGCATGTTCTGCAAGATTCTGATGCATCACCTGCTCTTCTTTCCAGGTGAAATCATTCTTCACTGGGGGCTCCCGTCCAACCCTTGCCCTCACGACCACATCATCTGGAGGCTGTTCAATCCTTCAGCCCATCAGAACTGACAGTGGATTCGTTCTCTGTTTAGAGCTCCCCGTGAGAGGAGGAGGGAGAACAAGAAGCAAGAAGACCTACCTGAAGACCAGCACTCACCTCAAGGTCAGACGCTGCAGAAGGAGGAAGGAGCCCAGGGCACTGAGAACAGAGCAAAGGAGACAGGAGACAAGGCTGCTGAGGAAGGTCCTTCTCTCAGCGAAACAGAACCTCAGAAAGATGCAAAAGGTAAGGCCAACCCGGGGCCACCCTGTTAGTGGGCTTTTTGTCGCTACAACCAAAATGCCTGTCAAGGACAACTGAGAGGAGGGAAGATTTCTTTTGGCTCATGGTTTTAGAGTTTTCAGTCCACAGTTGGCTGACTCCATTGCAGAAGCAGCATGGCGGAAAGAGCATGGTGGGAGCAGCCAAGAGAGAGGAAGGGGCCAGGGACAGATATAGTCCCCAAGGCCACACCCCCAGGGACCTCCTTCCTCCAGCCATGCCCCACTTGCCTACAGTTACCACCCAGCAGTCCATTCACATTATTACTCCATCAAATGGATTAATCCACTGATGAAGTCACAGCCAATCTTTTCACTTCTGAATGTGGCTGCATTTCCTAACACCTGAGTTTTTTAGGGAATATTCCAGATCCAAACCAAAACAGCCACAAATCCAGGCCCAGTGCACTTATAGGCATCCTTTGGGCTTATGAAATGGAACCCTGAAGCTGGATCCTCCCGGGGCAAGGGCAGAACTGATAAGACTGGTACACATGTGTTGTTCAACTGTTGTGAAAACAAATCTCGCAGAGCTGCAAGTAGCCCTGACTGAACGTCTGGCTCAGAAACTAATTTTCATACTGAGGTGGTATCTAGCATTGGGCCAAAGAGGACTGCGTCCAATTTATCGTCACTGCTTCTGCAGAGTTGGGCTGTTCCATCCTGGGCCTAGTCTCCAAGCCCAGTGGTACATACTTGAACCCCAGGAACATTCCAATAAGACAGGGAGCAGTCACTAGCCAACAAGGTGTCTTCCCAAGTTTGAGGATTCAATCACCCAGTGCTGGCAATGGATGTCTTCAGAGGGCAGGGCACATCCTGCAGCTGACACGCGGAAGGCAGCTCAGTTGACGGATGCATGTCACCACCTCTCCTCCTTCCTTCTCCTGTAGACTTTCTCCTGTTTCTTGGCCCTTCCCCTCTGCCTTACTTATCTTGCATGTGGCTCTAAAGCCCTGATTTGCCACCCTGGGCTAAACACACTGAGGAGCCTTTGTGGTCAGTGCTGAGAGCTGCAGAAAACACAGGGCAAGTCACCTTTGCATCACCATTTCTTTCTCCAGCTAAAGAAATCGAACTTTGCGCAAATGCATGCGTCTTCTAAGTGTGCATAGCGGGGAAAAAGCCATGGGGTATTTTTAAGGTGGAAAGTGATCTTTTGGCCTGTATGCTAACTGGAAGATGCAACTCCTCCTGATCATTAGCCGTTATTACCTACTCCAGGTGCTAAAGAGAGTGACAAATTGAAGCTGCCAGAAGGGGAAACATAAACTCTCCAAGCTCTCTCCAGGCCCCGGTTGCAGAGTCAGACAGTTTGGAATTATGCAGATGCTGTGCATTTTTTTTTTTTTTTGAAAATCACAGTTTTGATTTCCCAACTTGAGTCACGTTCTGGACATGGGAACCTGATAAAAAAAGTGCTTAGCAAATGGATTTTTTGCAAAGCCCAGCCTTCCTGCCCAGGAATGAAACTCATAATTAAGGAGAATGGTAGGGTGAGGGGAAAGAGAAAGAGAAGAGAGGAGAAGACATTTACCTTAGGATGAAAGCCTTTTTGACTTTGAAGCCAAAAGTGCACAATCTTCTCTGAAGACAGAGTTCAGATAGAGATGTCAACGTTAAAGGCTGCGGGAGAAACTCCTGGCCCCTGCCTGCCTGCCTCCCATCAGACACTCTGTGAGGGCCACCCAAACATCCCACACGGCCACATTGACTCTCACGCATCCTTCCAGCCTCCCCCAGTGTATTTCTCTCCAGTTCTGTGCACAGATCTAAGCTTCCTTGGCTTTTTTTTACCTCCAATTGCAGAGTCAGCTAATTGACAGGAACTTGTAGAGAGAACGTAGGCTACAGAAACACAGCCATTCTTACACTGAACAAACATCTGTTAAGCACCTACTGTGTGTCAGGCGCTGTTCCAGGTGCTGAAAACATATGGGCGAATAAAACTGATGAAGAAGATGGAGGAGACTGACACAGAGAAGGAGGGAGTTTGAACAGCACTCCCTCAGTGGGACAAGGGACAAGGCAATCACCTCAGGAGAACGTCAGCGTTCACTTCCTAAGACAGCAGGGCTTTGGAATTGTCCCAGGAGCCCCAGTTCAGGATGCCCGGCCTGCACCCAGGCTAGACTGTCTGCTTCGTATTTTCCTCCCACTTGAAAGTGATCAGGCTTCCCTCCCATCTGAGGTTTCTACCCACTTCTGACCCTGAAAGCTCAGGAAATTGCAAAGTAAATTTTCCAGCAGATACTTTAGTGCCAGGCAGACTCACAGAGCCACCAACGTGTTCCTGCTACATCCCGAGAGCCCAAAGCCCCGTGGAGGGAAGGAGCCAGGAGCGAGTGGCCTGCTGGCCTTGCCAGTGGCCAGCTGCAGAAGCCAGGTGGAGTTTCATCGCCCGATGAGTATTCCCAACCAGGCAGGAGAGAGGCACAGATGTGAGACACAGAGAGAGTCAGCGGAGTGTGCGTGTGTGCACAAGAGGAAGAGACTCAAAAATATTTAAAAAGAAACGGTTTTACTTGGAAATGTGTGGGTTGCAGAGCAATTCTTGGGATCTAAGCACAGAGGATAGTGGGAGTGACTGACCAGAGAATCCGCAGCCCTCCCTGACCAGAGCACCATGCAACCCAGTCAGACACAGGATCTACCTCTGCTGGAGGCTACCAGGGAATTTGGAAGATTGCACATCAAAGTGAGAGTTTGCTCCAATTTGTCCAGAGTCAGGAAAACACATCTTTCAGACCAATATTGGGTAATTACACATCCTGTCCAAACATGCTCACCAGGTCGGAATGGCTTCAGAGACCATGACTTGGATTTTTTTGTTGTTGTTGTTGCTCTTTATTTTTTTTTTCTGAAAGGAACAGATGACTTAGAAATAAAGAAAAGCAGAGAGATCTGAGGCTCAGAAAGAGTGAGCTGGGGGGCTATGTGAAACTCACTGCAGACCCTGATGCCCTAGTCTCCATGGTACAGAATGGAAAGAATTGCAGAGTTGGGCAAGATTTTTTTATTATTATTAGAGTTTTATGGTTATACAGGGGCAAGATCCTAACGGTTATGGTCTGACCACAAAAAGCCTGGCACATAGTAGGCGCTAAATTCAACAAATAATTCACCCAAGAGCCCAACACGAGAGCACATCCCAGGATCCCTGTGCGAGAGGGAGTTCAAAATGAGCTGACGTACAGCCAGCCTTCTACTGAAATGGGCCGCTGTCTTTGGCAACGAGGGCTGTCAGAGCTGCAGACAGATCAAAATCCAAATCCTCCTTCCAGATGCTTCCATCATCCGTCCCAATTCCACTCACAGGGATGAAGCCAAATGAGTTTGATCCCCACTCTACAACACAGTCCTTCAGATATTGGAGATGAGTGTCCTGTCTGTCATGGGGTGTGCTCGTGAAATTTCAGCAACTCAGGAGGCCAAGGCAGGAGCATCATAAGTTCGAGGCCAGCCTGGGCAACTCAGTGAGGCCCTGTCCCAAAATTAAAAAATTAAAAGTGCTGTGGATGTGGCTCAGTGGTAAGGCACTGTGGGTTCAGTCTTCAGTACAAAAAAAAAGAAAAAGAAAAAGAAAGAAAGAAAGAAAGAAAGAAAGAAAGAAAGAAAGAAAGAAAGAAAGAAGAAAGAAAGAGAGAGAGAGGGAAGAAAGAAAGAAAGAAAGAAAGAAAGAAAGAAAGAAAGAAAGAAAGAGAGAGAAAGAAAGAAAGAAAGAAAGAAAGAAGAAAGAAAGAGAAAAGAAAAGAAAAGAAAAGAAAAGAAAAGAAAAGAAAAGAAAAGAAAAGAAAAGAAAGAAGGAAGGAAGGAAGGAAGGAAGGAAGGAAGGAAGGAAGGAAGGAAGGAAAAGAAAAGAACAGAGCTGTCCCATCCCCCACAGAGTCCTTTCTTCTTCAGGCTAAAGATGTTGGATTATTTCTCGCACATGTTAACACTTGACAGTTTACCAAGTGTTTTCAAATGCTCGGGGAATTTACTTTATAAAGCACATTTTTATATCAGAGAGAAATGAATTTGGCCTGAAGGATAAAAAGAAAAAAATTAAAGGACAAAAACAGAAAGAGAAATGCACTCCCTCCATTTAGCAGGCTGCCTAGAGGAAGGCAGTGCAGGAATGGTAGGTGGCTCCATGGGTCATCAGAGACCCAGCACTCAAAGCTTTCTGCTCCTCTTTAATCTCATGTGCACAAGGTGGCTGCTCACTCTGGTGCATCACATGTGCATTCCAGGCAGGAAGAGGACAGGGGGTGCAGGGGGAATTCTAGGCATATTCCATCCATGTACAAGAAAATAATGACTTTCCATGACACCCCTTTCCCACCCACAGACTTTACTTCTCACTGGCCAGAACTGTCAAGCACTCATTCCAGCTGCAAAACGATGGAGTGGTTTGGGTTGGGAAATACAACCTACATCCCAGGTCCTCCTGCTGAGCAGGAGCAGAGAATGGACACTGAGGGACAGGGCTGCCTGACACTCTCATTCCTGATCTGCAGAAGAAGAGACAAAGGTTAAGAAAGCCAAGTGGCTCGCTGCTAACCGACTTCCCAGGCCAAGTTCACACCATGGGCAACTGTGCAGCTCACCTTCCCAACACTCAGGATTGGCCCTGCACGTGAGGTGCAGAGGTGGTGACTGCTCCTGAGACCATTTAGAATGGGCCACTGAAACAGGCAGCTATGTACAAAGTCAGTCTCCTTGCCTCCTCCCAGCACAGCCAGGGTCCCGCAAAGAATCCCAGGAGGGTCCCAGGGGAGCCCAATCCCCAGCTGTCTGTCTCTCTCTCTCAACAAACTGGAAATGCTGGATTAAAATGTCCATTACTGCTGGGCGCGGTGGCGGACACCTGTAATCCCAGCACTTGGGAGGCTGAGGCAGGAGGATCAAGAGTTCAAAGCCAGCCTCAGCAACTTAGTGAGGCCCTCAGCAACTCAGTGAGACCCTGTCTCTAAATAAAATACAAAATAGGGCTGGGGATGTGACTCAGTGGTGGAGTGTTCCTGAGTTCAATCCCCAGCACCAAAAAAATTTAAAAAATTAAAAATGTCCATTACTACCGGAAGTAAGTGATGGCTTTTCTTTCAGGAAGGGTAACTACAGTAAGTAGGAGGTCCCCATTCTGGGGCTGGGGATGTAGCTCAGTTGGTAGAGTGCCTGCCTTGCATGCACAAGGCCCTGGGTTCAATCCCCAGCACCGCAAAAATAAATAAATAAAAAGGAGGTGTGCATTCTGCATCTGATCAGAAAACTAGGCCAGCACCCTCTCAGCTGGAGCGAGACAGATGGGTGTCTCCACGGGTGAGAGTCAAGTCTTTCTCTTGAGATCTCCTTAGTGCTCAGCAAATCGGCTCCGGTCCTGCTTCAAACAGCATTCCTCTCTCCTCTCCATCATGAGGTCCACTTGCATCCAGCCACCTGGGGGGACAGCTGGGGATGAGAACCTGGAAGACCCTTTCTCCCCCACCACTGTGTGTCTAGAAACCGCAGGGGGGACACGCAGCAGCCCCTGCCTCGGATCCACCCCAGCTCACAGGATGGACTCAGCCTGGGTCACGTCCCACTGGATAGCGTACGGAGCACAGTGAGTCAGTGTCTGTGACCTCCGTTTTATAAAGTGAGAGCAGGTACCGGGGTGACTGCTGATGGTCCATGAGCCTCTCCATTGGGTTCACAGCGCGTTTTGACATTTTTCTTTCAGCCTAACAAATAGCCACACGTTTGAGGGTTTAAAATAACGCCTGTTAAACCTATGACAGTTTCTTGGGTCTGGGCACAGCTCAGCTGAGTCCTCTGTGGGCAGTTTAATCTGAGACTCCAAGCTGTGGGCGGTGGCAGGGTTCACTTTCTTGCAGCCTCTGATCTCACCGTGGCTTGCTTCTTCAAAGCCAGCAGGCTTTGAGTCCTGGGCTCTCTTTTCAAGGCTCATCTGATTAGGTCAGGCTCACCCAGGATCAGCTCCCCTTTGGTTGCTTCAAAATCAACTGATGAGGGTCGGTCATGACAAAATTCCTTGATCTTTTCCATCCTGTAACACATTCCCAGGCGCAATATCTTATTGTAGTCTCAATCAAGAAGAGGGGATCGTCTGGGACACGCACACAAGGGGGCAGAATCGAGGACCATCTTACGATTCTGCCCATCGCACCCTATAAAATGAAGACCCTCATTGACCTATCTCCTGTGGTCGTTCTGAAGATTAAGTAAGATGCTGAATGTCACCGTAAGTGCCGGTGAGTAGCAGCTGCTATAATTACGTTAGATTTTGAATACCCGACCACACGGCAGCTCCGTCCGTTCTAGGAGCTGGGGATTCCGAAAATAATAACCCAAACCTTGCTCTAAAGGAAGTCATGACATTTCTCTAGCCCTCATCGTTTCCTACCTATTCAGAAGTTGGCAAAAAGCAATGAAGCGTTAATCCAGCTAAATAGCTTTTCAATATAAACACTCAGGATTTTCTTGGCTTATTGAAGCCACGGTCAAAAATAAAAACCGCTGACTCCAATCCGATACTGTAAACTTCAGGATGATCATTCCCACCTTCAGAAGCCCCCTGGTCACACCTGGAGGAGAAGCTACTGGGTGTCCTTACTCCTGTGTCGGTGAAATCAGATTCCAACACTCGCTGCCTGCTTTCGATCCCCTGGGGGAGCTTGTCCAGAGTCCCACTCACCAAAACGCAGATGCATGCACTAAGAGGGGTGCACCTATGATGGACATTTTTGAAAGCCCCCCAGGAGATGCCAAAATACCATCAGCCTCAAGAATTGCTGCTCAAGCCAAACCAGGAGAGCTTCCCGATGCTCTGAAAACATAATCCCTTTTAAAAGAAACTACTGAAGGCCCGTAAGCCAGAGCCATGAACAGCGAGAACACATTCTTCCATTTACTTTCAGTCAAGAGGTTGCCGTGCGACACATTCCACACCTGGAAGGCCACCGTCCTGAGGGTGGGGTGGTGGCACTGGGGCTGTCTGGGGAGCGCAGACCAAAGATGAAATTCGCCACCTGCTAGAAGGACCTTCTGGTGCTCAGCATGTTTTCTGCTCACTTGTCCTCAGTCCTCTCCATTTATTAAGCACCTACTACACATTGTGCTTCAGGCTGGGTGCTGTGGATTCCCGAGTCAGCAGAACTTACCTTGAAAGCTCCCCAGTCCTGGGCCATGAGACAGAGATGCCCTTTCTGTACCAGAGGAGAAATGGTTTTAGCATCCAAGGCATGGAACTAATTTTGAGCTTATAAACAATCTTTTAAATATTTTTCTCAATTTTCTATGTCTATGTGTATCTCTCTAGGGCTTAATCACTTCCAGAGAACAGCTGCTCTCCAACTTTCTCTCCTTTTCTCTTGGAAAAAAAAAAAAAAAAGAATTATTACCAAGGATGGGAACTTAAAAATTGTCAGCATGCCCCAGGTTGGCTCACAAGGATCAAGAGCCACCTGGAGCCCCAGCCACCTCCCTCTTCTGCCCTTTGCATGAGCCCCAGTTCCAACTCGCTCTCCCCTACCCAGGAATGCGCACAGAGCTGGGCAGGGCTGAGCCCCTCTTCGTACCCAGTGCTCTCTGATTGCAAATGCAGCAGAAAGCAGACCCGGATTGACCCAGAAGCTTCTGAAAAGCCCAGAGCAGCTGGATTCCTCTTTGAAGATAATGCTAAGTCAGTAGCAGCCTTTGAAAACTTCTTGGAAGACATGTGCAGTCTGGTATTATAAAATTAAGCCTGGGTTCCGTTTGCCTGGGAAGTTTCTCCCCAACATGTCACATATTTCTACAAAGACTGAGGCAGGAAACCAGAATTCCTGTTCAGTCGGAGTCCTCTTTGCAAACCCTCGCCCACACATTTGTTTTGCAGACATTTTTGGAGAATCTGCAACACAGAGACACTGAGCTCAGCTACACTAGCCCACTGGCACCGGACCCCCACCCAGGAAAAGTTTCACAACACCAGAATCCAACCCTGATCTCAAAGCTAAGGGTTTTGGCAGATCCCCCCAACACACACACACACACACACACACACACACACACACACACACATACACACACACACACACAAATTATTCTGAGCTATATTTTTTATACCTATTCTGCATCCTGGGGAAGCTGCTCTATGAAGCTCACTTCACTCTCTATTCTTACTATCGTCGCAAGAGATGGGGATCATACGTAGGAGCCCCATGAGCAAGCAGCAGCCCCTGCCCTCTCTGACCTCAGCCCCCGCTAAAGAGGAAATGAGCAACCCCCCCGGTCAAGGCTGGCCCAGCAGAGGGAACGTCAGAGAAGACTCAGAGCTGGAGAGTGGCCATTACTGATTCTCTGGTGCTCCTCTGTGGGAGAAAAAGCGACTCTCTCCAACAACATAAGAAAGTCAGACCATGCCAGGGAGGACCCGGGACTCCCCTGGAGGAGGCCACCAGCCTCCAGGAGGAGGAGAGGTTAAGGAGCCCAGGGATGCGATTTTTCACTCTAGGATGCACGGTCTCTGTTTTGGGGTAGAATAGGGGAAGCTTGTATGACCAAGTTGGTTTAAATGTGGAAGTGGGTGAATTCTAGAACGTGAAAAGCCCCTTGGATCCCCGGATTTGATGACCAAATTCGGTGGGCAAGCCCAGGCTGGTTCCCATCTGGTCACTGGCCAGATGTCTGGCCTCAACATGGATTTTGAAATCGCTCATAAAACTTTAAAATGCTCACTTCTATTTTGGAAACCCTCGCTGTCTCCCTGCTATGGGGAGCATGGGGCCCTCCCCAAGCAAGGGGGTGGCAGAGGATGGCCCCGGGGGCCAAGTGTGTCCTGCCACCTGGTTTTGTGCAACCTGAGAACTAAAAACACTCTTCTACCTTTCAGTGGTCGAAAGGTAAGCCCAGAGAATTATATTTTGTGATGCATAAAAATTATCTGAGCCTGGCACGGTGGCACACGCCTGTAATCCCAGCACTTGGGAGGCTGAGGCAGGAGGATTGCGAATTCAAAGCCAGCCTCAGCAACTTAGCGAGGCCCTAAGCAACTCAGTGAGACCCTGTCTCTAAATAAAATACAAAATAGGGCTGGGGATGTGGCTCAGTGGCCGAGTGTCCCTGAGTTCAATCCCCAGTCCCCCCAAAAAAAAAAACTTATCTGAAAGCCAAATTTTAATGTCCATAAATAAAGTGTGATTGAAACACACCTACTGGTTCACATGTTGACTGTGGCCACTTCCGTCCTGGGTCATTACGGAATGACTCAGTTGCGTGGTTATAACAAAAGCCACAGGGCCCAGGAGACCTCGATCGTTTGCCATCTGGCCTTTTTTATTTTTTTGTGATGGTCCAGGGGATTGAACCCAGGGGCACTGGACCCCTGAGCCACATCCCCAGCCCTTCTTACTTTTCATTTTGAGACATCCTCTCACTAAGTTGACCAGACTGCCCACTGTGTGGTTATAAGACAGTTTTTCAACCTCTTCACTAAGGTGAAATAATAATCCTGCTCACATACAGGAAAATGAGAAGGTCACAAAATTGAGTCTTTAATTAACATAGTTGACATAATCTTAAAAAATCAGCCCCTACTGATTTTTTTTTATTCATTTAGACCCCCCCCCCCAGGAAAATTTAACTCTTTTTGGCAGAACAATTTGCCAATCATGCCATAGCCAAGGGCTTCCAGAAAAGCGTATCAGAATATCCCAGGGGTGGATCTGTCTCCGGAGTCAAGCTTCGACCTTGGCTCTGGGCAGAGGATCAGTTTCCTCTGGTTCCTTCAGGCTTTGCCTTGTCCTGCCATGAGGTCAGACACAAAGAATTTAAACCCATTCTAGGGAAGAAGCGAGCCCCCTGGGGGGTCCCCGAGCCCAGCCCTTCTCTCCCTGCCTCCTTGGCACAGATTGGAAGCTGCCAGCACCCCTGGGACCTGTCCATTCGCCATCAGCCTCCTCCGGCCTGAGCGCAACCAGAACTAAGGGATGGAGCTGGGAGCTCTCTCCTCCAACAGCAAAGAGCTTCCCCGTGCAGGACGTAAGTCTTCCCGGCACCCCTTCCTGCTTCCCCCTACCCTGTGCAGATGTGCCCCCTGGGCACCTCGTAAGACTAGGGGGAAAGGAAATCCTGGAAGTAAGTGATGATGCTGGCGAACCTCGCTGGGGACCCTCAGAAGGAAGAAAGAAGAGATCCTCACAATGGACCATTTTCTGATACCCCCATGGCCTTCTCCACCTCAGGGCTCCCCTTGCCACCCTCGCGCTCTGAGTTTCTGCTCAAAAGACGCACTGCACAAATGTAGTGCGTCTTTGTCCCCTGATGCCTTGCCCTGGGGTGGACAGGGCCAGCTCGTTTCGTGAGAGAGGTGTTTCTGAAAAGTCGGGTGTTGACCTGACTGTCCCTCCCTGGGGTCTTAAACCCCAGAGACGTCCTCCTTGAGAACTTAATCACTCAAGCAGGGGACAAACTTCTGTTGGGGACTTACCACCAGATGTGCAATCCAGGTGGGTGGCGAGGACACGGGTCCTGTTCACCAGGGCCTGCAGGTCCCCCTGGAGCAGGGCCCCGGAGATGAACAGGAGCACAGCAGGGGAGGGCAGGAGAGGAATGGGAGGAGGCTGGGGACGGGGGTCCAGGCAGGTAAGGATAAGCACACAAACTGCAGCTGCTAGTAAACGTGGGGTGGTGATGATGATGGCAATGAGGAGGCTGTGATTCTCCTTTCAAAGAGTCAACGTGAGCCATGCATGATAGCGCACGCCTGTAATTCCAGCTGCTCAGGAGGCTGAGGCAGGAGGAAGGCAAGTTCAAGGCCAGCCTCCGCAACTTAGTGAGGCGCTAAGCAACTTAGCAAGAGCCTGTTTCAAAATAAAAAATAAAAAGGGCTGGGGAACTGGGCACGGTGGCATTCACCTATAATCCCAGCAGCTCGGGAGGCTAAGAAAGGAGGATCATGAGTTCAAAGTCAGCCTCAGCAATTTAGCAAGGCCCTAAGCAACTCAGTGAGACCCTGACTCTAAATAAAATACAAAAAAACAAGAGAAAAGGGCTGGGGATGTGGCTCAGTGGGAAAGTGCCCCTGGGTTCAGTCCCTGATACCTACCCCACTTCTCTAGTCCCTCAAAAAATATTCACTGTGACGAGTCAGGGGAAAGCAGAGTAGAGAGGAGGCCTCTCGACACTGCAGACCCCGCTCTGCACTTAGGGCAGCTCTGGCTGGCTGTGACTGGGGTGACATGGCTCCATCTGGGGCTCAGTGGCATTGAGCTGCATCTGGGTGACGTGGACCCTGGAAATAGACACCACCCTGGGGCTGCAGAGAACAAGGTGGATGCAAGAGGCGGAGAAAGACCCCAGGGAGGTCCTGCTTCCACCTCACTGAGTCTGGGTTTCTCCCCCTGGGAAGGGGGATCCTTGACCCCCACAGTCCCTGCTGGCCTCTGACCCCCACCACGTCCTCCACCCCCAGCCTGCCTCCCAAGCTGCCAGAGTCTCGCTGCCCACCTGGCGTCCCTGTGGCCAGTGCTGGGAGAAACAGGGCAGCACCCACCCTCTTGCTGCTGCTGCACGGGGGGCAGGAAGTGGCCCGGCTCCCTGGTGAGATGAGCTTCCTGCCGTGTGTCCAGCCGCCACTCCTCGGGCACCCCACGCTCCCAGGCGTCTGGCCGGGAAGGAGGCCACGCAGGGCTGTCAGCAGCCAGACCCGTCCACCCTGGCCGGCCCTGCCCTGCCTCTGGGGGCACGAAGGAAGTCAGGCGGTGGGCAGAGAGGGCACTGCTGAGCCTCCTCCACGGACGAGGGGGCCCGGGGTGTCTGGGAAGGGGTCCCAGGGGCCAGGCGTCTCCCTCCCACAGGCCGGCCACACGTGGTCAGATCAGGAGGAGGCACCAGCTGTGGCAGCGAAGCCACATGCAGGCACAGTTAGGATCTCCCTGGTCCCTCAGTCCCCAGGGGCTCGGTGGCCGGGGTGGGGAGAGTGGGGGAGACCCAAGGCCAGAGGCGTCTCTGCCGGGCACCGGGCAGGAGCTGCCGTCAATCAGAATCCTAGACCTGTGGCTGGGGAGGGGGGCTGGAGGGAGACTTCCTGACTTGGGGAACCCACCCTGCACCCCACAGGGGCGTCTCCTAGTGGAGTGAGAGTGGGGCTGCTTCCCCTGCTGTTTTTAAGGGAGGTAAGATGGGAATCACGAGGGGGGACTGCCATTGCCCGTCAGGTCTGGTCTCCTACCTGGGGCCTTCCCCTCATGTCACCTCAAGGCTGGACAAGGACCTTGGTCAGTGGTCTGCCATGGAGAGGGACCATCAGCCAAGACCTGGTAGGCAGTGGCACAGCCCTGCCTGGTTCTCCATCAATGGAGTCAGGAATGGAGGGAGGGCCCCTGGGCCTGCCTCCCAGGGTCCCCGGAAACAGAAATGCAAACGGGAGCCCAGCTAGCAAGGAAAGGCAAGAAGAGAGCTTCCTGTGCTAGAAACACCCTGTCCTGGCGTGAGCCCGTGGTGACCGCGTGCTGTCTGGCTCCCCTGCAGGCACAGGTGGTCCACTGGCCCCAGCAGGGCCCCTTTTGGCAGTTGATGGACATGAAGGTGGAGAAGAGGCTAGCCGGGCGCAAGGAGCGCCGCAGCCGCTTTGGAGAGGTGAACGCGCACAAGCGCTACCAGTCCGGACAGGTCTTCTCCCCGTTCCAGGCCCTGGCCACCATGGTGAGCGCTTCTCCTGTAATGGACTTGACATAAAGCCTTTGAAGGGGGAAGCAATTCTTTCTCCTTTCCAAGAGTGTATTAGACAGTTCTGGCCACAACGATGCCGCGTAACAAAGAACCCTAAAACTCAGTAGCTTGCTACTGCAAGTGTCCATGCACTGGCATGGTCTCACTCATCACCTGCAGAGAAATGTACTCCCTCCACTTTGGTTTACCAGAAGCCCACAGGGCAGGAGGGAGGGAAGAACAGAGAATCATCATCCCGTCTGAGCCTAGACTTAGTCCCTGTGTCCCATGGGATGATGACCTGAAGTTCATGGGAAGAGTTGGAGGCAGTGGTCACAGCTTTGGTATTTAAAGACAAGGTCATTTCTAGGTGGACAGGGGAGGGAGAAGTTTTGGATGTATATTCTCGTGGTCCAAAACTGCACCTATGCCTGTGAATCACTTGGAATAGAGACTCCAAGGCTTGTCATGATTCCAACTTGGAGGGTCTCGGGTGGGACTTGGAATTTCCCTTTCAGACCACCCTCTCGGCCTCCCCTGGGCCTTCTCACCTACTCTTCACGTCCTGCTCTTGATGATGCCATGGCTCCCATAGAAAATGGTGTATTTCCAAAGGCATTCTGGGCTATACCTAGGAGGTGGCTAAAGGAGGTAACTAGCCAGCATGCCCAAGCATCAGGGGACCGGCATGTCACCAGACTCATTCACACCTCCACAGTGTGCATGGGGACCCACTCAGGAGCTCTGGCTCACCGGTACTTGTCCCTGTCTGAACATCACAATGAGTGATTGGACGTGCTGATGTCCAGCCCCACCCCAGAACAACTGGATTGACAGCTGACGGGGTGGGGGGGTTCCCAGATATGGAGCAGCAGGTTTTAAAGCTCTGCTGAGAGGGTGAGCAACTCCCCCTAATTTCCCAGGGGTCCCAGAACTCTCCAACTTTTAGCCTTTTAAGTCCTGGGTCACGAAATCCCTCAGCCCCTATTTTAAAAACCCAAAATCCCAAATCCTTGGAACTGGAGAAAATCAGATGCTTGGTCACCCTGTCCATCATTGATTCCCAGGCAGAGCCGATCAGAGAGCGACCGCTCCACAGACTTTCTAGAAACTAGCCCAGACTCCTCCTCGACCCATTCCCTGGGCCACACTCCTTCAGCATGCATGGGTGCACAGCCCTGAGCTAAGCACACTGGAGACCCCAAGAATTGAAGTTCCAACTCCACCCTCAAGGATCTTGCAATCTGCTAGGGAGGTCAATAGCCACAGGTCCAAATCAGGTAAGGAACACAAACAGGGAGAACTCTTGAGGAGAGGAACGGCTTCATACACCGACAGACTGAAACAGAGAGGAGTTGCTTTCTATTACCTCCATCCCCAACTCCAAAATCTTGCCACAAAATAAAGACTCCAGTAGGGGCACCTTCGCCAGGGAAAGAACAGGGCTCTCACATACAGAGAGCAACAGCACCTTCATATTAACATGGCACTCATTTTAAGCAAGAGGAAATAATCTGAACCATGTTAAGTGACTTGCCTGATTAGTACTGGCCCATGGCAGAGCCAGCATGTGACCCCGGTGTTCCTGAGCTGGGACCCCAAGCCTGCATTTCACTGCCCACATTCTCTGCCCTGTAGGAGATGAGAAGGCTGGTGTTTCCCGAAGACGCGCCCATGAGCTCTGACACACAGAGAGCGCGAGCTTCGTCCCTCAACGACATCAGTCTCCCAGATTCACCCCTGTCTTCCACAGAGCTGGGCTTGGGAAAGGAAGAGAGTCCCCATGAGAGAGAGAAACCAGTGAGCCACATGAAAGCACTTTTATTTCCCCCGATAGTTAAAACAACTAAATATAACGACATGAAATAAAAATGACAGAACTGTATTCTGTATTGCTGCCAGACTTGGCATGGAAGCCATTGGCGCCCAGGAGCCCAGGATTGCTGAGGTGGTCTCACACCTGACGTCGTGCCCGTGTGAACCACCTCGGGGAGGGCAAAGCCATTAGGAATTGCCATGCACAACTAGAACTGAATCCTCAGTAAGAACACTTTCTCAGAAGCCTGAAAATGAGCTTGGCCCTTCTGCCTGAAATCCCAGTGACTCAGGAGGCTGAGGCAGGAGGATCCCAAATTCAAGGCCAGCCTCAGAAACTTAGTAAAACCCTCAGCAATTTAGTGAGAACCTGTGTCAAATTTTTTTTAAAAAATGTTTTAAAGTTCTGGGGAATATAACTCAGTGGTAAAGCACCTCCAGGTTCAATCCCCAGCACAAAAGAGAAAGAAAAAGAAAGAAGCCTGAAGATAGTTAGCATTTCAATGAATCAAAGACCCTGCTTTTCATTTTTCTGCTCCACAATCCCCTGAGTATTGAATGCTAACCTGAGACTTACCTCCCCCATGGTCACAAAGTGGCTGCCACTGCACCAAACACCACATTCTCACAGAGCACATCAAATACTAGAAGAGTGATATTTTTCCTCCTGCTACATGCACAAAAAGAGAAAGGTGAGCTTCTCCCAGGAGCCACTGAACAGACTTCTCCTTAGCCAGAATAGGGTGGTTTTCCCCTGCTCTAACTACAAAGGAAACTGAGAGAGAATTGGGTTGGAAGGTAAAGTCTACCATCAAGGAAAGAGTAGGAAAATGGCCAACAGGGAAGCAATGCCAGCCACAGTAGGGCACTCAGTAGTTTTCAGATGTCACGAGGAGAAATTTCTACTTATGCTGAGTGAAACTCTGCCTTCTTAAGATTTCTAAGTGTCAATCCTGAGGCTGCCCTGATAAGATTCCTCCAGCTTAAACAGCTTTCAATTCCTTTTGATGTTCAAAAGTAACACATGCTTGTAATAAAAACTTCTCAAAGGTCTACAAAGAAAACAGTGACCTCAAATCTCAGCATTTGGAGATAGTCGGAGCTTGCATCTGGAAACCTTAGCTCCCATGTCTACCTCTCGCCCTTGTTGACCAGGCTCAGGTTGGTTTGGGGCTGAATCTCTCCGCCATGGTTTTCAATGCACTGTCCCCTGGCCCCATTGCCCAGAATCTCTCAAAGGGTCACTGGGCCAACTTTCCGATCACCAGGTCCACTTCCAGGCCCTGGGGTCCACTTCCAGTCCTCTTGTGTGGGCCATACCTGACGCCGTACCCAGGGAGTACCCATCCTTGCAGAAGGTCAAGTGGGAGTGTCCCCATCCTGCCAAAGCCAGGGCCCTGGAGACTCCCATGCAGACCATGCTCTTGTCAATAAAGCTTTATTGGAACCCAGACACGCCCCTTTGCTGACACATTGCGGGTTGGTGCCTTTGAGCTACAGAGGACAGAGACACTGCAGCCCGTGAAGCCAAGAGTATTTACTATCTGGCCCGTTACAGAAGAGCCTTCTGAACTGTCTTAAGCCAAATTCCCCTCTACCATTTCTACTTGGCTTAGCTCTGAATTTTTAAATTAGAAATTAATTAAAATTTTCAATAGAAATTAATTTTTTTTTAACTTCCCTAATGTCTAAGGTCCATGACTATGTCCAACACAACTTCCCATCACAAACACGAATCCAGGAATAATAATCCCGTATTCATTGTCTGCTTCCTGCGTGCCCAGTGTATTGATTCATCTCACTTTTGCAGCCGTCTTTTGCAGGAAGTCAGTGGTGTTATTATCCCCATTTTACAGGTAGAAAACAAAGTCCCAGTGAGGTGAAGGGATATAGCTGACCAACAGCAGAACCGGGTTTTGAACCAGGAGACCTGACCTGAGTCCCTGGGCCCTTACCACTGCCCCATCCTGCCTGCCCAGAGGCACGATTCTTCCCCAAAGCATCTAGGCGTCTGTGTGATGGCCTCTACCTTCTTGGAGATGAAATGGCCAGCACAGGAAGTCAAGAGCTTACCCTTCCTAGAGGCACCTGCAGAAGACATCTGCCTGGGGCTGCCTCCTCCACTACGCGGGGTCCACAGGCTAATTGGCCATCGGCATAAGGAAACCCTCCTGTGTGTTTTGTGACCAGGCAGCTGGTGCATAAGCTTCTCTAACCAGGAGCTGCTCCCTCCCACCTGCTCCCACTGGCTGGGAAGGGAAGATTCCTCACAGGGAAGCAAGCTCCCAACGGGTGCAAGTGAGGACCAGCATCAGGGTCCCCCACCTGGGTGTGTTCTCTCTTCAACCGGGTGCAGCCTCATACCCAGACCCCAAGTGGAGTTAACGCTCTGCACACTCATGAGGGAATGCACCGGGAGAGACTCCAGCACACCCAAGATTACCAAGAAGAACGGTCGATTTAGTTCACACAGGACAATAAATCTGATTTATATGCAGCTTTGCAGGAGCTCACTAATTACACAAAGCGAGAGCTACATGAGAAACACACCTCATCTTCTACCCACGGGACTGAGAGGTAAGAGGTAATAATCGTTTGGTCAGCCAACACATCCTGAGTAATGACTTTTCCAGGCACCGTGCTAAAAGCTTTGGGGATCTATCTCATTTAATCCACGCTGTTGCTCTACTCTAAGACTCCATTATTTTTAAAGATTAGAAAATTGAATTTTTGAGAGGAAGCACCAGGGCTATCATAGGCTGACTTCTCTCTCTCAGGCAGGCATCTGACCCAGCAACTCCCGCAGCCCAGACCTGTTCTCCCAGGCTCTCCCTGTGCTCAAGGTCCAATCAGCAGTGACATCCTCCACACTTGTTGAGAAAGAGCACACACATTCTTACCCCATCCAACTCTGCAGTTTTTTTCTTCTATGCTCTTGCATGAGCTCTCATGATAAAAAACATGCATTTATAGTATCCATAGTTTTACTTTCTGAGGTTTCAGTTACCCAAAATCAACCATCATCTGAAAATATCAAATGGAAAATTCTAGAAATAAAACAATTCATAGTTTTTAAATTGTGCACCATTCAGAATAGCATGATGAGATCTCACGCAGTCCCACTCCTTCCCTACTGAGACATGAATCATTGCTTTGCTCAGTGTGTCCGCACTGTATACACCACCCTCCCATTAGTCATTCGATAGCCATCTCAGGTATGAGATCAGCTGTCCTAGTCTTATGGTGCTTATGTCCGAGTAGTCTAGATTTTATTTTATAATGGTCCCAAAGTTCAAGAACAGTGAAGCTGGCAATCTTATTACAGTATATTGTTATAATTACTCTATTTTATTATTAGCTATTGTTGTTCATCTCTTAGTGCCTACTTCATAAGTTAGACTTTATCAGAGGTGTTTATGTATAAAAATGATATAAATAATAGGGTTTGATAGTTTCTGAGGTTTCAGGCATCCTCTGGGAGTCTTGGAAGATATTCCCCTGGGATAAGGGGGGACAACTGTATACCAAATGCTAAGGATTCTTCTGCCACCGCTTCTTGGTAGTGTCTGCTATTTATTTCTGCTGCCTTCTAGAGCTGTAATGTGAAAATGAGGACATCAGCCTCATGGCAGCTGAGCAGGGAAGGCCGGGGAAGCTCGCCCAGAGCAGTGGAGGCAGAAGGTGGGGTCAAGCTGTGCCAGGACTTTGGGCCAGACGCCTGGCTATGGGGATGTAAGAAGAAACTACTGAGGTATATGTCACCCTAGGCTTCGGAATAGTCTAAATCCTGAAGGACACTCAGGATTTTTCATGCTTGGGGGCACACCCTCAAGTGACCAGACCTGCTGACTGGCCATTGACCCAGTGAAGATTCACTTGTCCTCCCCTCTTCCCTCTTCCCTTTGCAAAGCTGTGTGACTCCTAATTGGATCATCTTCACAAGATATCATGTTACAGGACCGGTTTTGTTGTTCTCGGATTCCCCTCTTCTATAAAAGTGTTGTTTTTCCTTAATAAAGTTGAGACTACGTCGCTGAACTTGCTCTCCCGGAGTTGTGGCCTCCGTCGCCTCCTCCATCGCCTTGCCCCCTCCAGAGGGAAAAAAAATCCCACGAGGTCGAGACCCAGCCAAACGGCTACTACACCTGGTCCCTGCTTAGATGTGATTTCCAGGCCTTCCACAGGCTGATCCTGGAAGGACGCACAGGAGGGAGAAGCCACCGCCCTGGCCAGGCTGCTGAGGCTCCCAGCAGTGGAGCATTTCCAATGTGGCTCAGCCCCCAGCACCTTCGCTCCTGGCCCTTCCCTGCCCTGTCCCAGCCTCGGGGCCCATGAAACTGCTGGAGAGCTGGGGTTGTGTCTCAGTGGTAGAGCGCTTGCCTGGCACCTGGGAGGCACCAGGCTCCAATCTCAGCACCACATATAAAAAAAAAAATAAATAAAAAAAACAAATTTGTCCATTGACAACCAAAAAAATAAAAATAAAAAAATGAATGCTTGAGACAACCCTGCTTCCATGGCAGGAAGCAAACCAGAGTCCACCCCTCCTCGTTTGCACCAATGCAGCCAGCAATCCGAGCTTCACCCTCCCATCTGCCGCCTGGGACTTGAATCAGCTGGACACTCCAACGCACCCTGCACCCTGGCTCAGCGCTCCGTGCCCCCAGCCCCACTGAGCTCTTGATGGGAATTGTCAAGGCCGCTTGGGTGAAAGGCAAAGCTCTCGGTGGGTGGGCTTGTCTCACACCTGGATAAGGCCTGGTGCCCAGCCCACCAGGGCATGGCCTCAGTTGTCACTGTGTCCCTCCTTACCATCTTCCAAGGCTTGGTGCGAAGTGTCAAGTCCAGACTCCGTTGCACACACACACAGCATGGTGATCCTCTGTACACATGTGTGCATGCATGTGTGTGCGTGTGAATGAGAGAGAGAGAGAGAGAGATGAATCCAGGAAAGGCATGGCTGAGGTAGCCTCTTATCTGAGGACATGGCCTCACACCAACCTGGGAACCCCGACCTCCTCTCCAGTGCCTTCCTTTCCCTAAGGGTAAAGCAAGCCCCCTCCAGCTCTGACCAACAGGGCCCTCCTTGCTCCCACAACCCTGGTCAGGGGACAGCTGCTCTTAGCCAGGTGCTCAGAGCCAGGCCTGGGGGCCGTCTGGGATAGACAGGGAGCAGTGCTGGGGTGGAGCCAAGCCCCTGCCTTTTGCTGTTGGCAAAGGAGGAAGTGGGACTGAAATCCAAAGAATGGGATCAGCTCCATTTTTATGGAATTTCAGGGATGACTTTTATTTGAGATTCTAGAAATCATGGCTTTCTTACTGTTAATTAAATGACCCCATCTGCTTTGCCACCGTGACCTCCAGTGTGATCACAGGATAAAGACGCAAGCCCCTGCCCCTAGGAAGGGCCCCCAGACCCCCTGCCCAAAGGCTTGGAGTGGCAGAGGAAGGAGAAACCCGGGACCTGGGGACACCGGGCAGGCCCAGGCCAGGGAGAGCCTGCTGTTGGGAAGCTACGGCAAGGACGATGGACGGACGGAGAGGCCAGTCCTGTCCCTGAGGCTACACCTGCAGGGGATCCTGAGTCCCAGGAGAGAGGGAAGGGGTGAGCAGAGTGAGGAAGAGCAACAGTGGTGCCCTGTGACCTCTGACCCTGCGCCCTCCCCTCCCTCCATCTGTCCAGCGCGCATTTCCTGAACATCCTCAGCTCTGGACCTGAGCCAGGCTCCCCATAGAGCAGTGACCGCCACAGTTCCCCAGGGCTCCTCGGCCTGCGCTCCCCAGGCCCAGCCAGGCCCAGTCACCTCCTGGCTCCCTCTTCACTGGCCTGCTCCTGACCACAGTGGTCACTATCCAAAGCGTGGCCTGAAGCCGTCTCTACCCTGACTGTCCACACTCTGCTGTGCTTTGCGGGGCGGGGTGGGAGGGGAACAACCCTGTTGCCATGCGGGGTGGCAATCCGAGTGCCTCTCCCACCGACCTGCACTGTCAAAGGCAGTGACAGGCGTCTACACCGCGGATGCACGCATGCATTGGCAACCGAGTGAGTTCCGCGACGTTCTGGCTGCTGGACTGGTGTTGAGGAGCCCCAGGAGTAGGACAGATGTGGCTTCTACCCACTTGCCACACCCTGAGCACGCAGGTTGATTGGAAGGACAGACACGTGATCTCCACGGGGAAGCGAGGGTTCTACTACAGGGGCTTATGAGCAGGGGACGTGGTCATCCCTGAGATACCCCGGAGGGCTTCCCTGAGGAAGTGACATTTAAATTGAGACAGGGATGAGCCAACCATAGAGGGGCATCTTCCAGGTCTGAGTGGTGAGTGAGCACAGTGCTCCCAGGAAACCGACAGGGGACCTGGGGCCCGAGTAGCAGCCAGTGAACGGGGAGACTGACCCAAGTCAGTCATAGATAAGAGACTCGGATTAACACCCTGACCCCGTGGTCCAGGCACCATTGATGATGGGTTGGACCAGGATGGAGAGAAGGCAGGGGCCCTGCAACGTGGTTTGGAGGCAGACTGGCAACATCACAGTAGATGGGACCACCGTGTTTCCAAACAGCTTCCAAGTTTCTGGCCTGAGCGACCGGGAGGGGAGGGAAGGAGGGAGGGTGTCCAGGATGTTGTTTGGAACACGCTTCTTTCCCCAGGAAGCCTGGAGTCCTGCCCACCACCATCTCTAAGCAGAACCGACTTCCAAGTTCCAAATCACAGATCCAGCAACAAACTTCTGAAAGGAGACCCACAGACAAATTGCAAACAGCCTCTGCTATGTTATCATTTCATTAACAGCAGGTATCTGCCAACGAAGCCGAAGCCAAGCCTCAGTACCCGAGCCTGGGTCTCAGAGAGCCACACACTTGAGAAGCAAACCAAAACATTGGGGGGAATCTTGCCTGCAGCCCCGCTGTGCTTTGTTTTGTTGCTGGTTCTTGCTGACTAAGACTAAATGCCGCCATGTGTTCAGAGAAGGCCCAGCGCTTGCATGTTTGGGGATTTTTTTTTTTAGTTAGTTTTATCTGGGTGAGTCACTGAGCCCTCAGCTCAGTCACCCTATAATCTGCACTTCACAAATGACTGTGTACGGGAGCCACCGTTGTCATTGCTGAGGGCTGCTGTGTGGACAATAGGTTTTTGGCTTTTTTTTTTTTTCCCCCAAATTGATTCTTCTGAAATGCCAGGAAAGTGCACGTTAGTTGAATCATGCGATCCAGGGTCTTTGGAAACTGCCTCTTTCCTTCCAGAATAATTAAAATGAGGAAGGAAGCCACTGGTAAGCAAAGTGAATCCCTGCACCCAAGGCCTGGCTGCATCTTCCAGAATGATCTGGTTGGTTGGTTTTTTTAATTGAAAAACTTGGGAAGAGCTGAATCTACACCGAGCCTGCTCGGGCACTTGGAACGGTCTTTTGTGGACCCTGCACCATGTGGCTTACGGTTTACAGTGTCTCTCTGTGTTGGTGCCTTCACTTGGGACAGCTGGCTGATATCTATGGCCACTTACCAAATCTGCCATCTACCATGCTGTCAGGACTGGAATCCTCGGGTCCACCTTGAGGTCTCCCTGTCCGTGCCACCACCTATCCCACCTTCTAAGCACCTTTCAAAGGAATCCTGTCCCTCATCTCCGGGTCCCTTCCATTGCCTGGAAGAGCATCACTGTCTCTTCTCTGATATGCCACCGCCTGGCAGAGAGATTTTTCTGAAATGCAAAGGTGATGTCTCCCTATTCCTTCAATGGCTCCCCGCTGCCTCTACAGAGTAAGAGGCAAAGTCCCTAGCAAGTCTCACAGCGCCTCCTCCATGGGTGCAGCCTCATCTCCTGCCCTGGTTCACCTGCCTCCTTCAAATCTTACCCCTCACGTCTATGCTCCTCACTTCACACAAACACCTCTTCTGTTCTGGATGCTCACGCTCCTCCGGGCCTTTGCACATGACATCCCCTCCGCTGTGACTTTCCTTCCTTTCCTTCTCCCCATCCCCAGGAAACTCCTGATACCTTTTACCTTCTCTGTGATGCATTCCCCACTTACAAGCAGAATGAGCCTCTCTGTTCTATTCACTCCCGTCGTATTGATCACACTGCATGGTGGTTGTCTGTGGTCTGCCTTGAGGACTCTGATTTCCTACAGAATGGTAATCACATGTTATTCACCACTGTATATCCTGATGCCCAGTTCAATACCTGGTCCTCGATGGCTGCTCATTAACTTTCTGGCAAAGAAGAAGGTGAATGGGGAAAAACAAGAGATAAAAACAAACACGTGTCACCGGCGATTTGGAACATCAGGTGAGGTTTTGAGCCGGCGCAGAAGCCATTGCCAGGGACGGGAGAAGAAGCTAGAGAGAGCACAAGGTGACTCAGAGGTGAACGTGCCTCTGATAGAGGCAAATGGGCTGTTTGGAAGCTGCAGCAGGCAAAAGTGAACGTCAGCAGCCTGCCCTGCAATTGGCAGGCATTTTCCCTGGGCAGCACCGTGTGATTTGTGTAATTGAGGCACCTCTGCCCATCTTGTAAATCACAGTCTGCAAATGGCCACATTGCAGCAGGCTGGCAGGGGATCAGGAGGAGGGCCGTGCTTGGAGGACTTCCCCAGCCAGGCGGGCCAGATCGTGCCCCAGGTCTCATTTTATTTTAGCAGGCATATATTGCATGCCTGTGGGCATCTGGCCTTTTGCTCTATGTTCTGATTGATTTTTTTAAGTATTAGATATTCTCTTTCCACTCAAGAAATTACAGTCATGCTGAGAAAGTAAATATATACACCTGGAATTATTAGAAGATGCAAGACTCTAAAAATTTAATGCTAGATTATAAAAAAGTACGTTGAGAGTAAAAAAGCATCAAGAAAACAGATGAATGACTGGTTGGCTAGATGGATGGATGGAAGGAAGGAAGGAAGGAAGGAAGGAAGGAAGGAAGGAAGGAAGAATGGAAGGATGGATGGATGATGGATGGATGGAAGGAAAGATGGATGGATGGATGGATGGATGGATGGATGGATGGAAAGATGGATGGATGGATGGATGGATGGATGGATGGATGGATGATGGATAGATGGATTGGTAAGTGGAAGGGAGGACAGATAGATGAAAGAGAGGAAGGATGAATGAAAGAATGGAAGGATGGGTAAATGGAAGGGAGGATGGATGGATGAAAGAGAGGAAAAATGAATGAAAGGATGAATGGACGGATGGATGGATGGATGGATGGATGGATGGATGGATGGAAGAATGGATGGATGGATGAAAGGATGGATGGTGGATGGATGGATGGTGGATGGAAAGAAGGAAGGAAGGATGGATGGATGGATGGATGGAAGGAAGGAAGAATAAAAGGATAGAAGGAAGAAAAGAAGGATGGGAGGGAAAGGGGAGGGAGTGAGGGAAGGGAAGGAAGGAAATGAATGGCAAGCTGGCATACTTAAGGAGGAGTTCACGGCATGCAGTGGCTGGTATGGAGCTGAACACATAGAAGCATCAGAATGATTGTTGATTGTTGAACAAGAGACATAGAACAGGACACAGGAAGTGGAAAGGCAGGAAGAAAAGAATAAAAGACATCACAAAATGGAGGGAAACCTTGACAAAAGTAAAAACGAACCCGAGGCTGAGCAGAGAGTGCAGTATGGGAGGAAAGGAAGGCCATAGGTAGCCAGCAGCACGAGAAGGGCCATTTACAGAGCTCCAGCCCCGCAGAGCACCTTCCATGTGCACTCCCCGTTGTTCACACATACACACACAGACACACACACACACAGACACACAATCAGGTGAGTACCACGAACGACTCAAATTACTATCCCCAGCAGTCCAAAAAAAGTGTGTGTGTGTGTGTGTGTGTGTGTGTGCCTATGCTATAGACAGATGAGAGATTTTAATCTCTCATATTAAAGAAGTGAAGCTCAGAGACGTTAAGTAACTTGCTCAAGCTCACCAGGCTAGTAGATAATGAGGATTGGACAAAAACCCAGACTTCCAGGATGTTCTTGCCACTGAGCTGAACTAACTGGATAAGCTGAGCAGATTAAGGAATGTCTTGACCTCGATGATGTGGAAGTGCTTCAGTGTTCTCAGTCACTATGACATGTTAGACGTCTTATCCTTTTTCTGCTTCCCCAAACTTTGAGTCCCTGAAGTTCATATATTATTTAGTTACTCATCCAGCGGAACAGCCAGGACAGCCGGAATACCCACAAAACATTGATTTTTTGCTCCAAGAAATTGGATTTGCAAGTCTCAGTTGAAACTCTCTACTGAATGATTGGTGCTTCCCCACCCCGTGCTCCCCACTCCCAAAACTGAGCTGATGATGACATCTTCCCAGGCTTCTCCTCCACTTCCCCTGTCTAGGCTGGAGTGCTCTTCTCTCTCCCTTGTAGGTGACTTTTCTAGTCTCACAGCTTTAAACCTATTCCACTTGCCAATGGCTTCCGATGTCCTTCTCCTGCCCGACCTCTCTCCCAAGCTCCGGTTCTGCATGTTCTCCTGCCTGCTGGTCGCCTTCCCCAGGAGATCCATGGCTGCTGCCACCTAAGCATATAAAACAGAACTCTTGGTTGAAACAACTTCCCACGTCTGACCGCTCCTCCGGGTCTCTGCCTAGCCCATGATGTCAATGTCCCGCCAACTGCTCAAGGCATGCTCCTAGACCGCTATGGCTGGCTCTTCCCTACCTCTCAATGTCCTGTCTATCCTGACTCTGTCCCTTTTTAATCCTTTTTATCCATGGGCACTGCCATCTCCCTCTTGGACCCCTAGCTTCTGTCCTTGCCCTCCTGAAGTCTCTTCTCTACACAGCAGCCAGATTGATGCATCTGAACTGTAAATCCCACCACGTTGCCCCCTGGGTTAAAGCCCACCAATGGGTTTCCAAAGCACTGAGAGTAAAGTCATCAGGAGTCTTCACACCTGGTCTATAGGGACCCCCATGATCTGTCCCCCGACGACCTCCTATCTTTTCTCTCCTTTGCCCCTCCTACCTCTTCTCACCACTCCTCACTCAGCTTCTGCTCAGGAATCTACCTTTTCTTCAAGCTTTCCAACACCAAGCCTGTCATTCCTCAGAGCGTGTGCCCCTGCTGTCCCCGCCACTCAGAGCATTCACCCTCTTCTCATACAGACGGGTAGATGGGTGGACAGACAGATAGGCAACGGAATGTTCTCTGAACTTCAAATTTCTTCAAACTGAGTAGATACATTGAAGATCGTGATGCTTCCAGCTTACAATGCTTCACTCAGCACTCGGAGGAACATGACGACTCAGCCCAAATTAAGAGACTCGATATTATTTTAAGGAAAGATCCACAATGAGGGAGAGGTGAAAATTTTCGGAAGATTGCAGGTATTGATATTTTTGGTCCTCAAATGACACCTTTGGAGCCTGCACAGAATGTTAGTCCTGACGGGAAGCGCCAGCCCTCCTCGCCACTTGAATGAGACTGAGAATGAGATGCATGAAGGACGGGATGGTGGGAATCGTTGGCAAACAGGAAACCAGGTTTATTTTTTACCGTAACTGAGCCAAACTCCCACACCTCTGGCTGCATTTCCTCTGCGGGTTGTCGTGAGGTGCAGCAAGCACACAGCTCTGCCCCTCCCTTTCCCCAAGAAGCTCGTGGTCACACTGTTGGACACAGTATCTGAAAGGTGGCAGTGGGCTCAGCTAGGGACAGAAAACACATGCTTCATCCTCCATCCAGGATTCCTCAAGAGTCATTTGAACCTCTAACTCCGTCACTAAATCTGAACCTGGCATTACTGGGTCACAGGGGAAAACTCTGAACTGAAATGAGGTGGGAGAGGACAACAGGACCAGGCCGAGGGACATGCTGCGTGTTCCCCAGCCTCGTGCCAGAAGGCTGGCCAAGGCTTCACCTTCGGATGATAATTTTGCCTGAGTCCCTGGGTGAACTTCCTTGATCCAATAGAGACTCTTCCTGGGAGATGCTGAGAAGTGAATACCTGTTCAAAGCAGACTGCTTTTTTCACTCCATTTAAATCACTATGATTATGCCCAGTCTCCCATAATGATGCGCCTTGGTGGGCCAAGAGCCTCCAGGTGCAGGCCTTTAATGAGGATCTTGGTCCCAGAGGTGTAATTTGACCAGTCTGCCGGGAAGCCTTCCCTGGCTCAGCTGGGCCCTGCCCCCACTTGTACTGAACTGTCCTTGCCCCTCAGGGCACGCTGCTAGGCTGTCCCCTTGTCCTGGCACGGTCACAGGGCTGCCTTTCTGCCTGGATCTACCAATGGCATCAGAGTCAGGCAGAACCAGGAAGACAGAAGAAATAGCTTTATTCATATTCACATGAGCAAAAGCCAAATAAATAAAAGCATCTAAGTCTTTCAGTTGAGGAAAAACTTAGGATAGAGTGGCCCTGAGTTTTCACCCACATTGAAGAATCTGGACCTTCATTCTGGCCACACACAGAGGAGCCTGAAAACTCTTCTAGAAGCTTCCAAATAGCAAATTTCCCTTATTCTCAGTGCAGCAAGGATCTAGACATGAATGTAAGCTGTTTCCCTGTAGGCACCCCCAGGGGCCAAATGGCCATGTAAGATTAATGGAATAAAAAGGTCCCCATCACTGGGAAATAAGAGGCAATTTTTGGCGGAGCATGGGAGTCTGTCATGGACAAGTCCCTCGCAGGCCTATGCCTGGGTCCTAGGGAGAAAGAAGCTACAGGCAAAATGACGGACACCACAGGGAGTGGAGCCAAGGTGGCACTGGTCTGTACAACCCAAGATGGCAGGAGACGGGTGTCCTGTCAGCTTGGAAACACAGCAACTCCGGAACCTCAGCGGGACCAGCACATCAACAGTGGCCAAGGCCCCAGCACTGGCAGCCTGAGCACCTGGAAGCCCAGGCTGTGAGGGAAGCAGGAAGCGCCACCAGTCACTCTGGGCCTAAGACCGTCTTTGCGGAGATGTCACGCCTTCCATGGGCCACCTCCCCCAGCAATGCTGTGGGCTCAGAACATCACAGGGGCCTGGGGGGGAGGAAAGAACACAACCGAGGCCAGGGGAAACCCAAAGAGTTGTTCCTGGGCACATATGAGTCTTGTCCTGGGGACACCCGGGAGTGAGGACCGGGATGGAATAGGCAGGGTGCTCTTCTTTCCTCCACACGGAGCAGGGGACATGACATTCAAGACACTTTATTGCTAACATGACCCCTTCCCACCCCCAGCCAGGTTGGCGTGGAGATGCCATAAGCTTCATTACAGTTCTCCAACACATTCTTTTTTAAATTTGTTCACTAGCACTCTATGTCAAAGTAATCCAATGACGCATTTTAGGTGTCACGGTTGCGTGGTCGTTGATAACATTCTCATTCTTCTTCCTGAGACCCCCTCACCCAGGCTCCCTGACAGCTTTAAGACTTCTCCTCCTTCAACCAAACCTCCACTCCAGTCGCGCCGCTGTCTACGGCCAAGCATGGAGTGACGGCCAGATGAAATGAACTGATACGAAGGAGGGTTAGCACAGAAGGACCAGCTGGACGAAAACTTCACAAACCATCTCAGCTCTTTACTCAGGAATGGAATTACCCCTCCAATGGACCCACTCTCCTGGTGGAAAGTGAACCACCCAACAAGGGAGGAGACTGGGCTAATGGAGGTTGTACTGAGAGGTGACTTAATGGATGAGCGAGTCAGCTTGGGCACTCGGGAATTTGAGGTCTGTTTCATTGGGTGAAACGGGAGGGAGTCTGGGGTCAGCAGTCAGTCTCTGGGATTTACCTTACTGTACCCCCAGGAGGGCCTGGGGTCAGTGGTTGGTATCTGGAAGGATTTGTTTAGGGAGAGATCGGTGCTTTGGCCTCTTCCCAGAGACGGCCTCTCTAGATTGATAGACGCCTTCCCAGGGTGTGTTTTATCACTGGGAAAGATCATATCGGGAAAGGATCAATGCTCTCGATGTATGGCTTCCCTTCTCACTCCCCTTTTCCCAGGTCTTGCTATTTTGGAGGTTTGTCATTTCCCATATCTAATAATGAGGAACAGGGAAAAATCCGTCTTCCAGATTAGCACTCCAAACTCGGAATCCTAATGACCCGCTACTGAGGACAAATGAGCAGGAGAGGTGTTTGAGCCTGTGTCCCTTGGCCTTCCCAACCCAGTTGCACTCCTTCTAAATCTCCTCCTCGCCTCACCCCAGAGCTGGTCTGCAGGGGATAATCAGCACCCATGTCCCCCAAGGACACTGGCCCTTCTCAGGACTTTCCAGGAAAGGTCCTTGAAGGACATGAATAGAAAGTGTGCACCCGTGTGTTCTAAGAGGCCCACTCTGGAAACAGAGGGCCTCCAGCCTGGGGCTGCAGACCCAGAAGGGCCAGGAAGGTGCTGCCGGGTTTGGAAGAGGGAGAGAGAAACCTGAGCTGGAGCTTCAGCTGGAGACCACCTTGGGCCAGCCTCTTCCCCTCTCTGGTCTCTATCGATTCATAAGCAGAAGGGGAAGCTACCTGAGTGAATCTTCTCTGGAGTCCACTCTGGGTCTGGAATTCATTCTTTAATAGGTCTTCTGGGGCCTCCAGACTCTGGAAATATCTGTGGGTCTGGGCAGCGGTGTGCAGGAGGGAACCCAGGATTTCCAGAGTCCTCAAGTGCAGGCTCATCCCTCTGTGACCAAAGATCACCCACCCTCGAGGCTGGGACACACAGGTGACAACATGTTGGGCCACTGTCTGGTCCTACATCACCAGCTGGTTTGCCTCCCACCTGGATGCATTCCCACCTCTCTGGGCTTCTCTTTGAGGCGGAGTTCAGCATCTGGGACGTGAACAGCCAAGGCCTTCAGGAAAGTTCCCTGCTCTTCTCAGTTTGTCAGAATCATTACACCCCTTTCTCGCTTTGCCTCCAGAAATTGCAAACGATATAAATTCGTGAGCTAAGTGACAAATTGGTGCAATGCACCGGATGTTTGAGTCCCCCCAGAATTCATAGGTTGGAAGGCTAGCCTTCAATGTGGTGGGCTTGTTGGATCCGGGGGATAACAGATCACGAGGGTGGAGCCCTGGTGGATGGGATGAGTGTCCTTATAAAGGGGAACCCGGAGAGCTTGCACTCTCTTTTTCTTCCAATGGGAAGTTGCAGCCAGTAGCCCAGAAGATGGCCCTCACCAGAATCCAGTCATGCTGGCCCCCGATCTCACACTTCTAGCCTCCAGAATTGTGAAAAATAAATTTCCATTGTTTATAAAACCAGTTGGTCTATGGTACTTTGTTATAGGACCTGAGCAGAATAACACTTCCTTCATTTAACTGCCTCCTTTTCTCACCACTTTCCTGTCTAGAAATTGAAATACACAGTTAAATATTTGGTTAATCAGGATGGTCACCCAAGAGTAAAATCTCCTATGTGTTGTCTACCATTTGCCTTTTGATCCCTAATGCTGATTCCAGTCTCAAACCAAAGAAAATGCAGAATGAGACAGTGATGCGGCTGGACTTGACCCTGAACTGCTGTTTTCATCAACTGGACAGGTCTACTCTTAATTGAACCACCCTACTGACTGGTAGGTCACTGCTCTTAGCTACTTGCTTGCATTTCAGTCTGGTCTGGTATTGTTTTAACAGAAGGAAGTAAGTCAAAAATCTTTTTTTTTTTTTTTTATGGCGGTGCTGGGGATTGAACCCAGTGCCTTGTGCTTGTAAGGCAAGCACTCTACCAACTGAGCTGTATCCTCAGCCCTAGTCATGAATCTTTATGGGCAAAGATAATGGCAATGATGCATGTCCTTCCTGACCACGTCTTCTCTTCATTGCTGGTGGATCCCAGGGGACTCCATCTCAATATTCCTCCCTACAGCCACTGCCCCAGCTTGGGCAGCCCAGTCCCTGTACTCTCAGCCTTCAAAGTGACCAGCAGCTAATCTTTGAAATCCTCTTCTTCCACCTTCCACTATAGTCTCTGAGGCTTCAGTTTTCCTTTAGAACAACTCTAAATTGTCCAGATAAAGGGCTTGGCACTCACTTGTTTGAAGTCTAACTTTCAAATTCATGTGTTGAAGAATGAAAGGGTCTGTTATTTTTACATGTACTTCCGTTGGGAACTGGTCAAAGGGTTACGCATAACTCTTAAGATCTTTTTGCCAATAATGATAGCCCTTGAAGAATTTATTTCTAATAATCTTCCTTCCAGACTATTAAGAAAAAAAGCAAATCTCAGACCAAATCCGTCCTATCACACAGACATTTATTCGACAGCCCTTAATTGGTAAGTTGTACCCCATTTTTGTACAATAAATCAAAATGCAGCCTGTAAAAATAAAAATTAAAAAATAAATAATAAATAATAAGAAGTGAAATAATAGAGAGGAAAGAATACATTTCAGGCGGAAGATGAAGGATGGCATACATATTGTGTCCAAGTGCCACCCAGAATAGGAAGATGCTAGAGTGCGATAGACAGTTGGATACATGGAGAGAGAATTTTGTTAGGACTGGATAAATAGATAAGTTTAAATGCCAAAAAAAAAAAAAAAAGCAGTCGGGAAAGAGCTGGGGGACTCAGGGAAATTTGGGGGTGATGCCTGGAGTTTCCAGAGGACACAGGATAAGGTGAGATGGGAGAGAGAGAAAGAGGGTCAAGTGGGAGCAGCAGTGTGGGAGGAAGGCACAGCAGAGCAAAGCAGCCATATGGTAGAGCTGAGGCCCGTGAGGAAGTGAGCATGGCAGGATAGTCCAACAGAGCCAGGAGGTAGAGCAACTTCACACTCATGAAGGTGGGCTTGCTCACTGTGCACCAGCTCACACCAAAATGATATGTTTAAAGGCCCCAAGGGCAGGTGTGATGTTGCATGTCCATAATCCCAGCAACTCAGGAGGCTGAGGCAGGAGGATCTCAAAATTGAGGTCAGCCTCAGCAACTTAGCAAGACCCTGTCTCAAAATAAAAAATAAAAAGGACTGGGGAGGTAGCTCAGTGCTAAAGCACCCCTGGGTTCAACCTCCAGTACCAAAAATAAAAGCCCCATCCTCAGTGTGGACACAATACCATAGGATAAGATACGGTCCTCTCTTTCCTAACCCTGACCTCTGCTATAACTGTCTTACAGGTCTCTGCTACTCCAAATTTAGGGATTGTTCCCAGCTGGCTCATCTAGGTGCACTGATTGCTGGAACCATTAGGCTTCCTAATCTCAAATTACAACTTACACGCAAGCTCACCGTAAATCCGCACACCCTCCTAGGATGTTCGCCCGTCCATCCCAATGGATGACTGCACCCAAGGAAAATGAGAACAAAACCCTGTGCACCAGGGGCGACTTCTCTTTGAAGAAGCCAACTCACTGCATAATCTTCACTGCACTACTGCATAGTCATTAGTGGGCAAGTTGGCAAATACACAGAGAAGTACAAATAGAAATAAAATAGCCATAATCCGTATTCCTCTACCAGTAGTGGCCGCCACATTAGCACGTTAAAACCTCCTCCCCAACTTTTTCTGCTCATGGATGACATATTTTATTAAGATGTATCCATTGACATAATAATACACCTTGGATGCTTCTCAATGTCAGGGAATATTCTTCTGCTAAAATAGTTTCAATGGATGCATGATACACATTAATTTTTCAATTTTTCATTTTTATAAAAAAACTGTTTATTTTGCCTGCAAATACATCTGTGCAGAAATCTATTATTACTCCTAGATATGGAATCCACAAACCAAAGCTTATGAGCATTCTTAAAGCTTTCAAGACATTGCCAAATTGCCCTGCAGAAACGTGGGATTATTTTTTGCCTCATGTCAGAGGTATATGAAAGAATGTTGCTCCTTATTCCAAAATCATCCAGTACTGGGAAGTCTAGCTGCACCAACTGAGGCTGGCTATGTGCATTGCAGAGGAAGTCATAATTACAGAGTCATCAAGAGCATGGGCTTTAGAATCAGGTAGTCCTGGACTCAAGTTTGTGGTTCAGCTACTTATCACATGTGAGAACTTCAGGAGGCTATTTAGAAAGAAAAGTTTGGTTGAGGTCTGACCTCTAAGCAATCAACTATACACATGCAAATTATACAACTCTGCCCACATGAGACTGACAGGCAACACTCTTATCAGACCAAGGCCACGAGTACAGTTTTGACATATTTCTATTCATGGAATCATCACCACCATGAAGACTGTGGACATACCCATCATCCTGGGAAGTTTCCTCATGTCCTTTTGAAACTCCTCCCTCCAGGCTTGCCCCACCCCAACTCCCAAGCCGCCATTGTTCCTTCTTTCACTTTAGATTATTTTGAATATTCTAGTTACAGGTGAAATAAAATGTACTCCTTTTCATCTTGTTTCCTGCACTCACAATAACTGTCTTGAGATTCATCTGTGTTGCCTTGTCTATCATAGTCTCTTCCTGCCGTTGCTGAGTAGGGTTCCATGATTCCATGGGAACCGTAACTGGGTTTCCCATTCATCTGCTGATGGATATTTGGATTGTTTCCAGTCTCTTACTGTTACAAACAATGCTGTGATGAGCATGTACATACAGCTCTTTATGCAAACACATAACCCCTTTCCTCTCAGGCCATCCCCTAGAGTTGGGATGGTTAGATGGACACTAAGAATGTTTGGCTTATTTAGAAGCTTCCAAACTGCTTCCCAGGGCAGCTTTACATTTTCACCAGGAAGGCAAGAGTTCTCTGGCTCTTGCTTCAAATCCTTGTCCACATTCTTGCTATGACCAGTCATTTTCATTTTAGCCACTTTATCTAAAGGGTGGATGGTAGAATCCCATGGTCTTGGTTTACATTTCCCTAATGACTCATGGTGGATACCCTTCCATGTGCTTATTTGTAATCTATGGATTCTCTTTGGTGTGGTGTCTGTTTGGAATGTTTGCCCATTTTTAAAATAGGGTGTGTCCTTATTGTTGGACTTTTGAGATTTCTGCATATACCTAGATACACATTATTTGTCAGATATGTTTTGCAAAATATTTTCTTCCAGTCTGTGGTTTAAATTTCCAGTCTCTTAATGGTGTTCAAAGACACCATTAAGAGACTGGAACACTTAGGAAGAGTTCAATGTGTTTTTCTCTTTTTCTTTCTTTCTTTTTTGAGGAAAAAAAATATCTGCTCTTAATGGATTTATTGCAAAATAAACTTCAAGAGCACAAGTTGATTGGACAGTTTCCCTTTTCTGGGCCAGTTTTCAGGATGACATCCACTTCAATGGCTCTCCTGCAGGCCTCCTCTTTCCCCTCGCCCTTCCCAGGGTCTTCTCTATGGAATAAACAGAAGCTTCCTCTTGCAACATAAATCAGACCCCACCAATCCTCTGCTTTGCTCAGAACCATCTTCTTAAGAATAAATTCCAAAGTTCTTCCATGACCTGCTGAACCCCCTTACCTGGATGCCCATCTGTTTCTCTGCCATCCTCTCCCCAACGCTGTCTGCTATGGCCACACTGGCTCCCTGCTGGTCATCTGAGTACACCCGGAGCCAGTCCTGCCTCAGGGCTCTGCACTAGCTGGTCCCTCTTCTTGGAATAGCCTCATGACTCCCTCCCTCATTTCCTTCAGGTGTCTTCTCTAATGCCACCTTCTCAGAAAAGCCTTCCCTGACCACCACCTTTGGAACAATGCCCCTCTATGTCCCTCTGCCCCTCACCCTTCGCCTTTCTTTCTAGAATCTGTCACCACCTGATGTCTTATATTTCTCTGTAAAATTGTGTAATGCCCACCTTTCCAATCCCCAGTAGATACTTTGTTTCATTTGCTGTAGCACTTGCAGTCCTTGTGACATACAGATCACAAAACTGATATTTAATGAATATTTGTTGAATGACTGAACTACATAAAGAAAAAAAACCCTATATTTCCAAAGTCTCTCCACTCCCATGTTAAGATGTCTGAGTCCCCCCACCCAGCAAGCAGAAGGATGACAACGTAGTCCTGGAGGAGACCTCCAGGACTCTCACCTTCAAACTAGAGGTGAGCTGACCCCAAGGAAGGTGATAATGGACAGAGAACTGAAGACACATTACCAGGGTGAAATAAAAGTCAGACAAGCCTCCAGCCCTCTGTCTCTGCATTTGCATTTCACTCTGCCTTACAGAGGTGAGAAACGTGATTTGGGAAGCACATCACCTTTATCCAAGTTGAGCAAAGCAGCCATCCTCCCTGGGGAGGCCACACTCCTCAGGCGACACGCCACCAACACTGGACTCCACATCTTTGTCTTGGTCAGTGATTCCACAGAGCATTTCAAAGCTCTTTGCAGGATAGCATAAGCAGCCTAGGCAATAACAGCACCCAAGAACATCATGGGCTCCCAGACCTAGGGTCTAGCCACCTCCAAGGGAAAGGTAATCAGGGTGATGTCCATTTCAATGGCTCTCAGGCTGGTCTCCCTCTTTCCCCATTGGGTCTTCTCTATGCAGTAGACAGAAGCTTCCTCGTGCAATGAGTCAAGAGACTCTCAGCAAGAGTCAAGGGAAGTTCAAATGTTAAAAGAAAGATGGTGGCAGATGGGGGAGAGAGGGGAAGAGGTGGGGGAGGAAGGGCAGCCCTCAGTTTCCTGGTCTGGACAATAGAAGAATGAAAGTCACTAGACCTTCTTTAGCTAAAAATTGAAACACAGTGAGGAAGGAGAGCAGAATCTATTCCTGAAAGTTCCTTGAAGAAGACTAGGCATGAGGTGGCCTCCCAAAGGTGTCCATTTGGGGTTCCTCTGGAGCAGACCCTGAATCAAGTATCCCGAGATAGCTGGTTTTTTTGAGGAGTGATGCTAAGAAGCCAGTGAGGGAGGGTGGAGAGCAAGGCAGGGCGGGAAGGATGCTGACAACTGTGTGTAATGAGCAGGTCACTTCTCCTGGCGACTGGACTCGACCCCACTGGGGGTGCTCTGAGAACTGTTCCCAGAGAGGTGAGAAGTCTGAGGATTATTCCAGAAGCTTTTACTGCCCAGCAGGTTGAGTCTGCTCTGCACTCAGAGATACAGGATATAAGCACAAAAGGACAGAATGCAGGCCTCAACAGAATCAGAGAAATCTTTTATTCATTCATGGACTCAGATGCTGTTGGGGCTCATTTTCCAGATGTGAAAATGGCCGTCAGTTACAGAGGGGATTTTGGTTTTATAGGGTACAATGAAAATGGTTTAATCATTGGAAGCCACTCACGTGAAGTTTGGGCAATTAGGGGCTAGTGGTATAGGTGATGGGGCTAAAGTTTGAAACTCATTGTTGTCTGGGGAGATAGGAATCCAGATCCTGAGAAATGAGTACTCAAATCTTGCCCATTGCTTTTCTTTCTCTGGGATCCATTGTTTCCCAGATTTTCAATATTTGCTATGCCTCCATTTAGGACTAATTTGCCATGGGGAAGGTCAAAAGTTCAGGGCCCAGCATTCAGTATTCACCCCTTTCCCCCAGGGCCCACCATTATTAAGAAAGAATTTACTGGGATGTCAATCCCGGGCTAGTTTCTGCTTCCTCCTCCCGAGCTGCATTGTCCCTCCATTTTTCTTCGGGGGACTATCTTGCAGGAATATTATTTCCATAACACTTCACAGGAAATTGTAAGTATATGGAAATGTGGTGTGATGTCTTTCCTGGTAGGCAGAGGGAATGTGGGCAGACACAAGTCTGTTTTTGAAGATCCCAGTCACTGTGAGACACTGGAGAGTCCACAATAAATAAGACTCACTTCCTGGGAGGTTATAAGGGAGACTGAAGGGAGACAAATTAGAAATCAAAACAAAGTGTGGATTCTAAAGGGTGCAGAGGGAACTCATCACAGGGAAAATTTTCTGCTTCAGGAGGATCAGGGAAGGAAGGAAGGAGGAGGAGAGTTTATGCTGGAATGGGAGAGTGAGAAGAGGTGGGCTAGGAATTGATAAGTAGAGGGAAGACAGTTCCAGATAGAGGAACAGGCTAAAGGAGGGCACCACATGTTCAAGTGTCCAGAGGCAGAAAAGATCACAAAGCATTAGAAAATCTGGAAAATATCAGTTTGGACCACGGAGCCAAAGGCAAGAAGTAGTGAGAGATGTAAGAGAAGAGGCAAGGGAGGAGAAGTCTTGTGATCCATTAGGAGATCTGGGCTTTGCATTAAGGCAAAGGGAAAATCCAGAAGGGTCCTGAGCAAGGCTGTGGTGTGATGTGAGCAGTGTTTGGAAGAGACCATCTGCCTCCAAGGTGAAGAGCAGGCTGGTGGAGAGCGGGACCAGCTGATGCAGTCATGTGGGAGAGAGGGGTGTGGCCCTAGGATGAATCCAAGATGGTTTGGGTAGACGTTTAGGTCCGACTGACAGAACTTGACCTTGTTTGGATAAGGGAAGCAAGGAAACCAGAAGAGTAAAGGAGGGCTCCTAGGTTGAAGGTCAAACAACGGGGAAGACAGCAGTATGTTCTGTGGTGTGTGATCCTGAAAGAAGAATAAATTCTATGTCAGACACTGAACTCAGTTTGGGGTATTTGAGCTTGGGGAAACTTAAAGACATCTACACTAAAACTTATGTCCACTCAGCATCTGTGAACGTGACTTTATTTGGAAATAAGGTCTTTGTAGATAGAATCAAGCTACCATAAAGTCATACTGGATTGGGGGCTAGTTCAATGATTAGTTTCCTTATAAGAAGAGAGCAATTTGGCTACAGACAGGTGAAGGGGAGGTGGCTATTTGAAGACAGAGGAGCAGATACATTGTGTTGTCACAAGCAATGGACTACCAAGAATTATTAGCAAACACAGAAAGTTAGAAGAACCAAGGGAGGACTTTCCTAGAGGCTTCAGAGCAAACCTGGTCCTGTAAACACCTTGAATGTGAATAGCTAACCTCCAACCACAAGCAAAATTATTCTTACAGATGTGTGTAGAGCATAGATTTCTGTTATTTCAGGCATCAGTCTGCAGTATTGTGCTACAAACGTTCCAGGAAACAAATATAATATGGAAGCAGAGGAGATAGTCAGTAGTTGGTTTACTGTGTGGATCCAGAGCTCTAAGGATGGACTATGACAGGTCTATGGATGGCAAATTCAAAAGAAGTGAATGGTGACTAAAACTCTGGAAAAGGGTGAGGTTGCCTGAGAAAGAACACAGAATGAGAAAGAGGTGCAGACAGAACTGTAAGGAAGACCCATGCTCCTGGTCAGTGGAAGGTAACTTGCAAGGGGTAAGGAATTTGGGAAAGTAAGGAGAGAGAAAGGAATCAGGAAAGAGTCCTATTTGGAAGAGGCAAGGTGGAAGTGAGAAGATTGGTGAGGATGAATTTAGGAAACTGGTGAAATCAGGTTAGGGTTGAACATGGGAATCTCAAGAGTCTGAAGGACTGGAATAAGATCTGAGCCTGCATGTGATGTAAGGAGAACTGTAGAAAACAGAGAGGTTCATGCTACCATGATAAGGGGTGGCAAGTATAGGTTGGGAAGCAAAAGATAGGGCTGCAGACCAGACTTCATGGTGGCACACTCAGGGCATGTGGTGGCCGGCTGCCATCATGATCAGCAAATCAGACCAGGCTGGTGGCATCCAAGACAGGCATTGCTTGCTAATGGGAGCTGGGTGATTCTCCAGAATTAGAACTACTTGCGGGCCTTCCAAGAGATGCTCCTAATGCTCTGATGTCTCCCTCCCTTCTCTTTAAGATAAACAATTGGCTTGATTGAATTGAACTCACTAGAGTTATTTGTATTAACAAGCCTATACAGATTTGGGAGTTTTGCTTCATTCAATTACAGCCTATAAAACACTAATCAACATGGAATTGCTCAGTCTCCCAGCTATTTCAGAAGAAATAGAGAAAGGAAAATTCCATCACAAACAATTCTCACTGCATTTCAATGATGATGTTTGGTGATGATGATCCAAAAACTTTTCTGCCAATGCCCAAAAGTAATTACACTCGGTTGGAGTGAAGAAATCTTTGTTTTCTAATAATAGAACAGATGTTTCCCAGAAGCAATTACCCCATACCACTAGTAAAAAATAATCTAACAAATTGATATTTGATTTAGGGAACTGCTGTGTGATTCTGTCACAACAAATCCTTAGTAGGAAAAAAAGAGAAAAAAAAAAGAGGCGTCACTTATATGGACTAAATGGACTTCAGAGCAGCTTTTCCTGGTTTCCCTGAATGCTAAGATTCCTGGAAACAAGGGCACATATCTGTCACTGCTGGTTCTGTGGAAGCAGTGGGGGCCTGAGGGACATTTATTTTGGCAGAAGAGGAATTTCATGGGTGCACCTCTGTTGGATCTCAGAACCTGGTACATCTCCTATAGTATGTCCACTATGAAGGGACTGGCAACTTTCTGTGGGGTGGTTATGGTCAGTCATTCCCTTCCTACTCAACTTTGTTGAGCATCTACAATCTCAGAAATAGTATCCCTGCTACTGTAATTTGAATGCGTCTCCCACAAGTTTGTGTGCTGGAAACTTAGTCCCCAAATTTTTATGTTTTTGGTGTTTGCAGACGAGGCCTTTGAGATGTAATTAGGATTAGAGGAGGTCATGAAGGTAGAGGGTGCCATGATGGTATCAGTGGCTTGACACAGAAAGGAAGAGAGACCCAAGCTAACGTGTGAGCTTTGTGTAGCCATGTGGGGCCACCATGTTTGGATGCAGCGAGAAAACCCTCACCAGAGGCTGAGCAGGTGAAGCACATGGTCTTGAACTTCTCAGCCTCCAGAACTCAGGAAATGAAGTTCTTTTCTTTATACATTCTCCAGTCTTCAGGATTCAGTTGTAGCAAAAGAAAATGGACTACATTAATACATTATGATCGCCTCCTAAA
This sequence comes from Glaucomys volans, assembly GCA_020662805.1. NCBI lineage: Eukaryota > Metazoa > Chordata > Mammalia > Rodentia > Sciuridae > Glaucomys > Glaucomys volans. Next base: position 73,930 of record JAJEJO010001372.1, on the reverse strand, counting down.
CTAAGCTCAGTTCCAGTGCCCCGCCTGGGGATTGGAGACCCTCCAGGAGGGCTCTGAGCTTCCCTCTCTAATCTCCTGTCCCCTGTTCTCCCACTGCTCTGAGCTTTCCTCCTCTGCTTCCCACAAGGTGACTTCCCAACCAGAGGCAGCCCCATTTCATGCCAGGAATTCATTTCCTCAACTCTCCTATCTCAAGAACCATTATCCTACAGGAACACATATAATGGTGGGAGAATATGTTCTTGGAACACATAAAGCTACAAGCAAAATTATCCTTACAGATGTGTGGCCATCAGTTCTCCCATTTTCGCCATGATTTTGTCCAATTACAGAATTTTTGTGAGCCTACGTGATACATACCCACTGTAAAGTGCTCTGTTTTATTTTTCTCCACATTAGCGCTAATGTTCTGCGGAGCACATTCTTCTAAATGACCATTATCATTTATCATAACCACTGTTTGGTTTCCTTTATAGCATTTTGCCACATCTAGCTTCATTCCAGTTATAGGAGTTTTTAGACACATTTTTCTGTATCAGGCTTAGCACCAGTTTATAATAAAAGTTTAGACAATACTGTTGCCAAATATATAAAATATTTTAGATTCAAATAACTGCAAATGTTAAAATAATAGCATCATAATTGCCACAATATAGAATTTCCATAAACAGCATATTGGTTTTAGAACCAAACAATAATGACATTATCAGTGAGGATTTTTTTTCTTTACAAGCAAAAGAGGCATCAACATTTGGCAATAATAAGAAAACAGTTTACTATCCACTCAGGCTACCAGCTTAGAAATTATATCACAAATTATGGTTTTAATTTGGGGACGAGAACAGTTCCAAATTCTGTGCAGTAAATGAGATTTTATCAATATATCACGTTCAAGTTCAAACAAAATAAAACAATTCTGAAATTTTCTCCCACTAATTTTCTCCTTCCTCTGACAATAATCTTCAGCTGTCAGAAACTCATCAATGTTTAAGGCCTAGATCAAATTCTACTACTTCTTCTTTAAAAAAAAAAATTGTCCTAATTTTCCCAACATAATTCAGTTTGCTTTTTGCTTAAATCCAGTAGCATTATTTGGACCTACATTACAGTATAGTTTTATGTGAAAGTTTCTGCTTTTATTATCTTCTTCTAGTCTTCCTTAGAGTAATTATTACAATTATCATTTACAGATAGGAACTGTTTTACTTTTATAGCTCTTGAGTACCCAACACAGAACTTGACAGAGGAAGAGTTGAAAATAAGTTTGCTTTAAGTTGAATCAAATTATAAATCAATGTTAATCTCTTGTCTCCAAATGACATGACCTCAAGGCTGATTCTTTTGGTTCAGTCAGTCCTATTTGAAAAATCAAATATTTTCTAAGGAAAAAGATTCAGCACATATCAGAGTCCATTTTCTCTTGCTATAACAGAATATCTGAGACTGGTTAATTTATAAAGAATAAGGGTTTATTCAACTCATTGTTCTGGAGACTGAAAGGTCCAAGGTCAAGAGGCTACATCTAGTGAAGTCCTTCTTCCTAATGGGGACTCTCCAAGAGTCCAGAGCCAACACAGATCATCATGGTGAGAAAAATACATACAAGAGATGGAGCTAAGCTGGTTTTAATAGCAGACCCACCCACTCTCAAGATAACCCATCAACCCAATAATTTACCCATGAGTGGATTGATTCATTCATGCAGGTAGAGCCTGCATGACCTCATCACTTCCTAAGGGTCTCGCCTGGTCCCACCTCTTAATATCTTACCATGGAAATTAAATTTCATTTTATGAGTTTTTGTATCTATATATGTATATATATATACACATACACACACACACACACACACACACACACATATCGAGAGAGAGATTTATTGCAAGGAATTGGCCTTCTATGAGATTGTAAGACCTGGCTAGGCATGTCCAAAATTCATGGGGCAGTCTGGCACTTTGGGCATGAACTCAAGCTGGAGATGGAATTTCTTTCACATCAGGGAAACTTTCAGTTTTGCTTTTATGGTCTTTCAACTATGGACTGAGACCCCTCTCCCAGTCAGCCCCAATTATACAGGGTAATCTTCCTATCTTCAAGCCAATTGCTTAAGGACTTGGCTCCCAGGAGCAAGAGACCTTCACCAGCAAAGTCTCAATTCAGGAGACTTTTTAAGAACTGGAGACTGAAGATGACCAGTAGCCATGCTGACACTTGAAAATGCCATCACAGTGTTCTATATGGATGGCCCCCAAAAAGTGATGTTTGATCAAAAACTTGAAGAAAGAAAGAAGACAAGCAGAGGGAGAACCGAATGCAGGGCCCCATCCTGGACAGAGCATGCCTGAGTAAGGTATTGCTGGGAAGCCCAGGTGCCTGGATCAATGTCAGCTGAGAAGAACGAAGGGGAAAATCCAATGGGGGATAGAAAATTATATGGGTCCCAGAGGCCATATGAAAATGTGTGGATACTTATAATAACTCATATGGGGAGCCATTAAAAGTTTTAACTAGCATAGTAACATCAATGGACATAAATTTTTAAATAAATATTTTGCTGTGCAGGGAGATCAGTTAGAAAAATATCCAAGGGAGAGTGGAGTGTGGTTTCACTGGGATACTGGTGGGGAAAATGGAGAGAATCCAACAGGTTTGAGGAACTCTGTGGGGATAAATCGAGGTAGCCACTGTTGCTTAATTAACTGCTGGTATTCCTTCTACCTTCTTATTGGCCTCACATCCTGGTTTTGCTAAGGTGGAATATGCCCTGTGCCATGCATGGAGGTATAAGAGGTATTTGCACATAGCTTCTTTATAAGGACAACTGTAGTGACGTGACTTTTTACCTTGGCCCCGCCCACCTTCTTCCAACCTAAAATGGGAATGCAATTTTAGGTACAGCAGTTATCTTGCAACCCTGAAGGTGCAGCATGTGTCTATGCATCTGGCATGTATTTCTACCACGACAAGCATGATTATATGCATACACGTTGCATTGAGAAATGAAATTCTTTATAAATGAACTAATTGCTAGGTCTGGACTTGAGTTATTAGAAGCAAAAATCCCAGAAGTCTCTTCTCCTCCTCTCTTTGATAAATAGCATCTATTCACCTTTTTTTTCAACAAGACCCAATTAGGCTTGATGTAGAGATGGCAGATTAAAATATTATCATCCTTCCATCATGTTCATAATTCCTTTTGTGCATTTACATCTCTAAGGAACCAGATGAGAATAAACAAACTCCTGGCATTTTCTCAAATTTTGGCTCTGGCAGCTATCTCTTAATAATTTCCAGAAGAGATGGTGGAAAATGAAGCAAGGGTTCATTCTGGGTCAGCTTCCACAGCCAGTGATTGATGTTAGCACCAGAATCATTCCACTGCAAGTGTCTTTAGAGGTGAGCCGGGATGTGGGTGTAACAGCAGAATGCCCATGCATTCAGAAAGCATGCAAAACACCAGAGAAGGCTGCAATCTGAAACTTCTGCATTTCCTTTCTTTCTTGTTAACCTTGCTGGTTAGTCTTGTTAGAAAGCTTTCTCCAGCCTGCTTCACTGAAATGAATGCTAACATGACCTGGGCCATTACAGGAGTTTACGTATAGCATCTCTTGCCATGAAACTAGGAACACTAGCTCAAGGGGACAGTTTGCTACACTAGATGTTTTGCTCTCAGAGCTCCGGTTGCCTAACTGTCCTCTCATATGCCAAGGAGCAACCCGCTTTCAGAAAAAGCAAAGGCCTCCTTTTTCAAAAGTGCAGATTCTAGGGCTGGACCTCAAACTAGTTCATCAGAAACTTTGAGGATGGAACCGAGAACCCATAGGCAATGTCAAGGAGCAATGGCATTTTCTCACTCATTCGAGTCTATGATATTATTGTGGCTCCTAGAAGCCAACAAGAGCAAGGCCTAAAGAGTAATCCAAAGCAACATCTATTGGGCTCGGTTAGTTCAGAGTTCTGTATAGAACCAAATTAGATTGTAGAAAATGCAAAAAGAAAAGCTGTCCTTAGCACCCCCTTTTACTGGGGAAATCAAAACTACTCATATGGTAAAATGTTTCAGAAAGAACACAGAGTAATATGCAATGGAAGAAAGAAAATCAGCCATAAACACTGAAGGTATGAATGGTGAAAAGAACAGAGTTGAGTGGGAGACTGAATGCCTCTTGCAAGAACACTCGTTTAATATTGGGAGAACACACATCTGATAAGCAATAGTGATCTGGTGACAATTGAGCGAGAATTCTTCTCAGCCCTGAAACAGAAATGTGAAAACAACTGCATATAGTATATCAAGTACCATTTTCAAAGTGGAGAGAAATCCGTATTTAATAAACTGTGTTGGGGATTTCCATTTCAAAAGAAAAAAGAGTTGGTTCCTCCCTCACGCGCCATATACAAAAACAAATTCCAGTATGAAAAATGGTGGAATGAGAGAGACATCATTACCCTACATACATGTATGATTACATGAATGGTGTGAATCCACAGCATAGACAGCCATTGAAATGAAAAGTTGCACCCCGTTTGTGTACAATGAATCGAAATGAAGTTTGTAAAAATAAAATAGATTTTAAAAAATTCCAAATGGATTAAATACCTAAAGAAAAGGCACAGAACTACAAAAGCATTAGAAAAATGGTTTTTATAATTCTAATGCTAAGAAAGCATACCTAAGCAAGACAATAAGTGGAGAAGGTAAAAATGAAAAGATTTGACAGATAGGACTACACAAAGAAGGCCCTGGGTTCAAATTCCCAGCACTGGAAAAAATAAAAATAAATAAATAAAAATAACAGACAAGGAGAAAATGTTTGCAGCAAATTGTCTAGAGTATAGAATTACTGCAGTTGATTTTTTTTAAATGATCAAACATCTCAACAGAAAACAAATAAAAGAAGGTAAAGGATATGAACAGATTAGAAGAAAAGAAACACAGATCATGAGCAAACTTGAAATAAGCTCAACCTCATTTAAACTCCAAAGAGACTAAAGTTATTTACAGCAAATTTAAATGAATAGTGATAATGCCCAGGGTCAGAAAGAAAGCAGGAGAAAGGGCACTTCACATTGCCAAGGTGATTATAAACTCCTACATATAAATAAATAGATACAAAAATACCCAGCTATCCGAAATCAGAAATTCTAAGAATACATCCTTAGAAAATGTTAGCACCAAGGTTACAAAGACGTGTGCACCAAGATAAAAATATTTTCACTTCAAAATTATTTTTAATGACCAAATAAAATAAAACAGATTTTAAACATGTGCTGTTAATGGACTGGTTCTAGACATTAGGGTAAAGCCACACAATGAAGCATGCCACGTCTTACAAATGAAGTGTGTTGACACTCTTCAAATTGTATTATTGCATTAATGACATATTTAATCACCTAAAGGAAAAACCATAGGTCTCACTATATATAGGAAGCTACTCACATATAAAGGAGTCCAAAAGGATACATACATTTAGCATTTAACAAGGGTTATTTGGGAGAGAGGAAGGAGATTGAAGGGAAAGTCTAGGAAAGATCATTAAGATTACTTTATAATTCTAAACTTAAGACTTGTGACCAAAAAAACACATTCATGCATTGCTTGTGTGCTTTTAATATTTTTTATTCTCAAGTCATGAAACTAGAAAGTAAGACATGATCATTGTTGCAAAATTAGAAAATACACCAAATAATAAAGAAAAAAGATTTTTCATCTTCTGGACTTTCACTATTAGACCTCCTCAAGTTTTACTTTAAAGAATATAACATGTGCACACAAATATGCTATTTTGAATCCTAATTTTTCACTATAAATAGTCTTCACAATATACAATTTCTTATCATTACATAATATATAGGGTGAATTTGTCAAAGCTTATTAATCATTCTTCCATTGTTTGACAGACGTTAATTTTTCACATATATTAAAATACATGTATATAAGTCATATATATGCATATGTCATATGTATGATGTTAATTTTTCACATATATTAAAATAGATGACTTTTAATATATGTATTTAAGTCATATATATTTTTAATATACATGGAAACTTAACATCTCTGTCACAATGGAAGAAATATATATATGTATCTTTGATAAGATTCTCCATCAAAACACTCTGTACAATGTGCATTCGTGAATACATCACAAAGAATTCCACTCTTAAGTGCAACTATAATGCACTAATTTAAAAAAAGAAAAACTATTCTGTACATTTTCAATGTACAATTCAGGATAAAAGTAATTGAACAACCCTAAAATTATTTGCTCAAAGATGAGCTCCACCACCACTCTCAGCTGGCTGAGAGCAGGGCCCATGGCTAGCCCGTGTTTGGTAACTGAGACAGAGTGGACAGACCCTCCCAAGCCTTCTTCCCAGCATCTAGTTCTGCAGAAATGTGTGGTTTCAGCTAATTATCAGAGGGTGAGATTCCTAAAAGTGATACTTCCCTGTACAAGGAAGATGACATTAAACTTAGAAAGTAGATGAGTAAGTTAAATTGCACCCATAACTCAGGTCCCCTTAAACTCTGACCTCCCTGAGCACCAATTAATATGCTTGCAAAACTGGGCGTGGTGGCGCACGCCTGTAATCCAAGTGACTCGGGAGACTGAGTCAGGAGGATCACGAGTTCAAAGCCAGCCTTAGCAACTTAGCGAGGCCCTAAGCAACTCAGTGAGACCCTGTCTCTAAATAAAATACAAAATAGGGCTGGGGATGTGGCTCAGTGGTCGAGTGCCCCTGGGTTCAATCCCCAGTTCCAAAAAAAAATGCTTGCAAAATGATCACTTCTGTCCTTTGACAGGGCTTCTGGGAGCACCAACAAACTAACCTTTGAGGTTGAGCTTGCGCTCTGCACACCTGAGATATTACCAAGGCTTCCTGCAACACAATGGAAAAGGAAATGTGTTTGTGAAGCCAATGGCTTCCTTCAGGAAGCAGTTTCATCAGACTCTTAGGAACACTTATCTCTTTACCAACTATCTGGCCCAGATGTATCAGCAAAGCCAAGAGTAACCAGAATGGAACTTATTCTGAGTCCGAGGGAAACAGGGCTACATTTTTGGAAAGGAATCAAACACTTGTTGTTTTACTTTGTTCTCAACTATGGTTTGGGGGTTTAACATCCATCTCATCTTCACATCCCCTCTTGAAGTTCTGCAGTGGAGACTTTCGGGAGGGGAGGTCTAACATCTCCATGACCCCAAGGTTGTGCCCCATTTATCCAGAGTCATGAATGTTTGAAAGTGGTTTTGTACAATGTGACCTCACCCCCTGATCACAGATGATTGATCAGGAAATAGGCAGCTTGCCCAGGCTGGTCCAGAGTATCCCTTCAGCAACTTGTTAAAAGCCTGCCTCGCTATGGACTGAAGCTATAGCTTGAACCCTCTGTTGGAATAATAACCTTCTGCGTTAGTTATTAAAAGTGGGATTTTTTTTGTATTCCACTGACTTCTGTCCTCACTCAGAGGACAGAATTTATGAGTCGTGGTAAGACCGAAATCATTGCCCATTATGTATTTTGGGCTTCTCTCTCTCTTGGTCTCTCTCCTCTTCCTTTCCTCCCTCCCTCTCTCTGGTCACTGACTTTGCGATCAAGCTCATCAACACAGGGTAGACAAATTCACAAAACACCAATGCTTGTCACGAAGAATTTCCTCCCACATTGTACAGATTTTTTTTAAAAAAATATATAGTAGGTTTTCTGATCCACATCCCCCAGCCTCAACCAGCTGTTTTAAATTTTGTAAGCCAACCAAACAAGCTTGTGGTTGAAGAGAGCAGCTTGCAGATGAGGTAGACAGACCACGTCCTAAGCCAACAGCTCACTGGGATGTCATGGAGAACATGCTGCGGGCTGCTTTTTCTGAACACTTGAAGCAGAGATAGGATCTTTCCAGCTGGCAATCAGGCAACGGAAGCAGGACCCGTGGCAGTTCATCCTGTGTCACCAAAGTGAAGAGTCCCCAGTAAATATTTTTAAATAATGATTTTCATAGGTAAAATTACATGGCTTTCTCCCTACCACCCAGCAGCCCCGCTGAGAAGCTAATCTTGGGGGGTGGGCAGGTGGGATTCTGTGAAGCAATCGAGTAGAAGAAATGACAGGGGACATCATTCTTGTCCCTCGTGGCTTTCCTGCTCCAAGTTCCTGTTGTTCTGAAGTTACATAAGACATTCCAGCAGCCTCAGAATAAATCAGCCTTTGTTTTGTCATTGCTGAAGCTGGCTTGGATGAAGGTCTGATACTTCTAACAAAAGAAGTCTAAATCCTACTGATAGATATTATTACACCATTTTTCAATGAGAAAATGGAAAGCCATTGAAATTAAGTAACTTGCCCAAGGTCAGTGGTTTTCCTCCACAGGTTTATCTAACTTCAAAGTCCAGGTTCCTCCTGCTGAGCAGGCTGGTGGTGGCTAAGCTGCCAAAGTGCACTGACTCTGGATCTCCTTGCTCTCTGCAAGAAGCCACCTAATAGGAGAGCCCCACTCATCATCCATTATTCCAATAATCTTTTGCCATTCATTGGTCTTTTTTATGTTTCTGGTCAGAACTCAAGACCTGCCCCCAGGCATGGCCCTGAAATCCATGGCTGATGGCAGATCAGTGGGAGAAGGATTTGGGAGCAAGAGCTGTTGTACATCTCCTCTCACACTGAGGCTGGGCAGGGTGCTGGCCGTTCACCCAGGTATTATTTGTCTGTGTACTTGGACATTAAACAGCAAGTGGCTAACTTCAGCCCTGCCAGTCTTCCCAAGACCAACACACCCTATCTTCCCACCCATCTCTTCTTAGGCACAGGAATTTCTGATGAAGGAAGTGTGCCTGCCATTGAACAGAATTTATGTATTTGAATTTTATAGATTTTTGTGGAAACAACCAGAAAGTATAGATTGTCCAGAATCCTATCTTCCTAGCACAACCACTGTGAAGAATTTGGTACATTTTTTCCCCATCTGTTTCCTTATTTCTCTATTTCATGCAAAGCTGTTATCAGAGTATCTGATTTTGCAACATGTTCTATAAACATTATATCATAACCACTTTCCACTTACCAGCATGTTCTTTATACCCACAAGTTCAAGGGCAGGTCAGTTTTAAGACTGCAGTGTTACTAGAATGGACATTTGCACATGGTTTCTCACTACCTGTGTCTACTCTTGTTTTCTCCAAAGACCAACATGCTTACTATCAGGAGCTAACCCAAGCATCCCCTGGAAGGCAGGACAGGACCTAGGAACAGGACATAAATCCATTCATAGTGCTTTAGTCCTTATAAAAGAAATGCAGAGGCAGGGGAGGATAAGAATCTGTTCACCCTGCGGAGCTGCAGCTTGGGGTGTGACACGGTCAGGGTGTCAGGCCACATCAGCACCAGACATTGCCAGGCCATGACCTTGGCTCTCTGCCCCCTGTCTCCCTGAGTCCCCTCCATTCCCAATCCAGCTCCTCCCTCCCGCCTTCAGACGCAAAACTCTCCAACTCCTTTACAGTCATTTCCTCCTGCTAACACTAGCCAGAAGAAACTTCCACACAACCAGCCACCCCAGCTCTTCCCCCAGTTTGCACATTGGAGTTCATTTATTCTGTTCAGTCAACATTTATTAAGCCTCTACCTTGGGTCCTGAGATGCTCAAAGAACTAGAAATATCATAGTAAGACTTTTTAAAATTACCATTCATATAGAGCATACTTTCAAGGAGAGTTCTAACATACATTTATTGGAAGGTAAGGCTGTTTCCAAATACCATTTTATTGTTAAGATGGGGCAAAACTTAGAGTGATGTAAATAGTTGAGGAGAGAAGGTTCTAGGCTCCAAATGGCCAAATTATATATAAACCCTAGTGGAGTCAAAAGCCTGCCTCACCTCTACCCTCTTCAAGCTCTCTTCCTTTCTCACTGATTTTATAACACATGATAGATCTGCTTTAATGAATGCAAGTTAAGAGGAAGTGAATAAGGACTTTTTTTGTACCTTAGCCCAGAGCTGGGTAAGCTCTTAAAGCTGTATGAGTGCACACCAATAGAAAACCAATTCCATATCCAATTTGTAAATAGGAAAGTGTTAAAGAGAGGAACACTTGGTGGTCCAAAAGAGGTTCCATCATTCATCCAGAATCTGGTCATTATCTTTCAAGCTGTCAAACCCTATAGTTCTCTAAGGAGAACTGAACTACTTCAACTGTGGGTTGATAAATGGATGGATGGATGAATGGATAAACAGATGGATAAATGAGTGTTTAATCAATGGAGATTAAATTTCAACCTGAGTTTTGGTGGGGTTTTGTCCACTTACCATTGAGCAGCAAGAGTTTTTTTCCTCCATATTTTTCATTGGTGCATTATAATTACACATAATGGTGGGATTCATTGTTACATATTCTTACATGCTCACAACATAACAATATAATTTGGCCAATATTGTTCCCCAGGATTTTCCCTTTCCCTCCTTTCTTCCCTCTCCCTGGTCCCTTTCCTCTACTCTACTGATCTCTCTTTGCTTTTCATGAAATTCACCTCTCAGTCATCATTTCCTTTCTCCTCTCAGGCTTCCACATATGAAAGAAAACATACAACCCTTGACCTTCGGAGTTTGGCTTATTTCACTTAACATAATATTCTTAACTTTCATCCATTTTCCTGCAAATGACATAATTTCATTCTTCTTTGTGACTGAATAAAGCTCCATTGTATATACTAAAGGAGACTAAAATTTTGGCATTTGCTGGTAATTAGATGGAGTTGGAGAATATCACGCTAAGTGAAATAAGCCAAACCCCAAAAAACAAAGACCAAATGTTTACTCTGATATGCAGATGCTAATTCACAATAAGGTGGTGAGGGGCACTAGGAAAGAATAGAGCTATACTTACCATATTTTCTTTATCCATTCATTTGTTGAAGGACACTTGGGCTGGTTCCAGCATTTGGCTAATATGAATTTGCTGTATGAGTATGAGTATGCATGTTGATGTATAAATATGAGTATGCATGTATCACTATAGCATGATGATTTTCTTTCTTTAGGGTAAATACTGAGGAGTGGTATAACTGAGTCATGTGGTGGTTCCATTCCTAGTCTTTTGAGGAACCTCCAACTGATTTCCATAGTGGTTCTACTAATTTACAATCCCATCAACAGCGTGAAAGTGTTCCTTTTTCTCCACATCCTCTCCAGCATTTATTATTGTTCATATTCTTGATGAATATGAACAATAATAAATTGATTCTTGCCATTCTACCTGGAATGAAATGAAATCTTAGTGTAGTTTTGACTAAGCTGCAAGAGTTCTTTATAAACTGTGGACACAAATCATTGATCATATATACTTGTTGCCGATATTATCTTTGAATCTGTGACTTGCCTCTTCAATTTGTTCACAGACTCTTTTGAAGAGCAAAGTTTAAATTTTGATGATGAAGTTTAATGCATTAATTCTTTTGATTAGTGCCTTTTGTGACCTGTTAAAGAAATCTTTTCTTCCCTCAAGCACATGAAGATTTTCTCCTGATTTTGGATTTTGGAGGGTTTTGTTGTTGCTGCTATTTGGTTTTGTTTTTCTAATTAGTTTTATGGTTTTACTTTTACATTTAGGTCTAAGATCTTAGTTCTTTTTAAAATATATAATACAAAAATGTAGGTTGAGGTTCAATTTTTGCACACAGATGTCTAGTTATTCCAGTATAATTTGTTCTTACTGATTTTTAAGTTAAAATTGTTTGAACACTGCATGATTCGCATTCTTGAAATTTGGAGAGACTTCCTTCATTTCTGCAGATAGGTTTTATCACATGAAACTAAGGTATATTCTCCAGTTGTTGGTTACAATGCTCTCTACATGTCCTAGGTCAAAGTTATTGATTCTATCATTCAAATTTTGTATATTATTTTCAATTTTTTTTTTTACTTTTTTATCAGCTACTGACATAGATGTAATAAAAGTTTCCAATGATTGCGGTTCTATTTTTGCTTGATATATTTTGATTCCACATTATTGGGTGCGTGCAAATTTAGAATTTTTATAACTTTTTGGTAAATTGAACCCTCTATCCATATGAAACATCCTTTGTATCACTAATTATTTTGTCTTAAGGTATTTTTTGATCTCTACATAGCTTCAGCAAATTTCTTTTGTTAGAATTCTCATAGTATATCTTCCCTTCATACTTTTATTCTAATCTTCCCATATTGTTGTGGTTTTGATATGCCTATTATAACCAGCATAAACATGGGTCTTCATTTCAATTTAACAGTCTGTGTCTTTTAATTGGAGTATATAGTCCATTTACATTTGCTGTAAATACTGATAAACCTAGGCAATTATATTCATTTTCAAGGGCTGCCACAATTCATACATAAACTGGATGACCTAAACCATAGATATTTGTTTTCTCACAGTTCTTGAGACTAGCAGTTTGAGATCAAGGTGTTGGAAGGGTTGACTTTTCCTAAGACATCTCTCCTTGGCTTACAGGTGTCCATCTTCTCCTTCTGTCTTCATATGGTATCTCCTCTGAGTCTCATCATATAGAGATATTGGATTAGGGCCCACCCCAGTGATCACATTTCACCTTTATTACTCCTTCAACAGCCCATCTCTACAATGCATTGCATTCTTAGATAATGGGAGTTAGACCATCAACATATGAATGGAGGGGGCAATTCAGCCCATAATAGTAGTTAATATGCCATAAACTGGATTAAACTACCATCTACCAGGTGCTTTCTATTTGTTCCACATATTCCTTGTTTCTTTTTTGCCTTTTCTCACCTCATTATGGATTGACATTTTTATTACCCATCTTTTTTCTAATAGCATGAAATTGTACATGCATTGACCATTCTTTTAGAGTTTCCTGAAAATTACAACAGGTGCCCTTGACTTATTAAAGCATAATATTAGTTGATGTTTTTGTCCTTTCTGGACAATACAAAGACTTTAGAACACCTTCTATTTATTTCCATGCTTATGTTCTTGTGGGCCTATATTTTAGTTCAAAATATTTCCAAGCCCACAATGCATTTTTGTTGCCTATGCAATCTTCAATTTATATTTACTCACATTCTTTCCTAGAAACAAAATTCTCTGCTTTACTTATTTTTCTATCTCTGTGCAACATACAAAAACAAGTGTGTTCATCCTCTACTGAAATGGGTAAGGGCAGGATGGAAGTTCCCAACTCTTTCTAAAGTTTTAAGAAAGGAAATACAGAAGTCAGACGAAATGTTGGTATCAAGAATTAAGTCTGGAAAGAGGAAGATTATTAAAATACTCCTTAAAGGCATAACTTCCACCCTACAAGATGACACTGGTGAATTTCTATGATTTTTTTTCTGTGTTGGTAGAAGAAAGGTTCACAGAAGCAGAGCGGGGGTCAAGGAGAGTCTTTAGGTGGGATGAAGGCATCAATGAGACCAAAGGGGATTAACTGGGTGATGTAATAGCAACTAACTCAGAGGTTGGTAGACATTTGTCATTCCCAAATCAAGTTTCCTGAATTAAAGGAGCCCATAAAATCAGAGCAGAGGGCTGGGGATATAGCTCAGTTGGTAGAGTGCTTGCCTTGCATGCACATGGCCCTGGGTTCAATCCCCAGCACCACCAAAAAAATAAAATAAAAATCAGAGCAGAGGCCCAGTAAGCACACTAGTGACAGCACAGCCTGGGTCCTCCATATTTAAGAATTCTGAAATGATAAGATTCAGCCTTGAGCATTGTGAATAGTGTCATCCCCTGCTCATGGGCTTGCAAGAACCTGTCAAGAGCTTAGCAACTTATGAATATTCAGCCTCCATTCATGTAAATGAGCTGTATATTGAGGGCAAAAATATCCCTTCCTTTGCCAAGTTCAAACTTTGTGGCTCATTACTAATAGGATTCTAGTAGTGAAACCAACAGGGATAGCCCAACTCAGTCTTCCCACAACAAGTATTTGGAAGCATTCTACGGGGGCCACGCTGCAAGTCTGGTACATTAAAACAAGAGTATTGAGTTTGCTAAATCAGCAACAGCTATGGTATGTTAGAGGCCTAACTTCAATTGTGAAGGGAGGGAAGCACCACAGGCTTGGGCTGCCTTCAGGCCTAAAGATCAGTTAAATAAAAGGTCTTTGCCTGTCTTTGGGTTTTTTCCTTCCTCATAAATAAAGACAAAACAAAGGACCTCCTCAAAGATACCTAGAATGAGGAAATAGTCAAAAGGTCAACCCTATTCATATAATTATTTTTATAAGTTAACATTTATTCTGTGTTTTCCAAAGGCCAGGCATTCATTGTATTGAGCTCTTGGTGTGCATTGTATGATCTCATTCAAGCATTGCAACAATCCTACCATAGGTACTCAGATTATCCCCATCCAATTCGCTGCAAGGTTGAGCCACTCACCAAAGGTCAACCATACAGGAAGTGGTAGAGCCAAAGGTCAAACATGGCTCCTTACCCCAAAGTTGGAATCTTTAACCATTAGGCAATGGAGCACAGTAAAATGAGCTTGCCACCGGTATTATAGAGATAATCAAATTAATTACCACTGGTTCATCTCATCTCACTACGGAGTTCCATAGGAAGGGCACTCAGCACAGGCCGCATTTTTCAAATGCATGTTCCAGGGAAGATCTCCCATGTGTCCCATTCCATGTGCCCCATTCTCCCCTCTCCCCTTCCTTCTCCCCAGCTCCCTGACTTTTTTTTTTTTTTTTTTTTTGGAACCAGGGATTGAACCCAGGGGCACTCCACCACTGTGCCACATCCCCAGCCCAATTTTGTATTTTATTTAGAGACAGGGTCTCACTGAGTTGCTTAGGGCCTCGCTAAGTTGCTGAGGCTGGCTTTGAACTCGCGATCCTTCTGGCTCCCTGACTTCTTGCAGAGACAGAGTCTACCTGAATGGAGAAGGACAAATATGAGGAATAGCTTTTAGGAGAATGAAACTATCGCTAAAATGTGTACAGGGTAGAAAAAGCGTGGAGACACCACGAGATCTACATAAATTGCCTGACAATTCACCTGATGCATTCGTTTTTGTAGCAAAATGACCTATTTCAAACATTGACCTTCTGGGTCTTTCCTCCATTTTTAACCACAAAGGTGTTTTATGCTCATTCCTTCATGGAAAAGGAGAAGGATGTACGTAAAGAAGGAAGTACATAAATGAATATATTCTCCTGGCTCTAATGGTTTAAAAGCCCTTGATGTTCGAGGCCTGGAAAGAACACTCAGCCTGGATATTTCTTGGAAAACATCTTGAATAAGCGTAAGGCTGTGTAAGAGCCATACCAACAGGAACAGGAAGTCTATGGTGTTATGCTTAGGCCATGAGGGAGGTCAAGAGGTCTAATCCAAGGTCCATATAACAGTGCTATGCTCCCAGAATTTAAGTATAATCTCAGGAGCAGGAAGAAACCAAGCTGAGGTTAAATTTTGGCACCTTAGTGAGAAAGGGACTTAAAACAAAAATCAGGTTGAATTTCAGAAACATATTCTAAGTTGTTTTCTTGGTGCACTCGAGCTTCTGGGCTGAGAGTCACACCTGTGAAGGGACATGGGGGGCTCAGAGCACAGGCTCCCGCTCGGAGGAACTCTGGGGAAAGGAAGAGGCTGCAAAGCCCAATGTGGGAGATTTCTGGACAGCCCAACAGGCCACGCTTCACTGCCGAGTCAGCCCAGGTGAAAGGACAATTTGTCTCCTCCCGAACATCCCAGAGCAGGACGTCCAACAATTTCCAAACACTTCTTAAGGAAAAAGCCAAGATGTTACATAAGGTTCAAAACCAGTTTACAGCCCAAGGCCCACACGGAACACCAAACCCCTTGCAAATGTATTGGGAGCCCTGTTTCCCTGGAGACAGAAAGGGATGCTTTTGTGCCCTGGGGACTCAGTGACATTGGCAACTTTTCTCTCTGAGAGCAACTAAATTTGCTCCAATAAACTAAAGGGGACAGATCTGCAGACACACCTGTGCTAAATCTGGTCCCCTCTGAGTGCCAGGTCTGGTTGCACTGCCTGAGTTTGCATCCTGCTTCATGCACACCGGGAACTCAGCTAGTGCTTTGGAGACAAGGCGGGGGGAAAGGGCAAGAGAGGTGCATCTTGCATTAATAAGATGTTCTTGACCTTTCTGTGCAGAGCACCATCCAAGGACCAGCAGAAATAGCAACATCTGGAAGCATGTTAGAAACGCTGGATCTCAGGCCCCCCAGCCAGGTCTGCTTCACATGACTCTGCATTTTCACTCAAGATTCACAGGTGATTCAGAAAATCAAATCTCTCCCCCCAGGTGATCTGAGCAAACCTTTGGCTCCCAGCTCATCCTGCTCAACTGAGGACCAGACCCAGCAAGTGACTTGCACAGGGTAACGCAGCCAATGCAGGAGAGGAAGCAGCTCAGATCCTGCTTTCCCTTAATATAGATGGCAGGCGTCCACTCTCCCAGAGAGCAGAGACAACAGCCGCGTCTGTGTCCCTCTTCCTCCCCTCCCTGCTTGGTGACTTTTGCCTTCTTATGGCTTAGATTCCTCTTCCTTTCACATCTAATGCAATTGCTGAATTCACCCGACGGAGCTAGAAGCCATCGTCCCTCAAGGTTGCAGCGTTCATTTTGCAGTTTTCCTACATCGGGGCCCCATGGCTCCTAGGATCATCGAGCTTTTCTTACCCAACAAAAGCAGTAGCTTGATTTCCCTTCCAGCTTGCTTGTCCCAAAGCACTCTCCATGCAGGAGCCTCAAGGGTGGGCGCATCCTCCTTAAACACTCCAACGCCTACAAAACCAAGGTGTGCGCCAGCTCCCGTGAAGGACAGCCTCCAGTCCAGATTTTTCTTTTCTGTATTTTTCTCCTCTGTCAACTATCCAGTGATTGTCCAGCAGTTCTTGACAACATTGATTAACATTCGAGGAAAGAACACATGAGAAGGATCTGTTCTGTTTTGTGGGGGGCTTGATGTTCCAGAATGTTGTGCTCTCAGGATTCAAGTCAGTAAACATTGTCAGAGGGCTCTGGACCAGCCCCAGATGCTAGATATTGCAAGGTCACCAAAATCAGATGTAGCATCATGTGGCCCTCTCAAAAGAGGTGACCATAGCGTCACCCTGTGACACAGTGCTCTTTATCCAAATTATGGATTCTCAACGGGCAATATTGTCCCTCTGGGGCAAAAAAATATATGGTTCTTGGAGGCAAAAATATTTTAGATGTTACAACCCTCCCCCAACAAAAGCTCATTCCTTAGTATTTCATTTCTTTCATTGGAGCAAAATTCTATTGTCATTTTAATTAAATTAATAATTAATATAATAATAGTTAATGATTAAGCTTAATTTTTTCCTCAAGAGGGTAATAACAGCAAAAAAAGATGGAGATGCACTGGTCTAAATGAAATGAGCATCCAACCATGCCTCTCCTTTATCCTAGCAGTTCTATTTTCTCGCCTAGGAAGAGTCCCTAAAAGGAGCGGAAGAGCAATGACATTCATAACTGCATCATCATTTTTAATAGTAAAACTACCTAAATGTTCATCAAGCGTAAATGGTTCAATAAACTACGGTGCATCTGTATTTCGAAAGACTGAGAGGGATGAGGTAGGTCTGGAAAGGGATGGGCTGACATGGGGAGACCTCCAGGTCATGTTATTGACTGGAAAGAGTGATTTGTAGGATTCAGTCTTACAGGAAGGGACTGGTTCCAAGGTATCCAAGGATCTCCTCCTACCAAAGTCCCTGGATGCTCAAGTACCTTATATAAAATGATGTGTTTGTATATGACCTGCATTTACTCTAAATCATCTCTAGATTACTTAAAATACCTAATACAATGTACCTACGTAAATAGTCGATATTCTATTTTGTTGAGGGAATAATTACAAGAAAAAACTCTGTAGTACTGATACTTTGTTATTTTTTCCAAATGTCTTCTACCTGCAGTTGAATCTGCAGGTGTGAAACCCAGGGCTACCTGGGCTGACCGTAAATGCACAATGACATTTATATTACAACAAACCCACACCAGCTCTAGGAGTTTCTATATGTACATGTGGAGATATAAATGCAAAAGGCGATCAATGGAAGGTCCCACAGCAAAGTGACAAACTCAGGTTCCCCTTGAGGATGAGAAGGAATTTGACAATATCTTCAAATCAAGGGCTTTTTGTTTCTCTCTTTCTATGGGCTTTGTTTTGGGTTTTTTGCACCCAAATAGTCATGAATAATTCATATAAATAAGAGTAGTAAATAAATATTTAGAAGAAGAAGCCCTACCTCATCGCCTTAGCATTAGGAAAGATTTCCCCGTTTGAGGAAAGAAAAGATTTCTCCGCCCCCCCCCCCCAAAAAAGTCCTTCCATTTGATTTCAGCACCACTGGAAGTCAAAGCCTGTGTGTTTCAGATGGATTCTAGTTGTATCTTCTTAACCAAATCATAGAAAAGTGACACAAAGAGGTGCAGAGTCTTTGAAAAAATAATCTCCTAAAGTCTACAGTAATAAAGCAATCGAAAAATAAAGAGTGATGGATTTTACTACCAAAAAATGACACACTGGTGGCCGTCACTTCTGGAAGGCGGTTTGCAATGTGTACAGAAGTGCTAAGTTTGCTTACCTGTTGACAAGTCGGCACCGTCCTAGGAATTATGCAGGGATGCTTACTGCTGCTTGCTTCAATATAGAGAGAAGTCAGAAATCACTTCAAAGCTTGTTAATAGAGGATCAGATCTGCAAAATATGGCAGATATACAGCGTCCCACCCTCAGATTATGCCTACCAAGACCCCCGTGAGACTCCTCCAGATAGTGCTAAACCCCATGCACAAGCACTGCGACACTTGACAGACAATCTGATAACAAGACTAACAGCAGGCACCTCTCAGCGTGGATACCGGGACAGAAGGGTGATCCACACCCTGGGCTGGATGCCGTGGAACAGTGTGAGATTTCACTGTGATGCTCAGAACCGTGTGCACTTCCAAACACATGAGTTGTTACTACTGGAATTTCCTATTTAATATTCTCAGAATCTGGTTGACCTCAGGTAACTAAAACCACAGAAAATGGAACTGCAGATTAGGGGAGAGGGATCCTGTGTACAAAGGAACTCTCTGCATTCATTCCCAGTGATGGTCTGCATGATCAACGTGGACAGAGGTCGGTGAGATATTGCTGTATTGAAAAGTAGTTTAGGTTTCTTAGAAAACTTGGAATGAAACCACCATTAGACCCAGTTATCCCACTCCTTGTCCTATACCCAAAGGACTTAAAATCAGCATCCTATAGTGACACCGCCACATCAATGTTTATAGCAGCTCAATTCACAATAGCTAGATTGTGGAACCAACCTAGATGCCCTTCAATAGATGAATGGATAAACTATGGTATACATATATACGTAATGGAATATTATTTGGCCATAAAGAAGAATAAAATTATGACATTTGGAGGCAAATGGATAGAGTTGGAGAATATCATGCTAAGTGAAATAAGCCAATCACAAAAAAAACAAAGGCCAAATGATCTGTCTGACAAGTGGACGATGATATATAATGGAGGAGAAGGAGATAAGGGAAGAATGGAGGAAGGATGGATTGTGTAGAGGGACATGTGAGGTGGGAGGGGGCAGGGAAATGAGATAACAGAATGAGACAAACATCATTACCCTATGCACACGTATGGTTACACAAATGGCGTGACTCTACTTCATATACAACCAGAGTAATGACAGTTGTACCCCATTTGTGTACAATGAATCAAAATTTTTTAAAAAATTTAATTCTCAAAAAAAAAGTAGTTTATGGAAGTGCACGTTGAGAACAATTGGCTTTAATTTACACCTATGTGTCTGCGAGAGGAGGTTCTTGGAGGGGAACTTAATATTAACAGAATTTACCAAGTCATTTTGACTTCCTCCTTCTGTACTATTTTGTATAGCTTGAATTTAGAAGAATCTGTGATTTTTTACAAAAACAAAATTGCCATTTTAAATAAAAATAACAAGTATGTAACTATAACGAGACATAACAGATAGAAGAGGGAAAATGAGAGATGAGCTTAGTATTTGCACACAGTGTAACTCCCAAAGGGCTCTGCATGGAGCATTAGTGGTAGAGATCCTGATCCTGGCTCCTCCAAGAACTGGCTGTGTGATTTGGACCCTCCCAAGACCCCTCTTTCCTAAACCGTAAAATGGTGATACAATCCCAAAGGCTTTTTGTAAGGGTTAGGTAACTGATAATAACAATATCCTTACGTCAAGGCACACCATCACAGAATTTTACTAGTCATGGATAAAGAGAAGATCCTAAAAAGATTTCAGAGGAGCACAATAGTGTAGGAATCATGATGATGTCAACTTTTCAGCCTCAAAAACCTGATGCTAGAAACTGGTAGAGTGGGCTGGGGGTATAGCTCAGTTGGTAGAGTGCCTGCCTCACAAGCATGAGGCCCTGGGTTCAATCCCCAGCACCGTGCAAAGAAAAAAAAAGAAAACCTAGTGGAGCAAGACAGTTCTTATGCAGCCATTACCAAGTTTGGAGAAGATGTTTACGTTGAATTATTAAAATACTTCCAAGATATATAATTTTTAGTGAGCAAGATACAGAACAGTGTAGGTTTAAAAAAAAAAAAAGATGACTAGGAACGCATAGGTATGCATAGACTACTCCTGGAAAAAATACAGAAACTGGTAAGAATGATACATGCACCCGTACTATTTGAAATTCTTTGCCATGAGTTTGTCCTGCCTATTCAAATGAAAATGGATGGGGAAAAAATTACATTCAACCTGGGACTAAATCCATAATAAATCACCCAGGAAAAAAAAAGAGATGACATAAAATTTATGTATATGATGATTGCGATTGTCAGAGTGTCACTGATTCTAAGATGCACTTTTTCCCACACATTAGCATCTCTGAAATCAGGCCATGTCCTCTGATCCGTGGCGTGTTATCCATCTTGTGATAGATCATATTGGCAGGAGTGTTTCTTATGTAGGTACATGAAATAGTGACTAGTGGGTGCCTGACGAGTAATAGCATCTTAGAGTGTGTGATATATGTGTATTTTTTTATCAGCTGGTGCATAACAAATGACCCCACGACTGACTGGTTTAACACACCACTGATTATTTCACAGCATCTGTGGGTCAGGAATTCAGGCACAACCTAGACTCTCTCAGAGCCATTCAGACACCACAATCAAGCTGCCACCAACTGCAGTGGGCAACCAACTGCAAAGCATCATGGTAGAAGCCACAACACCCTCCCTTGCATGAATGTGCTTTGAGATGTGGGCAGAGAATGCCCAAAATCTTTACACCTTCCAACTTATTCTCTGCCACAAATCCCTGACCCTGAATGAAGCCAGCCATTCGTTTCCTCTGTTCCTGCTCCCAGGCTGACAAATACTGCTGGAAGAACATCTAAGACCATGTTCACTGGTTCTGCCACAAATTAGGTTTCACAGCCTGAGCTGGGCACAATCTGAGTGAGTGAACTTCCATTCTTAACCCCCCACGGCAGCAAGAGAAAAGCACCTGTGTGAGTTCAGGCAGATGGCGGATGGATGGGTGGATGGATGGATGGGTGGATGGATGGATGGATGGGTATGCGGATGGATGGATGGATGGATGGATGGATGGATGGATGGATGGATAGATGGATGGATGGATGGATGGATGGATGGATGGATGGGTGGATGGATGGATGGGTGGGTGGATGGATGGATGGATGGATGGATGGGTGGATGGATGGATGGATGGATGGATGGGTC